>LR990622.1:21837683-22406578 GCA_905147815.2 Phalera bucephala
CTGGGGTGTCATGCATGTATTTCCGTCATCCCCGATCGCTCGGCATAATGAGGCGACCGCGGCTCGTGATAACGAGGGATCAGCGTGACACCGGCCGGCTGTATTGTTCGTTATACTGTGTTTAGACCGGCTTAGCGGAGCCAGTAATGGCCGATATCGCTGCCGCTTAATTATCCTCTCATACGCGTATTTCAGTGATTAGTCAAGGGTGTACCTAATTTTTGGCTGAGGGATTTTCGGCCCTAATGAGACTGGGGGCGAGCTGGTCACCAATCATAGGTACACCCTCTATTAGACTGGAATGTCATATGGGTGTATAAAGTAAACCCCTGCCATTTCCACTTGAATAATAGGTATAGGCGTGATGGTGTGTACATACTTATAATAACTTTCAATGAGACTATACAAATCCGTTTATCCCTAACTCCAGTATGTCGTGGATGTATTCCCGTCATCCTCCATCGCTCGGCATAATGAAGCGACCGCGGCTCGTGATAACGAGGGATTAGTTGGATACCGGCCGGCTGTGTTGTGCGCTATATTCTGCTTAGACCGGCTTAATGGAGGGAGTAATCGCTGGTATAGATGCAGCTTAATTATCCTCTCATACCTCTCACACTAGTATAGTCAGAGGTGTACTTAGTATGCCCACATTTTGGCTGAGATATTTTTGCTCTCAATGTTTGGGCGCGCGTCTATTATCAATCTTCAGACACATTGCCAGGTGGGTCACTCCCTATTAGATTCTCTATCTATCTAGATAGATGATAAAGATATATCAATACGCCAGATCCCTTGCAGGGTAGACAGAGAGTACAGAGTTCCAACAGGTTCTTTCCTTACATACCTCTCTGGCTTCCTCCACTCTCATAGTTCGTCACATACACGCTTGCCGGTTTTGGAGACTCTTGACTTGTCCTTTAGATAAGACTTGGTCTATTTGGTCTTGGTAAGATAGTCTAGGTCTTCCCCGGTACCTAAGTCCTTCCACTTTCGCATTTTATATCTGTTTTGTAAATCTTTCTTCTGACATTCTTTCTATATGCCCGAACAAACTGAGCATACCATTTCTTATCCTTACATCGATACTATCTTTCAATACTACTCGCTTTCTTACTACGCTGTTGCGAATACGGTCGGTCAGCTTCACTCCGCACATCTTCCGCAGAGCTCCCATTTCCACCACATTTATCTTCTTATTACTTTCATTCTCCTTCTTACATACCCAGCACTCGCTGCCATATAACAGCGTTGGGACAAGCACTCCATTATGTATGGCCAGCTGCGCCTTTTGGCTAAGGTGCCGGCTCCCAAGTAGTTTTCCCATCGCACCATTCACTATGTTCCCTGCATTCACTCTTCTCTCAACTTAGCGGTGTATTTCCTAACCTTACTGAATGCGCATCCAAGATCACTATTAGATTGGAATCTAACATGGGTGTACAAAATACACCCCGGTCATTCCCACTTGGAGAATATAACTACGACAGTGTATAGATATAAATACCTTCTTATCAATAGTTTCGCTTAATCAATTCAACCCCCAACTCCAGTATGTTTTAGTTGTTTCCGTCATTCCCGATCGCTCGGTATAATGAGGTGACCGTGACTCGTGATAACGAGGGATCAGCGTGACACCGGCCGGCTGTATTGTGCATTATACTGTGTTTAGACCTGTAGGCTTGGCTTAGCGGCCAGTAATGGCCGGTATCGACGTCGAGGATAATTAATATCCTCTTATACCTCTCGCACTTGTATTTTAGTGTGTAGCCGGGGCTGTGTTCAGCACACCTAAATTTTGTGGATGTATTTTTTGGTTCTCATGTATGAACGAAAGCTAGTCGCCAACTTTCGGGTACATCATTCAAACTCAAATATAATTTGTTTGCGTATGCCAAAAAAGCTTTTATAAGTGTAAAAAAATATATACAAAATATATTAATTTGGGCTGATCTTTCAATGTCTTTAATTATTATCTTAAACATAATGTCGGCACATTTGAGTTGTCTATCGATTTAAGGTTCCGTTTCATTATCATAAATGAATTTCTGTAAGAGTGAACTATCGAGAAAAACTTGTATGGAGAAGCTGTTGGCACTTTGTTCTTACTACTTAGGTTATGATAACCTATCTTACGATTCCACCTACCTTATGATAACCCTAGTATAGCCGCATAACTAGCGGCCCTGTACGATGGCACCTATGACCGATGACATTAATATTTATAATTATAATCAAGCGCGAGTACTACTTATTTTGACTGATACCATCGATACTTAAGTGTATATACTATTTCGCCACCTGAAAAGTCTAACCAAACACGACAGGATTAACGTTAGCGTATTGCTATCGAGTTGATTTACCATCCCTTTCACACTACAAATTTTCCATTTCGATCTCGGTCTCGAACCTATTCGCGCCTTTATTAAAAAGGCGACAACCCGATATTTCGCGAACGCGATCAATCATAGTAATCCGCTAATTGTAGCCGCCGCCGATTACGAACCCAACTCCCCTCCTATCAGCCGCTATCGCCGTCCGCGGCATGTTCTCACCGACCCTCCCGATGCCCTTACATCCCTTCTTTCGGATACAGGCACACAGGATCAGACACCGACCTCGCCGGCGAGGTCGAAGAATCCCTTGCCCGCCGGCCGGTGCAGAGTACCACGGCGAGACACCTAGTATACGCCCTCCCCCATAGCGACTGCCCAAGCCAAGGCCGGTCCTCCTTGAGGCGCCCTTGAGCTAGTTGCCCCCTTGCCCTTCTGGCTCGAGCGTAATGGTTGCACGCTCGCCCTCTTGTCCGGTGAAGCTGTAAAGGTCCCGCGGCCAACAGCGTAGATCATTCACACACACACACACACAAAACTACAAATTTTCTAAATAAAGATTCTCGACAGCGTTACTAGAACGTCAAGTTGTTCGTGTCAAACATAAGCCTTCCGATAAAAAAAATCTGCGCTAAAGTGACATCTACTTTATACTTATGTAGTTAAGCTGTTGGTTTTAAGTATACGGCCTAAGCTTTAAAGTTACACCGTTACAATGACACTGTCTTCACTTAGATTTACTCCCCTTTTATTTCGTGGGTGATTATGATCAAAGACGACCGAAAATCAGTGTCCAAGGATCACCTAGCAACAAATCACTCAGATTTTTATTTTTCACTTCTTTTTTTCGTTTTTGTACAACGAAAAGACAATAGTCTATTTCAACCAAACTTTTCCATCTAATTTCTCGCGCCTTGGTTAGCTATCTAGAAATTTTATAGTATTAATAGCAAGTAGGCATTTATAATATATTTATCAACGGTATATCGAGACTAATTAGCAAGTAACGATTATCTCCACATGTCATTGGCCATCATGGCTCGGAGGGACAGTTCTAATAGCTCATTTATGCATGTAACAGCTCGCCACTCATAACTGAGCTTAATTTAAGCTTCAAAAGCCATCATTTGCGGGAATTTGTGACGTGATCAATTAGTGAACATTTTCGATAGTTATAATTGTTATTCATGGTAATTTTAACTTTTATACCCTTGGCTTATATTTTTTAAACTGTAGGAAACTTAACATAAAATATACCAACTCATTTATGTATACTAAAGGAGCTGATAATTTTGTCACGTTGTGTTTTCTATTAGTACTTTCTTTAGAGACTTGCTGAACTATTATGAATGTGTTTCCAAGAGGTTTTGTATCTTTTTGAAGAAAAAAAATTATTTTACTTGTGTCTAGATATCTCAATAATTACATATAATATTTATAAATGTAGCACATTTAAAAACATACTTTACAACTAATTAACAAAATTAAAATCTAATATATCGATCGAACAGCTTCATAGAAAGTCTATTTCCAATCAACTTATAGAACTTGCAGGCTTTTATTTCAAACTAAATAATAATAATACAAATAATATTAGCCCTGTTAAGAAACTGTCCTACTGTTGGGCACGGGCCCCCTCTCAAACTGAGAAGGTTAAGGCCATAGTCCACCACGCTGGCCCAGTTCGGGTTGGCGAACTTCACACACCTTCGAGAGACTCTCAGGCATATATCGAACTACACTACACTACTATATTTACATATATCGTTATAATAATTGTGGTGGGGAAAGTAAGAATATAGTTTCCCAATGTAAGCAGAACTAACAGGCGATTATTTAGCATCATATATTGCCAATAGCGGTAGCTGAAGCGGCGCAGTACATCGGAGCAGGGCTCATATTCAGCTAAGCGTTATTGGAAGCAGGACAACGCTTTTCGGAACAATAGTATCTATGGCATCCACAGCCCTAGTCGGTTGAGATTTGTGTACACCTCAAAAAGGGTTGACGTTTAAAAATACTGTACCTAAATACCGACCCCAGAGAATAGAAAATGCAAAGTAGGATGAGTATAAAGAATTCTGAAAGTATATTCAAAGAAATAAACGTCCATATTTCAATAAAGCATAATTAATAATGGTTTGCAAACTAGAACACCACAGCAAAAAAGCGCTCTCCATTTCAAAGAACAATTAAACATTTGAATCACAATCAGTAGTATAAAAACTTTTTCCAAAGATCGTCGTAGATACACAACGGTATCGAATAGGTGTTGAAATTTTATTCACAATAGGCATCAGATAGCCGGGATCCGAAGTATTGTTTCCGAGTAACAAGCGGACGCGAAAGGATTCAGCGGCGGCATTAAAAAGCAGTTCGCAAATGATGCTAAATGATCCTGGTAAATAGGCGGTTGGACCGCACACGCAAGAAACGTCGGACTGTATCGTATGTATGTATATAAACTGAGGCATTACGAAAACTTAGTCAACATGGGTCTTTAATGATATCTATCTAATTTGAAATGATCCAGTTTCTATGTATTTAAGTCTCATTCCTATAGTTAAAATAATAATGGAGTTGATATGCGATTAAAATCTTTTATAAAAAAAAGGTAAACCAAGTAACCGACTGCACCAACCAGCACCGACTTCAAATATTTATTTTAGGCTTTTTGAAGTCGGTTTACCTTTTTTTTTTTTAAAGATTTATATTTTACAATTTTAAGTGACGAGTGAATTTTTTAGTAATATTTATATACCGATATTATATTATTTTGCTGAGTTGTACCTACAGGATTAATATAATGACTATAATAACCGAATCTATACATTCGTGCTGTTCGCCGTTAAGGAGTTCCCTCTTGTATCTTCAAAGTCCAAGGTCCAATACCAATAACATTAAAATAGGACCACTTCAAAACTATACTGAACCCAATGCAAAAAGAATCATCAAAATCGGTTCATAAGCAAAGGAGTTATAAAAAAAGGACGAATTATGAACCTCCTTTTTTGAAGTTGGCTAATATACTGCTTAGTTCTATAGTAGGGTACCTCTATAGGATTGACGTAATACCCATAATATCTTAATTTACACACGCCTATTGTTTGTCGTTAAGGAGTTCCCTGGTGTATCTTCTAAGTCCAAAGTCCAATGCCAATTAAATTAAAATGGGACCACCTTGGAGCTATACTGAACCCAATGCAAAAAAAAAACATCAAAATCGGTCCACAATTGACGGAAATATCGCTGAACATACATAAAAAAAAGCATACATACAACCGAACATAGAACCTTCTCCTTTTTGAAGTCGGTTAAAAATGGAAGGATATAGGTACCAGGGAAGATTTAGACTATCTTACCACGACCAAATAGACCATGTCTCCTCTGAAAGGCAAGTTTAGAGTCTCCGTAACCGGCGAGCGTGTATGAGACGAATTATTAGAGTGGAGGCAGCCGGAGAGGTTTGTAAGAAAAGCACCTGTTGGAACTCTGTATTCTCATAGTTCTCACTGTCTTTTCATAATTAGCAATAGTCCTTGCACCTGCTGGACTCAGTTCGCAGTATCTCGCTTAGGGCCTGTACGTGTTGGATTCATGTATCTGCAAAAGCCAAAAGGTAAAACCTGTGAATTACAAACAAGACATTGAGCGTTTCAATCTCGTCGTTTCAACCACTCGTCTGCACACCTAGCACAGCCGATTGGTTTAGTTAGCAGTGAACGTCGCGCCTCATTTGCTTGCCGCGCCGGGCCGCACCGCACCGCACCACGCCGCGCCGCCCGTCGACTTTGTTACCACTCTTTTCATTCCAACACCGTTTTAACTATCCGCTGAAGTGATAAATCGGTGTCATAAAACTTTTATGAATGTTTTATGCACTTGATTTTATGTTTTATGAACATTTATATATCTTATTTGAGAGCTGAACATGTTAATGGTCAATTATGGTACATTGTAATAGAGATAGACGCAGTATTTGAATAAATGTTATGTGACTGATGTGTTTTCAATCTTCGATTGTTGGTCAATAACCAACAATTCGTCGTGTTAAGTCGTTTTTGCTTTATCGATTTTGAGATTTCGAAACGGCGATACCGGCGGGAGTGTGTATGAGAGTGAAGGATGCAACAAAAGTTGGCAATAAATCTCAATCCAGTACTGTTTAGTATTAGTACATAATTATACCTAATGCGTCTACCGTTATGTAACGGGGACAAGACTTTTTAAATCGGAACCCTTCTTTTTATAACCGACTACGATTTCAATAACATCACGCTGTAGACAATTTCGTACAGATTATAATTATAGATTAGTGATTCTAAATCGAAAGAAAATCGTATCGTATAGAGTGAGAATAACATTAAAATCCATTAAAATGAAGTACTAACAAACTCATATGATAACTTTTATTTTTTATAATTTTCATGCATGAAAATTGAACCTATCTAAATTACGTGAATGAAAGAGGCAAGAGACTTCTTTTGTGTAAATGTAGAGCCTGTTAACCCTAGCGTGATTTTGTAATCACTGTTCACCAATCACACAATATTAAAAATGATGTTGAATTAAAACTAAGTCTATAACGAGTGAACGCAAGTATATGATTATTAGAACGTAGATATAAATCTAAACCCCTTGAATAATGGGGGAATGGAGAAAAAGTAGAGAAAGGGCATCGAGCGCGGCCAACGGGTTGACTCCGAGTTTTAATGATCCCTTAATGATTGAGCCGCGGGCAGTGCGATGCGTTCCACGCTGTATACCTACCCACCTGGATAGGGTACGGGTTGTAGCGCTTAACTTACGCATTTTCATAAAAAATGCAATTTATTATCACGTTCTATATAAATATGCTTTCGAAAAGACTGAGCTTCGTGCCTGGGTTTGAACCCGAGACCTCTGACTTTGTAGTCCAACGGTCTATCACTAATGTTTCGTGTGTGCGTATTAAAAATATAATTATCACTTGCTTTAACTGTGAAGGAAAACATCGTGAGGAAACCTGCATGCCTGAGAGTTGCTCCAAGGGGTGTGAAGTTCGCCAACCCGCACTGGGCCAACGTGGTGAACTATGGCCTAAACCCTCTCAGTTTAGGAGGAGGCCCGTGCCCAACGTTGGGACAGTTTCTTAACAGGGCTAATATTATTTTTATTGTATAAATATGAAGTATTTGGTGACCACGTACAGGATTGGTAAAAGAAAATCATTTACAATGGATGGCACTTCTGATCGAAGTTTTAATGATTCCTTACTAATTGAGCCGCGGGCAGTGCGTTCCATCCTGTACACCTACCTACTACACACTTGGGGTACGTGGTTGAAGTGTGTAACTTACGCATTTTTATTAAAAGATTTATAAGATTTTGATATTCAAAAAGGAGGACGTTTTGAACGTCTTCATGTTTTTTAAGTATGTATGTTCACCGATATTTTTGACAATTCTGGACCAATTCCGATGATCTGTAAAGGTTACAAATATTTTATTATCTTCATTTCCACATTGTCGCGGGAGTAGATTAAATGTTAACCCCTGGTACAGTTTAAGTGTCTCTACCACGACTTGTTATAAACCGATGCCAAAATATTTCGAAGTCAAGTTGTTTGCGAGCCATATTAATTTGTCAAGGCACGTGCAAGCGGTTCGGATAGAGATCGGGCGACACGTGGGGAACCGTCGCCCGTCGTTATGGAATCATTAAACCCGCTTAATGATCGCATCCACGGCGCCGTTTCGTTGCATTTTTTAAAAAGAATGAAAGAAAATCATTTAAAATTTACATTAGAAGAAACACTCTCTGCCTACCCTGCAAGGAATGGAGCGTGATAATGTAGGTATAGGATTAGAAGAAACAAAAAGTGACCATGGAAATTTCTAAAATATAAAATATAGCTGGATAAAATAAATGTTAATTATGTGTAGGTAATATTTAAACGAATTTATATCGATCGACGACAAAACAGAAAGTGATACATACTAATATTCAAAATTCCCGAACCAAGACCACAAAGTGCACTCGCCCAAGCGATTTCTCACAACTGTAGACCACGCGTCGTCCAATTATATAGGACTATTTCCTCGGATATGTTACTATCGAATCACTGGATATTCACCAATATGCGCGGCGTGCCTCTCCCGGCGGTGGGCCATTAAAAATAATCGATGCTCGCGAAAAATCGAGGGCTTTCCACTAATGATATCGCACGAGAAAACAAAGCGAAAGGGGTCGACACTGCTAGTGAGACCGGCGCGAGCTTCTTGACGACGAAACCAAGAACGTGTTAAGGACGAAAAACGTCGAAAGAACTTGAAAAGTTGACGAAACGAGCGCATTAAGATTGAGGTGTTGATTAAAAATAATCGGTGCTCGCGAAAAATCAAGGGCTGTCCACTAATGACGTCGTGCAGGAAAACGAATCGAACGGGGCTGTCACTGCATGTGGGACCGGCGCGAGTTACTTGAAGAAGAAACAAGGAACATGTAAAGGACGACAAAGGTCGAAAGTACTTGAGCAGTTGACGGAACGAGGTGCTCGGTCGTCTTTACCCGATGATCTGCAAGCGGAGTAAAATATCCCTTAGGGATAAGGTGACACTTTACAAAACTTGTAAACGGCCCATCATACGTACGCTTGTGAGGTGTTCGGGCATGCCTCCCAACGGTTCAATCCGGTTTCCTCACTATTAAGGACAACCTACAACTATAGCTGAGAAATGTTTGTTAAAATAAGATTCAAATAAATATACAAATAATTTGCACAATCGACATGAATATTGACATTTTTAACCCATTAGGGTCCATCCTGAAACCTAATGAGTTCCTAAGACGGATAAAAGTTGGAATATTGTAGTGCTACCATATATTCGGAAAGATTTTACCACAAAAATGCGTTTAGGTCTCACGGGCACAGGTTGCTTGGTCTGTGTAATGATTTTTTCTGTTTTAATCTTACTCTGTGCTGTAGTTGCGTTTCAAACATCCACGGAGAATTATAACAATAATCGATATATTGAACGTTAATTTCCTTTGGTTTAAAAAATACTACTAATATTATAAATGTGAAACTAGTATGTCTGGATGTTTGGATGCTTGTTACTCAATCACGCACATACGACTGAACGGATTTGGATGAAATTTGGCACACATATAGTTTATTACCTGGATTAACATTTAGTATACTTTTTATCCCGGAAAAATGTTAAGTTGTAGTCTAAAGTCCACGCGGACGAAGTCGCGGGCAGAAACTAGTTCTTTATAAATAACATATCGTTGAGGAGTGGATGTTAAAATGTAGAGCTTAACGGAAACTTCCATGGATATATGTATTTAATTTACATAAATAAGAAAACAAATATTTTTAATTTATTAAATAACAAACAGGGAGACGTAAAATCATAAAATAAAAAATAAACTCGGTTACGCCTATATTCCCCAAGCGGGGGTGGCAGAGGTGTACTGAGTACACCCGCTTTTCGCCGATGATGTTGGGTCCCATGTAATAGGGGGTGAGCCTATTGCCATACTATTAACCCTGTTAAGAAACTGCCCCACTGTTGGGCACGGGCTCCCTCTCAAACTGAGAGGGTTTAGGCCATAGCCCACCACGCTGGCCCAGTGCGGATTTGCGAACTTCACACACCTTCGAGAAACCCTTAGGCATGCAGGTTTCCTTACGATGTTTTCCTTCACCGTTAAAGCAAGTGATAGTTAATTTTTAATACGCACATGCTTTTCGAAAAGCCAGATGGGTTTGAACCCGAGATCTCTGACTTTGCAGTCCAACGGTCTAACCACTAGGCTATCACTGCTATTGCCATATACCGGGCACAATTCTAGACTCTGTACTCATACTGGGAATTTTTCGTCAGAAAAACTACATTTGTTCGACATAGGATTTAGGACCCAGGACCTCGGGATCACAAAGCGATGCGCTTTGCCTCTAAACCAACGAGGCAGTCAACGTAAAATCATATAAAATAAACCGGCAATAAAGTCTATAATCGAAGGTAACTTTGTTTCGAGGTGTTTTAAACCATTCCCGAATCCGTTGTTTAATAGCTTAATTCACATGGAAGATGTTTGCGGAGCACCTCAGCGCTCCGTCTTGTTTTTCCAGCAAATGAAATTATTGCGCGAATAAAATATTTTACTGTCTGTCAATTTGGTTCGTTCGCTTCGTCGAAATGTTCCGCCAGATATTAAGCAGAAGTTAAAATTTTATTTGCAAGGAGTTATTGCCGAATGCCGTCTCGGGGATGGTGTTAGTGGATTCTCCTCGGCACATCGGCCGCTCGTGGCCCATTATTGCTTGATGTAAGACAATGACGGTAAATAAAATAAAATAACAAACCTTTATTTATTACTTCGTAGAATATCAGGTGGATGTTGTTTTCAAGATGCCTTTATTGAAGTTGATACTGTGTTAAGACCTCGGTTGTTAGCTTAATATGATTTTTGGTTTGTTATGGTAAATGAGTTTGTATATCTTTGATGCGAATTCAGTAAGGATGGGAAATACACCGCTGATGTAGAAAGAAGAGTGAATGCAGGGAACAGAGTGAATGGAGCGATGGGAAAGCTTCTTGGAAGCCGGCACTGAAGCCAAAAGGGCAGTTGGCCATACATAACGGAGTGCTTGTCCCAACTCTATTATATGGTAGCGAGTGCTGGGTATGTAAGAAGGAGAATAAAAGTGGGATAAATGCGGTGGAATTGCGAGCTCTGCGGAAGATGTGCGGAGTGAGGTTGACCGACCGTATTCGCAACAGCGTAGTAAGAAAGCGGGTAGGAATGAAATATATATAAGATATCGGTGTAAAGATGAGAAAGGGTATGCTCCGTTGGTTCGGGCATATTGAAAGAATGTCAGAAGAAAGAATGACAAAACAGATATACAATGCGGAAGTGGAAGGATGTAGGTACCGGGTAAGACCTAGACTATCTTACGATAACCAAATAGACCGAATCTTATCTGAAGGACAAGGCAAGAGTCTTCGTAACCGGTGAGCGTGTATGAGACGAACTATGAGAGTGGAGGAAGCCAGAGAGGTATCTTACCATGACCAAATAGACCGTGTCTTATCTGAAGGGCAAGTCAAGAGTCTCCGTAATTGGCAAGCGTGTATGAGACGAACTATGAGAGTGGAGGAAGCCAGAGAGGTCTGTCAGGGATGAACCTGTTGGAACTCCGTCCTCTCTGCCTACCCCGCGAGGGAGCTGGCGTGATGATATAGATAGATAGTACTAGTAGTCCTAATGTAGTTATTACAAACGGTCAGCTAGGAAGCACTTAATGTGAGGTCTTTGAACCGCACGTCGACTAGGATGCCCAAAAACTACATCAAAGTCTTATGTCCCTAAGTTGTACATTATCCGTCAGTCAGTGATAGAATTTTATTAAGTAGTGAGATAGATACATAGATATGTTTCGCATAAGCAGTGATATATCCAAACGCGCCTCGCGTTGAATGAAGGCTGGGCGCAGTGCGGCCGGTCATAACAAAGCGGTTGTAATTGGTGCATTGTAGGAGCCGCGGGCAGCATCGTTAGCCTTTCTTCCCTAGACGCGGGTTTGTACCGCCCGCTTGCTAATTAACTATGAAATTAATTGACGCGGCAAAGTTTCCGAGTGAAACTTGAATTAATTGGCACGTCCGACTTCAGCCTAATTAGGAGCCTGAGGCTTTTCAGTATCGCGCTCGTTGAAGCCGTGAAAAACATACAAAAGTGTTGTGTATAGTTCGGATGTGCGCCGAGGTTTTCTCTCTCGAATCAAAATATGCAAGCTGAGAGCCGTTAATTGCGTGCGCTGAATGCGTGCGCGATTTTTAACGTTTGAGTTAACATTCAAGGTACTTTTAATAGACTTAATATGACTAAGAGTTTTGTTACTTGTATATGTAATATTTCTTATATACGTCAGATGACCTAACTAACCACCATAATCTTCAGACTCAGACATGAGCTTATGTCGGGGTTAGGTTTCCAAACAGCGAAACACAATATATATGTGTCGGTTATTTGTTCACAAACAGAATTATGACAACACTGCAAGACGATCCGCCACACCAAATTCCATTCCACCATCATGACCCCTGCTTCATTCTTCATCCTTTGTTGTTCTTCCATATTCCAATCTAGTTGGCTCTGGCGCTCCGTCAGTGCGCGGCCGTAGCACCGACTACCGGACAACTCGCGTACTACTATACTATAGATAATAACCACGGCGACATATAATTATTCTTAGTCTAATGGCGCTTAGCCTAATGCGCGTAGCGATCACGATGTCCTGGATTCGAATCCTAGGTCGGACAAAGTGTGGTTTTCTGATGGATAATTCCCAGTATCAGTTCGGAGTCTGACATTGTGCCCGTTGAAACGGCAATAGGTTCGTCCGCTACTATAATGGGACCTAACATCGTCGGCAAAAAGGTGTGTGAACACAGTAGGTACACCTCTGTCAGTTTTGCTTGGTTAATATAGGTGCAATAGTGTTTTTTTTATGTCCGAATGAATGTCAGACGAAAGAACGACGTAACAGATATAGACGAAAGCAGAAGGATGTAGGTACTGGAGAAGACCTGTATTACTGTCATCAAATAGACTGTCTCTTATCTGATGTACAAGTCAGTCTCCGTAACCGGCGAGCGGGTAAGAGACGAATTATAAGAGTGAGGGTGGCGACAGAGGTTTGTTTTAACCTGTTGGAAATATATATTGTGTGCTGTCTACCCAAGGGATCTGCTATGATAGTATATTGGTATATGACAATAGGCTCGCCCCCTATTACGTGGGACTTAACATCGTCGGCGAAAAGTGGGCATACACCTATGCCACCCCCGATTGGGGAATATATGCGTGGCGGTGTTTATCATAAAAAATTTAAAGTAATTTTCATATAAAAAAAAACAATCTTTGGTTTAAATGCGCTAAAAATAATAAAATAAACTTTTCCTTTAAAACTTTTACTATGAACTTATAACGTCATTACACAATTTATATGATATAAAAGCTTGTCGCGAGACTTAAATACTCGCATTTACTTAGTTTGAAAATTTTAAACATTCAAATCAATCACATCCAGTTATTTAATTTACTTGTTTATCTACACAGGTAAATCCAGCTAACAAAAAAAAATCCAAACTGAACGTGTATACAAAATTTCAGATCAATCGGTTGAAGATTTCTGCTTGGAAATTGAGTTGCAAGATTCCACCCGAACTAACATAGTTACATGGCAAGTGAAATAAAAGCTTGTTAAAATACCCGGAATTACCCCTGTATCGTACATGAATTTCACATACCCTAACATCCAGGTCCTTTCGATCCAATGATCCGAGCGGCCTACGCTCGAACAAGTCGCCTAAGCATCAACTGCTGCACTGGAATCAAGGATATATTTTTTATCGATATGTGATTAATGGTTTTGTATGAAAGGTGATGAAAAAAGTAGTAGAAACATAATATACTATGTTAGTCTCTCCGATCCCCTCGATGCTTTGTCATCCATTCTTTCCGCTCAGAATACGGGCGATGACGACGTAGTCGTAGATCCCCCCCACAGCCGGCGGTTGACCGGTGCACTTAGTAGTGCACCCCGTCCCCCCACAGCGACTGTCCCAACCGAGGGCGCCTCGGCCCTCGAGTATGTCGCCCCTTGCCCTTCTGGCTCGAGCGTAGTGGTTGCACGCTCGCCCTTAAGTCCGGTGAAGCTGTAAAGGCCTCGCGGCCAACAGCGTACATCACTCACACACACACACTATGTTAGGATATCTGTAGGCATTCTTTTATGTCTATATCCTACTAAAACATCGCGTGATAACAATATGTCTTATAACTTATTGTCGTATTAAGGAAAATATTTCATAGCCATCTAATCATTACATCATTTAAAATGTACTCCCCAATTTCAATGTTCGTCATTCTGAACAAAAGTTTCAACTCCCATAAATCAAACAACAATGGCTATTATTTAGTTCGCTTATTTCCCACTGTTGGCTGTCATTATTTATTTGTAAGTGTACAATATAAACACAGGACGGAAACTCAGTTCAGGACCCTTATCCGCTACGACTGATTAACAACGTGACGTAGAGGGTTACGATAACTTTGTGAAATTATCGTTTATTGATACTCTATACAGAAGAACACTTTTTTATAAGAAATCTATCTATCTATATCATCACGCTAGATCCCTTAGGGGCTAGGCAAAGAGTACAGAGTTCCAACAGGTTCTTTCCTTATTTATAAGAAATCGTAGCCCCATGCTAGGAATTATTCCTGTTTCGTTTACAAGGTTCACGATCGGTGACACAAGGATTTGTTCCGTGCGGGAATCTAACCCGCGACTCTTAACCACTGTACCAAGCCGTCGGCTTGGTACGGTGGTGTGTTAAGAGCTGAAACCATTCCACGCACTGAATTAAGCAGTCGCGGGTTCGATCCCCGCACGGGACAAATCTTTGTGACCCACAAATATTTGTTTCGGCCTGGGTGTTTATTTATAAAAAAATCATGTTTATAAATTTCAGTCTGGGTATTTGTGTATCAACATTTCTCGTTTGTGTTTACAAACCCACGACATAGGAATAATTCCTGGGCTACGATTTCTTATATAAAGTGGTATTCTGTATGGAGTACCAATAAAATATCATTCCACGAAGTTATCCTAACGCGCTATGTCTGGTTATACCGAATAAGGACACAGCTTAGGGAGACGGTCCCGGGGCGAAGGAGCCTCCATAATTAACATACATTATGAATTATCGAAAATGACCGAGTCAATAGCCCTAATTACACGTTGCCGCACGCCGTCGTTCCGTACCAGCCGGGTAATGAATAGGTTTCTGTTTTATTAATACGTGTAGCCGACCTTTATTAGATATCTTTGTTGGGATGAATCATATTTTATGAGGCACTACATATTATGTGTTAATTGGGTTTTCGTGGGCGTGTTTTCTTTTATTTTTTGATACAATTTGAAATTAATCGCCTCGTTTTAAAGGAAGAATACCAACCAAGCATTGTATTAATTTGACATTAATACGAAATTCACAGCTCTTAAATACTTTAATAATGTAAGTATGTACGGTAAAATGATCTCACCTGATATATTAATCTTATATTAAAAAAAAAACAAAGTATATGATTAAAATCTCGGCTTTAATTTCTGGGGTTTTCTAAATGATATTCCCTCAGAAAAAAGCGACAGATTGTGTACACACTATTCTTGGGGCGGACATACAGATAGACGGACAGACAGACGGACATACAGACGGACAGACAGACGGACATACATACGGACAGACAGACGGACATACATACGGACAGACGGACAGACAATAATTCCAATACCTTTCGAAGTGTAAGCGAAAAATATCTTTAGCCTCTCCAAAGACACACACGTACCTACAAAATATAAACGTTGGTACGCTTAAATCACTTTAGCCTCTTTATACGCGGTACATTGGGTCGAATATTTACAACAACGTTATTTTCATGTATATTTATTAAACTTACACATCTCGTAACTTCTACAGACGTTTTCAAAGATGTTATCGATACAAATTTATATTTCCGCATGGCTTTGCCCGCCACTCGGCAACTGTGACGGTATTAAGGCAGCGGAATAAGCTTCTGCGAGCTTTCGAGTCTGCCGAACAAACTGAATGGTGGCTGTACCCAATGTAACGGTAACAGGTATTTTGTTAAATAGTATTATAGCTCTTGTAAATATTGGAAATACTGTTTACTGAGAACAGGTGCGTAGGTATTTTGCGGTAAATAAAGTTAAAGATACTGGAAGTGGCTCTGTATTAGCAACACTAAGAAAATTAAAAACAATATTACGAAATTACTAACTAAATTATTTTTGAATGAATAATTTGCCAACGAGCAATGGAGCGTAGCTTTCTTGGAGTAAAGCTTAGAGATTGTGTCAGAAACTCGATTCTGCGCTCCAAAACACAAATCACTGACGTAGGTCACTCAGCTGCAAGACTGAAATGGAACTGGGCCGGACATATCTGCCGCATGTCGGATGCGTTTTAGGCTAAAACAACCACACAGTGGGTGCCACCAGGCGGAAAACGACAGCGCGGCAGGCCCAGAAAGAGGTGGCGAGACGAGCTGGATTCCTACGACAAGGAATGGCATCAGCTTGCACTGGACCGGGACAAGTGGAATAAGGGAGGGGAGGCCTTCGCCCTGCAGTGGGACAGTGTAGGCTTATAATAATAATTATTTGAAAAAGGTTGACGGACGGCTTAGTCCAATCTAAGAACTAGAGTCGCTTCGCCCACTGGGTGGTCGTTGCGAGTTTGATTCCCGCATGGGGCAAATCGTTGTGTGACCCATAAAAATTTGTTTCCATCTGGGTTTTTGTGCATGTAAACTACATGCTTGTGGGCGCGGCCACGGAACTGAAGTGATTTATGGTGTGGCTACGTTTGAAAAAAAACTAGTAAGTTACCTTTGTCTATGTATGGAGGTTTTTTGGCGGGAAGTCGAAGAGAGATGTTGTCAATTTGTCTTTATTTCCAAAACTTGTGTTATTTCGAATAATAATGTGTAATGTTGGTGGAATATTAACTATTATATGTATTCCCTTATGTGCATGAGTGAAGGTAATTGAAACAAAGTGATAAAACGTGCCTTTTGTTTTCCCTCAAAACGGCCGTCGTAATTGGTATGTAAAGTATCCATCGCTTTACTATCCAGGGTGGGGTACTTCATCACTTTCATTATCATCGTTATAATCAAGTTCATCGGGGAGTTGAATTAATTTAAACCAATATAAGACTTGGCAGTATGGCTTTGTACCTTCGCCTGTCCGTAAAGGACGAATAAAAGAAAATGTCTATGTATGTTACTATTACTGAGGTTTCGATTTTTTATAGTATTTGCGTTCCTGAATACTATGACCTTCGGCCCGCACATCAAGCGAGTCCGTCACCGAGCATCCTTTGTGTTCGGTCGTCTCTATCCGCTAATCTGCAAGCGGAGTAAAATGTCCCTTAGCAATAAGGTGACACTTTACAAAACTTGCGTACGACCCATCATGATTTATGCGTGTGTGGTGTTCGGGCACTCGGCCCCCTCTCACATTGATAAACTCCAAGCGGTTCAAAACCGCTTCCTCCGTAAAGCCGTAGGAGCCCCATGGATTTTACGGAATGTCGACCTCCACTCCGATCTTGGTGTCGAACCTATTCGCACCTATATTAAAAAGGCGACAACTCGACACTTCGCGAACGCATCTACCCATGCGAATCCGTTAATCGTAGCCGCCGCCGACTACGTTCCCCCCGACCCCTGCCGCCCCCGCCACCGCCGCGACATATTCTCACCGATCCCCCCAATGCTTTGTCATCCCTTCTTTCCGCTCCGAATACGGGCGACGACGACGACGAAGTCATAGATCCCCTCCCCTAGCCGGCGGTTGACCGGTGCACTTAGCAACCGAAGCCGCCTCTTCAAGGCGCCCTCGAGTATATTGCCTCTTGCCCTTCTGGCTCAAGCGTAGTGGTTGCACGCTCGCCCTTAAGTCCGGTGAAGCTGTAAAGGCCTCGCGGCCAACAGCATACATCACTCACACACAGACACACACACACAACTGATATGAGATAACTATATAAGGTTTTCAATGAACGGGTCCCATTATGTGTACAGCTACTTTTGTGGTTTACACAAAGATTTGTCTCATGCAAAGATCGAAACGTCGACTACTCGATCCATTACCAGATCACTATGATGTCTTTGCTTGCGGTGGTTGTCTGTCGCAGGTCCACTCCCTTCCCTCCAATATGGTCGAGGGGAGTGATGGCTGTTCCAGCAGGCATACTCGTGAACGGGTGCTGCTTGTGAGGACTGGTCCATCTGAAATCCTTTGGACGCTCTTTACAAATAAAATCATTAGAATTATATGTCGATCGTAAGGCATCACACTGGTGCTAGATCGTAAACTATTTAAGTGTAACCTAAACATTGTATCCACACAATAAGATATAAAAAAAGGAAAGAAAAAAGAGAAAGCGAAGTAAAAAAAAAGACAAGCCCGCTGAGTTTCTTCGCGCGTTCTTCTCAGTGGAGGCTGCGTTCCGATCCGGTGGTAGATTAGTAGGTAAATTAGATTTAAAAAGAATTGTAAATTGACTATTTGTAAGCGCCCCCGCAGGGCTTATACAAAATAATTTATTTGAGTTTGAGTTTGATCGAGCCGTCGCGACGTCGAATATGGTTCCCACTTTTCATGCCCTCATTATTTCTTTAATCAATGTGAAAATAAAAAAAATACATTCTAAGGCCATTACCACAAGTGGGCAAGACGCGGCAAGTGACCGCTAATGACCCGTCCGGCGATTGCGGAATCACCTCGTTATCGCCACGAGGGCCCATTGTCGGGCTAAAGAGTGCTCTGTACTGAGGTGCCATCTTGCTGAGAGTGACGTCACCAATTTCGAGGTTTCTTTCTTTTACCGTGAGTCGTATGCAGGCTTGTGAAAAAAAACTTACGTTGTAGACGTTCAAAGAAGTATGGTTGGTTTTCAGCCAGTGTCGTCGTTGAAATATCACAAGCTTAAAGTTCTTTTTAACCGACTTCAAAAAAGAGGAGGTTCTATATTTGTCAGCATGTAATTTTTTATACTATATATCAATCAATCAATCAATCAATCAGCCTATCGTAGTCCACTGCTGGACATAGGCCTCTCCTAACACGCGCCATTGCACACGGTCCTCCGCCTTCCGCATCCAGTCTGTCCCAGCGACCTTTTTGAGGTCGTCGGTCCATCTAGCTGGGGGCCGTCCTACCTTACGCTTACCAAGTCGCGGTCTCCACTCTAGGACACGCTTGCTCCATCGGCCGTCGGTCCTTCTGCAGATGTGACCAGCCCATTGCCACTTTAGCTTACTGAGTCTGCGAGCTATGTCGGTAACTTTGGTTCTTTGTCGGATTACCTCGTTACGAATTTTATCCTTTAAAGAGACGCCGAGCATAGCTCGCTCCATAGCCCGCTGTGCGACTATACTATATATGCTTACCGATATTTCCGTCAATTGTGGACCGATTTTGATGGTTCTTTTTTCATTGGGTTCAGTATAGCTTTAAGGTGGTCCCATTTTAATTTCGTTGGTACTGCCTCACTCTAAGAATGCGTGATAGAAATCACGATGTTAACTATAATCCTACTAATATTATAAATTATGACAATGATGACTTTAGGCAGGAAGATTACATTTTTCCGGGGTAAAAACTTTTTGCGTGATTGAGGATCCAAAAATGGAAACCGTTACATTTTTAATATTAGTATGTTTGTTACTTAATCACGCAAAAACAACTGAACAGCTTTTGGAAATTTCGCACACAGATAGTATCCAATCCAAAAAAAGGTATCCTACTTGTTAATCCAGGTATTGAACCTGTCACAACGATCGATTACAATAAAAAGATATGTTAAGAATATGGATAGGCCTCTGTCATATTGGGATCAAACTTCTTCGGTGAAAATATCGATGAACTATTTACACCTTTACCTACCCTGTCGAAGAAGAGCGGGCGTGAGACGGAACGTACGTTTAACCATATTATTTATTTTGAATTCACACTAACTCGACTCCATCATTGTTACAAGTTCGTACACACGATTTTAGCTAAAGATCTCTATAGGCTAGAGAAAGTAGTGCTTGATTTGAAAGTGACTGTAAAGTATCTAAGTTTCTAATCTCAAGCCCTAGTTTCTAATTGTACTTGCGCTGTCGTGTGAAAAAGTGTTTGAAACAACTCTAGGACTGTATTCTAGGAATGATGGCCAGAAATGTCCAGAATGCGGTATGATTTTGAATAAATTCCGAATAAAGTAAAATTTCCCTTCGAAAATTCGATTCCAAACAATTCACGTAATAAGAAGTGAGTCTATTGCCGTTATGGCAACATTTGTGTTTCCTCAGACGCGTTATAAGATAAATAATAATATAACAAGAACATAATGTCTTATTTTAAATTGTAACACGTAGTCCCACGCAACGGTGTCGTGGGTGCGTTTACAAACGTGAAATTCACGTACATATACATACGAACTGAAAAAAACAGTTGAGGGCGACACTCTGAAATGGTCTGTAAGAAAAGAACCGGTTGGTACTCTGTACTCTCTTTCTACCCTGCAAGGTATCTGGCGCAATGATATAGATAAAGAGACAAAGATATGTCCTGTGCCTTTCTCTTGCGCCCAAAGAACTATCTAGTAAAGTACCAAAAAAGATATCAGTAAAATCGGTCAAGCCGTTTCACAGGAGAAGACTAAAGAACACACTTACACCGGAATGTCATATATAAAGATATTGGAACTTGCTGTGTTTAAATGAATTATTTAAATCGGCACGCATCTCAAGAACATGTATAGGTAACACGCTTCAAGTGTAGCTTAAATCTTTTCAGTGCGATTCAAGCTCCACCATAAAACGCGTTGAAGCGACGGACATTCCCCCGCATAAGTGCACACTAAATAACGTTTAAACACATTGACAACGCGGCAATTTGTTAGCCGTAACAACAATAACACAACAATCCTACAACAATAAGCCATTAGACAAGTTGTGGAAATTTTCCGGTTATTTCCGATTCACACCGATTGTTACGGCAAGGCGGCCATTCGAAGGGCCATAACTCGGCCCGCGAGCCACTTCGAGTGGGGTCTATGGCCTACGACCACGGAATCGTATATTTATGGTATATTTGTGGCGTATTTACGGCCTATATAATGCCAGAGATTTATTGGGTGCAGCGTAATTAGCATGCGTTTAGATTTATACTCTGGGCTTGTAAAGCCGACCCGTGGGGATTTTAATGGTATACTTTGCGCTAATGAGGCATTCCAACTTGTAGATTTTTATTGACACATACTTACTAGGAGGGATCAAAAAGTAGTGAGAACGACATACTCCTTGGTAAAAAAAAAATACTCGCAGGCATAGCTCAGATACATAGTTGTAAAATTAATAAAAAAAAAATCTACGATTCTCTTTTGTTTTTTTCTGAATGTAGTCATTTGTTTGCTTCGTGTCGGAACGTGTTCTCGAAAATGGAGAAAAACTAAGTGCGAGCCGTTATTAAATACCTCTGTTTAAAAAAGTTAACGACGCAAGAGATTCATTGCGATTTGGAGGCAACATTAGGAGAGTCTGCTCCGCCGTATTCCACTGTCGCAAGGTGAGCTTCTCAATTTCGAGTAGGTAGAACGAGCACGGAAGACGAACATCGTTGCGGCTGTCCATCGACGTCAGTCGAAAAAATTGTATTGAGCGATCGAAGAGTTACCATCCGATACTTAATTCAAGAAACGGGCATTTCATATGGAAGTATTCAATCCATATTAAAACAATCTTTGAATATGAGAAAAGTCTCCGCAAGATGGGTGCCGAGAATGTTAACCGACAGTCAGAAACAAAATCGACTTGACATTTCGAGGATATTGTTGGACAAGTTTCAAGAAGATTCTGAAAACTTTTTGTCTCGTTTCGTAACAATGGACGAAACATGGGTCCATCATTTTGATCCCGAGACAAAACAGCAATCTTCGCAATGGAAACGGCCATCATCACCGACCCCGAAGAAGTTTCGTGTCGTGGCATCGGCTGGCAAGGTTATGGCCTCAATATTTTGGACCTCAGAAGGAATATTGTTGATTTATTACCTGGAGCGTGGAACCACTATTACAGGCCAATATTATGCAGCTTTTATTCCCAAGTTGAGGAATGCCATCAAAGAGAAAAGGAGAGGGAAACTTCGAAGGGGCGTGCTGTTTCATCACGACAACGCACCCGCGCATAGGTCGGCAGTTGCGATGGCTGCCATTCAGCAAGCTGGCTTCGTATTGATTGACCACCCCCCTTATTCACCAGATCTGGCGGCTAGCGATTTTTATCTGTTCCCCAAATTTAAAAAATACTTAAGGGGAAACAGTTACGAAGACGATAACGAGGTGATGGATGCCGTGGAGAGGTTTTTGCAGGACCAAGACAAAACTTTTTTTGTGAAAGGGATTGAAGCCTTGGAAAAGCGCTGGACTCGGTGTGTAGAGAGACTCGGAAACTATGTAGAAAAATAAATTATTAAGTTATCAATAGTCATTATATTCTATCTCATTCTCACTACTTTTTGATCCCTCCTCGTAGTTCGAGAAATGTTATTTCATTCTTCATGCGCGATTATAAAAATGGGAGTGTATTTTTAGTTTGGTCGGACGTCGCTAAGTAAAATCGATGTTTATCTGTCATAAATTAGTATAAATAAGCCGGGCGAATGCGACGGCGCCGCGGGCGCGCGTAAATCACGCGCAACCGCTTATTAAGTTGTTAGGGCCGTGTCTGTGGGCCACGCGTGCCCGCTTTCGCGTTCTCTGTCCACGCCCTTTAGTTTGCGCTAGCTCTTGAGTCTAGTCCTTGTATCTGTCGTGTACCTATACTTGTTACTTATTCATCCCTCGTAGATAAATCCTGCGGCCATGCTAATTAGCGCAGTGGTTAAGAGCTTAAGCCGTTCCGCCCACTGTGTCTAATAGTCGCGGGTTCGGTTCCCGCACGGGACAAATCTTTGTGTGACCCACAATGATTTGTTTCGGTTTGGGTATTTGTGTATGTGTATTTTCATGTTTGTAAACGCACCCACGACATAGGAATAAATCTTAATGTGGGGCTACGTTTAAAAAAAAAGAGAAAGAAACGCTTCCACGAAAGTCATATGTATAAATTCTGAAAATGAAAGTGATTCTATTACTATTGTTATGTGGCATCTACAATGTGTAACATAATAAACGCAAGACCTGAAAGTAGTTTGTTCCAAAGCGATAACTAAATTAACTATTTTTAATGTATCTCACATATTTTTTTCATTTACAATGTAGGCTATTACTCCTTTAGTGCGTTATAATAAACTAAATTTATTTTTGATTCAAAGCAATACGGAGAATTCAAATGTAATTCTTATTACACGCACATACACGTACAAGTTTCATTGCTGATTGGAGTATAAAAGTGATAAAATGCATGTCATTGACATTAACAGTTAGAGTATGTTAATCATCATCATCATCTCAGCCTATACTTGTCCACTGCTGAACCTGCTGGCAGGCAGGAGGCCTATGCCTCCCTAATCGCTTTCCAGCGTAACCGGTCCACCTGCATTCAACGCCTTCCTGCGATTTTCACAAGATCGTCGGTCCATCTGGCAGGCGGTCGTCCCACGCTGCGCTTGCCAATACGTGGTCTCCACTCTAGAATCTTTCGGCCCCAACGCCCGTCCGATCTACGCGCTATGTGGCCCGCCCATTGCCACTTCAGCTTGCTAATCTTAAGGGCTATGTCGTAGACCTTATGTTAATAACTCACACTATTTGCCAAAGATAATTTTAATATTTCAAAATATTTTAAAAGACAGATAGCTGATCCGCTATCATATTTTTTATATACATCAGCCAAAAACTTGGCTAATAACAAAGTTGCTTCTATTGAGCAATGTAATGTTGACATTTGTAATTTAAATTCAGCCATTTTTAATATTATAACTTTTGACATTTCAAATAATTTAAATTACACGCAAAGACAATAATGTCATCCTCTTGCTTTAATAATAATGAAATATTAAATAATAAATCAAATTTAATTAACCTGGTCCATCAAAATATTCAATGTATGACGGGCAAAGATTTAGAAATTGCATTATTCATGAATGGTTGCAAGATAGATATTCTTTGTATTTTGCTTTGGCGGAAAAGTAACGAGATCATGTTTTGCTAGCTCTTTCAGCAGAGTTAATATGATACATGGTGGCTGTCTAATAATTCTAAATAAAAATATTCAATTTAAAGAACGTAAGGATATTGTAAGCCTATCTGTTATAGAAGTTATAGAAATTGCATGTATTGAGTCTGAGCAGTTCATTGTTGTGTGCGTATACAGACCTCCATCTTCATCTTATGATGATTTTGAGCGGTTAATGGAGGACATTTTATTTAAAACCTCCACTTTGAATAACAGTTACTATCTGGAGACTTCAAGACTTCAATATCAATTTATTGAAAACAATATTCTTACTAGGAAGATTATAACTCTTATGAAATCGTATAATATGTACACTGTTTTCTTGGAACCTACTAGAATAATGGTACTAGTACAACATGTATTGATAATATTTTTGCTAATGTTACACCTAGGTATTATTCTGTAATAAACAAACTAGAATCCGATCATAGCGGTCAGTTGGTTGTGTACCCTAGGACTAGTAAGGTTCAAAGAGAAAAGGTTAGCCTTGTCCCAATGAATGTAGGCCGCTTAGAGCGTTTTAAATGCAATTTAATTGCGAAAGTGCCTAGGTTGCCCTTTCAGAATGACCCAAACGATTTATATAACTCATTGTTCCACCTTAACACTGATGAATTTAATAAGACTTTTAAGCCCAAAAATGTCATAGTTGGTGATCGTGCCGGTTTAAGTGAAGGGGCAACCTGTGGTATTTTTAAAAGTAGACTGAGATTATATAAACTTTATGATGCAAAATCTTATAACCCAAACCAGAATTTATAGAATATGTTCAGAATTATTCTAAAAATTTTAAGAGAGGCTGGTCCTGTGCTAAATCTATCTACTTAAGAAACAAAATTAAACAATCCAGTAATGTCATCAAAATGGCTTGGAACGTTATTAATAGTGAAACCGGTAGGACAAAAGTGCGAAATAGAGACTTTAATTTGAAAATTGGTAATAAAAATGTGAAAGCGGATCAGGAAGTTTGAAACTTTTTTTACTAATATTCCTTTGTTAACTACTAAAGCTCTGACGTCGACTTGTTCTTGTTCTTGTTCGGCTGAGACGCTTCTTAAACAAAGTATATCAGAATGCGGCACATCCTTTGAATTTTTGGTTGTCAGTGGGAAAGAGATAATACAAACTTTTAATAATCTTAATATTCAAAACACGGCGAATATATGAGGGCTGTCTGTAAAGACAGTTAGTTCTGTAATTCATATTATTGCTCCCCACTTGGCATCTGTGTTTAACGGTTGTGTTGCTAGTGGTGTATTTCCTGATCTTATGAAGCTCAGTAGAGTGATTCGTTTGTTTAAATCGGGTAGTACATCGGATCCAAATAACTTTCGGCCTATTTCTGTGCTGCCACGTTAAGTAAAATATTTGAAAAAATTATCCTAAATCAGTTGATAAGCCACTTTAGTAGTCATAAACTACTTCAAAAAAACCAGTGTGGATTCACTAAGAATCGCTCTACTACTGATGCAGGTGTTAAATTAATGAGGAATATTTTAATGGTCTGGGAGAAGTTGCAGGATGCTTTAGGTGTATTTTGCGACTTATCTAAGGCGTTTGACTGTGTGCATCATGAAACTCCCCTCAGAAAATTTCACCATTACGCAATTAGGAACAGGGCTCTCGACCTCTTGACATCTTATCTCTGTGACAGAATTCAAAATGTCGATGTTAATGGGCACCAATCTCCCGGTTCTAACGTGACAATGGGCGTGCCCCAGGGATCGATTCTCGGTCCATTTCTATTCCTTATATATATAAATGACTTACTCTACTATGTAGGGGTGAATCAGGACATTGTGCTGTTCGCGGATAATACATCCTTATTATTTAAAAATTAAAAGACAGCTGCTTAATTATGACGATTTGAACAGTGCACTGCCAATGGTTTCGCATTGGTTCAACAAGAATAATCTTCTCCTTAATGAGAAGAAGACAAAATGCACAACGCCAAATGTAAGACAGGTTGCAACTAATGTACCAATAAATGGCGTGGATTTAAACCTTGTAGAGTCGACTGTATTTCACTATTGATGCCAGATTACAATGGGGCCCCCAAATTGATCAAATATCTTGTAGATTAAGCTTAGCGGCATATGCTGTAAATAAAATTAGATTACTAACTGATATTGAAAAAGATAGACTTGTTTTTTTCGCTTATTTTCATAGTTTTATGTCATATGGCATACTATTTTGGGGATGCTCTGCAGAACTTAATACCAATGTTTGTTCACCAGAAAAGGGCAGTACGAGCAATTTACAATTTGGCCCCTAGGCTTCTTTTGCTTTTCTTAAGGAAAAATTTAGAGAAATAAATATGCTAACTGTTGCATCACAATTTATATATGAAAACCTTCTATATGTTAAAAAGAATGTCAGTAATTTTGAAAAATATAGGGACATTCATCATGTAAATACACGGAACAAAAATGATCTTATTGTACATTCCACTCGTCTCCACAGAATTAGTAATTCTTTCATGGGGCAATGTATACGCTTATTCAACAAATTACCCATAGATATCCGAAACATGCCTATTAATAAGTTTAAAAAGGCAATTAAAACTAGATAAAGGGTATTACAAAATTTTGGATTAACTTGATATACAACAGATTGAGTTTGAGCAGCTCCTCAATCAGCAACATTAATCAATGATGTATAATACAATTTTAAAAACAAAAAATAATGGTTATCTGAAAGGAGAAGGATCTTCTCAATGGAGGCCGCGTTCCGATCCGGCGCTAGATGTAAAAAATGTAATAATATTGACGTTAGTGAGTGCTATTGTATTGGTCTATGCAAATAAATGATTTTGACTTGACTTGACTAAAAAAAAGGGTAAGAAATTTTGACATTTAAAATTTGGGTTTCGTATTGAATTTGTGAAGTAATTATCTAATAGGGCGTGTGTGAGGTCTTGCGTTATATACGATACACCTTGTATATCTACACGTTGTTATCTTTTTTATTGTAGGAACACACCCACACATCCCACACTTGGAATTATTCCTATGTTATGAATACAAACATAAAATTCAAATACACAAATACCTAGACCGAAAAAAAATGTGGGTCACACAAAGATTTGTCCCGTTCGGGACTCGAACTCGCGACTACTCGATCCAGTGGGTAGAGCGGTTTAAGCTTTTAACAACTAGACCAAGCCATCTGTCAAAATCTTGGCGAAGTAGTATCAATAGGCTAAAATGCGTTAGCAACTTTTGTTGCCGTCTGTACCTGCCAACATAGACATTTTAATTAATAGCACTAATAAGTACACTCACGTACAGATATAAAGAGAAAGTAATAATTTCCAAATAAATTCCGACACAACGTATTCGGTTCTCAGAACCGCATAGACATCATTGCGTCTTTAAAACATAAAGAATTTGTAATTATTGTGTTAAGGTGCGTATCCACTATGTTTGCGAATTAGTAATGCTCTGCGAGCAGTCCTGGTGGGTACTTTATTGCTGTTCGCGCTCCAACTGATTGTCTGTTTTTTTGCGAATATAAAGAAGAGCGCGACGTGTTCATAGAACACCAGCGAACCTGAGGTCTTAGCATAAACAGACTAAAGTTATTGTAATATTGTCGAGAAAGCTGTCACGACCATTTTTATTTAGTTGAGAAGGAGGACGTCATATCAACGCTAACGGCAAACTATTTATGCGAAGCCCTTTGGGCCCTTATTCGCTATGACTTAACGAAGCGCGTTACGATATTTTTGTATTGGTATTCTGCAAGCTACTGGACATTTATTGTGTTTGTGAATTTGTGCGGTGCGTGTAAAGTGTGCTAGACGAAATGTTCGTTCAACGTTTAGACGAACATTATAAAGCACCTGCAGAGCGATAATTCGCAAATCACGTCTTCATTTGTTCGCTATTCGTTCGCGAATATAATGAATACACACGTTTACCACGAAACGTTGCCGCAACCCTTGCCATTTCAGCTCAAGTGTCCACCATTGTGCAACAACTATCTGTGAAAGTTCTGAGCCTTTGTGTAGGCACAGACAACAATGAGCCATTACGAATTAGCTATCGATTTATCTGCGAGCGGTGTCGTGATTCCCGTTGCTGCCCCGCCCAACGCATAGCACGCATCTCAAAGCGAATTTGTGATACTAATTCTTGAATATTTAACGGCTGACAACAGTTAATAATCTTGAGTGCTCTCAGTACTTTTAGTTTGTGAAGATAGCGCTGTTGATGTTAGTTGATGAATACCTTTTAGTGATTTAAGAATAAGTTTAGATATTTAAATTGGGGTGGTGGTCTAAGGCCCGTATTACAGAACGTAAATCAGTCGTGAATCTAGTTTTAGAAACTGATTTTTGAAGTGAAACATTAGTTTCAAAACTAGATTCACAACTGATTTTCGCTCTGTAATACGGGCCTAAGAAGATTAAGGAAGCTCTGTAAATATTTCTTACTTGTATGTTGCATCAAAATTGTATTGACGGAGGATTTGGCGCAGTGGTTAAGAGCTTAAGCTAGTGTTGTAAAAACGCTCGAGTCGGCGTTTAAAACGCTCGCGTTTCCTACGGGTTTCAACGCTCGTCAGCGTCGACTCAGCGCTAAACGCTCGACTTCAGCGCTCATTTTTACAACACTAGTTTAAGCCGCTCCGTCTATTAGGTCGAATAGTCGCGGATTTAATCCCCGCACGGTATAAATCTTTGTGTGGCCCACAATTATTTGTTTCGGTCTGGGTATTGGTGTATGTGAATTTTCATGTTTGTAAAGGCACCCGCGGCACAGGAATTAATACTAGTGATTACTGCTACGTTTTAAAAAAAAAGTAAATTTAAAAGAAAACTTAAGGTGCTTACTTAATAATGGTAGGCAGAACAATATGGTGCTTCTTTTTTGTAAATAAATATAACTATTTCTGAGTAAGGCCAGAAATTATACCATTAACTATTTAGTTAATCGAAGCTTTTGACGATGGATTCGATTAGAAGGAAGGCCGCTCTGTTCAATGAATCGAGTACATAGGTTTGATTCTTACACGGAACAAATATTTGCGTTACACGCAAATGTTTGTTTCTATCTAGGTGTTTGTGTATAGGAATGGAATGTATATAATAATAATAATAAGCCCGCAGGGCAGCTTGTGGCGAGCCGTTGGTGAGTAACGACACCACGGACCCGAGTGCTTCAGAGAGTCGGTCAGGGCCCCCAACTCGGCGTGTCTTCGTCGGTCGAGTGGAAACCGAAGGGTGCCCGCAGGAGTCTCGGCTCTGGCAAGCCTTAATTGGCCGTCCAGAGAGGAGCTGTGAGAGCTATACCGACGTAGAAAGATAATGCGTTCCTACGTACCAGGGGTGGAAGTGTTAAAGGGCATAACGCCGCGAGTAACTTCGGAGAAAGCGCAGCACACCTCTCTACACCCCTGAGCCGCTCACACCGGTGTTGCCCTCAGTTGTCCTACCTACGGACGACCGTTTGAGGGCCCATCTAGTAAGCGGCGAGTCACCGCCGGCCACGGGTAATTAGGTATCTCTAATTATGGCCGGTGTCCGTCCCCTTTGAAATAGACCAGTTTTTGTCCATCAAACCTCATTATATAGCCCTTGTTTTCTTTCTATAATTTACAATAGTCCAGGGTCAGTTCGCTGGTTATGTTTCTTCATTTTCAGCAAGTGATCTCAGCAGGTGGCTTACATAATATTAACTTCTAGCAAAGGGCCTCTACGTGTTGGACCCATGTCCCCATACAAGCCTTTCAAAGGTCCGGGTAAAGCCCGTGAATCTCTGGGTCTGGCTCGAGCGTAGTGGTTGCACGCTCGCCCTTTAGTCCGGTGAAGCTGTAAAGGCCTCACGGCCAACAGCGTATATCACTCAAACACGCACACACGCACGCCCGTGAATCTCAGCGAGATACATAAAAATAATAATAATATCATTTTATTTTTCACCACAACATAACATTACATAGGAAGATTGCCATATTACAATGCAGTTTTTTGTTGTGGGAGACTGGTGCCTAAACTAGGTAATACCTATATTTCAGGTCACCAGTGCACCTTCCCCATTTGAGCTAATTTGGGCTCTCTCATAATCTAATAACATTTCGTGTTAGTCGAAAGTGGTGGTGTCAAGATTAGAGCTGGTTGTGTGTGTGTGTGTGTGTGCGTGCGCGTGTGTGTGTTTGTGTGGGTGTGAGTGTTATATATTTATAAACATGTTTTATATGTTATAAACATATCGATAATATCGAGTAAGAATAATTCTTAATGTAAGATTAAGGTTTTCTTAAAGAAAACGACACGGGTATTGCCGACTATTGCCTGTCTAGATTGGGTTGGAATAAAGTCGAATAAAGGACTTGTATTTTTCCTAAACCAAAAACGTCGCATAGCAAAATCGGTGTACTTACTTCTACACTTGAACTTATATTGTTTTTATAATATGAGTGCATGTGTAATATATCTTGATTCTAAGTCGTCGAATTGCCATGTTATAAACAACTTAATGACCTTCAGTGATTTGCCGACACAAATCACCCTCATTACAAAATGTTTTCGATATCGCGAATCGCGACTGCACACCGCTCTATAAATATAGGTGCGCTCTTTGATGTTATTTCATCAAGAAAGGATGGCATACGTTCATTTTGATTCAAAATCAAATTAATTCAACCAGAGTTAACAAATAGTTCAGACTAAATAGTTGAAGGTGTGATGTGCAAGCGTTGTGGAGTTCTGTAGATCTATCTAACTTATCATATAAAGTTACAACGTTACATTAATAAACCAACAATATGTCATTTTAAGTAAACTAGTGATCGCCCATTTGGCCGAAATTAGACCATAATTAATTTAAATTATAAGTTTGAACATTATTAAGGTTCTATTGCCAAAGACTATACTCCTATAATAACAGGTTTCGCCAAGGCTACACTGTTAATTTGCCTATTTTTTTCAAACAAATTATATGAAATTTAAATATAAAAAAATCCAAAAAATGATTAATATAAAGACAACCTTTTTTTATTTTTTTTTATTGAAACAAAAAACCATGCGATAAAAAAAATGCTAATGAACTTGACATACATATTTCGATAATTTAATTAATGATACAAAACTTCTCTGTAAAGGATGTGTTTTGTAAAAACTCTTTCATCCTTTGCTGGTTATGTTTGACATTCAGTAAGACTATAGACAAATGATATTAAAGACAAACAATATTAATCTCTTCTCAATTTGACCACAGACTTTAACAATAAACAAAAGAGTATATATGCGTGTGTGTGTCAAATACATGGTAGTGTGTGTAATGTTTTTTTTATTGATTTAATGTATTCTTTATGCATAATTTTCAAAAGATATTATCATTCTGCACTCCTTCTCTATATGAACTATACGTGTGGGAAATTGCATACCCCTCCGTCCGCGCAGTTTTCGTAAATAGGGGTACAAAGTTTTTGCTTCACGTGGTAATATAATGATAAGCTGTGGTGTCCCGTTATCGCATTTGTAACATTTTTAGAGGACGTCTAAGTAATATCGGTCGATCGTCCACTTTAAAAAAAACGTGTTATCTTTTAAATCACGTAAGGTCCACGGACAGCGCGCGAACACTTATTGGAGCAACACAAATTGACTGATGGTTGCCTGCCCCGATATAATTTTAACTTCGGTGGGGCAAATACAAACCTTTTATTTAATAATGATTTACTAAACTTACATAAAAGTGTGACTTATAATGCATTATAGAATTCTTCTTCTTAGCGTTTCGACGGCAAACATGCTATAGTTATATGGAATCAGCCCAGAATGCGGCCAGCGCCGGCTTTAAGGCTGGACTGGAATTGTTTACCATCGTGGTGAAAGGATTGGCCAGCGTGGGATACCAGATTGCCGCCGCCGATTGTTACCAGGGTGCGGACGTACGGGGCCTTAGAATATATGTTACATGGGGAGCTCATTTCATGCACCCCATTATAGAATTTAACCTCTGGTATGTTCTGTTACGACGTGCGTGTTTCCACATCCTACGCATACAACCACGGGTTTTGGAGTGGATACCACGAAATGCCAAACGCAGTGTAGACGCCCCTCGCGAGATAGAGTGACGACATACGTCGGATAGCCGGGAGGAACTGGATGCATAAAGCCGAGGATCGGGCTCTGTGGCGCACATTGAAAGAGGCCTATGTCCAGCAGTGCACTAATTTGGGCTGATGATGATGACGCATACAATCTAAGAAGGCACTATATCTAGTCGTGTGTAGTAAAGGGTGTGTTCACACGGAGCGTTGGGGCCGACGCGGTTTGAGCGATAGCGTCTGATAATACGGTGCCTCGTGAGCGCACCGGCGACGCGTGAGAAGCCTGCCTCTATCATTTCTCAGGATGAAATGAGACGAAAAAATTTATCTACGGTGTTTGTTGTACCACACGATTTGTACTTGATTGCTGTGATGTTGGATTTGTGCAAGACGGTGTGATTTCACCTATTTATTTTTGGTTTGCCACTTGTCTTTTGATTGTTTCTTATTTCTTAAATTTTATAAAATGAGGTTATGTTTTCGATTGATGGCCTAAGAATGTACTAATTAATGTTATTTATTACTGCTAAAAATAAAAACAGGCCTTCTTCATAAAATGAGGTGAGGAAGAATATGCGATACCAGGACCATTGCGGATTGGTAGAGGTAGGTTTGCGACAAACGTGTGGTTTGTGTTGGAATTTATCAAGCCATCCTTAAGCCTTTCAATTTGGCTTAACGAATCCACACTGAGTCTCCGTAGTGGACTCAGCTCGACATGCAGGAGAATTGCCCAGCAGTGGAACCGTATAAACTTATTTATTATAACGACGGCTACAATAAGTGGCAACCTGAACAAAGGTGCCTCCCAAACCGCTGAAGCGCTTGAAAATAGAAAAGTCACAAACGTTCACCGGTCAAACTGATCAAACGGATCGCTGTCTAGGTATCTTTAGTGATCGCTAAGAATATCGCAGTTCCACAGTATTACAAGTGCCTTTCTTTATATTTTTACGTCAATTAATTAAATAGGTAATTCTTCCCTAACCAAGTTAAAAAATCTGTGTAAGAAAGAAAGAAAGAAAGAAAATAATTTATTCACTACCACAAATAAGGCACAGTGTATACAATTACAGGTTATATTGATATGTTTGCTGCGGCAGTGAAAAGGCTACAACTCAGCATAGATGCCTCGCTTGAAACAGCTTGGCGCTGATTTTCTGTTGCACCCGATTTCTGTGTCTAATACGAAATTTAACAGCAATAAGCAAGAGGCGTACACGATGTATAGTTTACCCTTAAATTAACACATATTTCATAAAATATGCACTAATGTATAATTTACACAGCAACCCAGATCAGTTCAAGAAATTTGAAACAGGAAATTTCTTAAGCAGTATAACTTTTTAAATAAACACTACCTCAAATTGCACACATAATGATAACCCTTTTCTTTACACGTATTTCTACTCAAACATACATCGCTTAAAAGGCGGGCGTGATGACATCGTATCAGCATAATAAGCGTCATTACTTGATTACAACACCGCATCATTACCCGCTCACAAGCGCTGTGACGTCATTAACCGGTTTTTTTCGCAATTTGTCAGGAAACATTAATTAAACACTCCCTCGGCATTTGAGACAGAAGAGGCCCATAATACCCGTCTCACAGCGAGTGCAGATAACTCATATCATTATTTAATTAATTTTCAGTTGAATGAGTGCAATCATTATATAAATACTGTTGGATTTAGAACTGGCGAGGATTGGGAGTGCCGACAATATTGTGTTGTCAGATGTATCTAGAAATTTTATACTTATAAATAAATATTCGACTTCGAATCGACGGACGATTTAGCGCAGTGGTTAAGAGCTTAAGCCGCTCCGCCCACTGCGTCTAATAGTCGCAGGTTCGAGTCCAGCGCGGGAAAAATCTTTGTGTGATCCACAATTATTTGTTCCGGTCTGGCTATTTGTGTATGTGAATTTTCATGATTGTAAATACACCCACGACACAGGAATAAATCCAAGTGTGGGGATACATTTTAAAAAAAAACAATGTTATTTAATACCTTAATGAGTGATGCCAGAGAGGTCTGTCAATAAAGAACCTGTTGAAACTCTGTATTATCTGCCCACTCCGCAAGGGATTTGGCGTGATGATATAGATAGATACGAATTTATTTACATTATTTTTCGGCAAAATATCGATTACAATTTTCAAATTCAAGTTAATTAAGTGTTTATTATTATTGAATAAGCACTTAGTTAACTTGATGATATAAAATTATTGTTAGATGTTTGTAATAATTTGATATCAAAAGGTTATGTTTTATCTACACTAATAATATAATAAAGAGTAATTTGTAACGAATAAACCCAAAAAATACTGGACCGATTTTAATGATTCTTTTACCATTAGAAAGCTATCATATAATCCAGGCGCTCGTAGCGCTGTGCGACCGCGGTGTTCTTACCGATCACCAAGCTTAAGCAGCGTTCGGCTCGGTCGGCCTGAGATGGGTGACCGTTTGTAGCATTTTCATATTCGAGCATCTCCGTGCTTCGGAAGGCACGTTAAGCCGGTGGTCCCGGTTACCACTTAATGTGGTAGTCGTTAAGCCGAGTTGGAAGCCTTAAAGGCGGCTTGATAAGTTCCAACAGCAGGTGGCCACAAACCTGGCTCCACCAATCCGCACTGGGTCCGCGTGGTGGAGTATGACCTAATCTCTCTCACCTCGATTTGTGAGAGAAGGCCTTTGCCCAGCAGTGGGCAGTATATTATATATAATCGAGAAGAAAATTAGGCTATAAAACATAGACCCGGAAGGTGGCGCTGTTGTCGAGTGAGTACAAAGCCGCGGGAAACTGCTAGTGTTTAATAATCGTAGAGATCTAATACTATTACTGATAAGATGCTTTTTATGTGTAATACTCGTAAGTAGTATACACGACGAAATAGTGTTATGATGCGTACATGCTATGAAACGTAGAATGGGCTATGTAAGAACAATTTTCCATGTCTGAATTTTAATAAAGCAAAAAGTTTGTTTGTAGTAATATTTGTTTCTCGGCTCATTTCGGCGCCACGCGCGGGCGCCGCGCGCTGCGGGCGCGGGGCCGCGCGGGGGCCTCGCGATGTGCCGCCTGCTTTGCACGTCGTCATTTCCTTCCTCGAAAGTAATTCAAATGGAATCGTGTGCGCCGTTATTAAATATTTCATAACTTACCTCGTCCCCCACCCATGCCTCTGTCTCACGACATCCCCCCTCATCACTCCCTCGGCGACCGCATATTAAAGTCATAAAAAAGGGTTGTTTGATCTATCCCCTAAAACAATTTACATATCTCGGCTCAGGCCGCCGCTAAATTATTTAATTAAGAGAGGCATAAGTTTTTATTATTTTAATATGTCGGGTATAAAATTGTGTTAATGGAACAATGCCGCCATTGTGGACCGAATTTTAACCCCCGAAAGCGGGGAGATTACGAGCATCGACGTAAATATACGAAACACTGAAAGTGATCTAATTTAGTTTCTCAAATAATTAATGGTTTGTGTAATTAAATAGATTTAATGGTAATCTTTCTTGATCTCTCAAGTTATCTCTTAACGTTTTAACTCCGACTCGTATTACAATTAATTGGGTTTTCAAGTTTGAAGCGATAATATTTTTGAATACACGTAATAAAATATAATTAATAAATTTCATGTAGTTAGTGCTATTACCCACCCTGTGTTAACGTTAGTGTTAGTTAACGTCTGCGTCAAAATGCGCTTTAAACGAGGCTCTAAAAACTTGTAGTCGCATCTCAATTAACGCATCAATCATTGGCCACATCAGTGCAATTAATTATTTACGTGTCAATTACCGCATTACGACGCAGATGGAGGAGTAGCATAAGAGGGATATAACTACAGGGAGTGTAAAGTTTGTGCCACATTAGGTAGTGACCGGTGCAAGCAATAAACCCGGCACAATAAAAAGGCGGCAAGCACAGCGGGGAGGGAAGTCGACAGTGCCCCGCCCCGCACGGTATGCTAAGCAGGCCAGTAATGAAAACTGCCCCGAATGCCCGATTATTCGCGTCCTGCGATCTTTGCTCGAATGCCACATCCTGTATGTAGCGATACATTTACTAGTATTTATACACTTAAGCTGGGTGCACCTATAGATTATTTAGTCATATGTTTTCGAGGATTGAGCGTGTAGACTTTGATGAGATACTAATTAGGGTTTTTAATCTATGTATCTGTCTATATTAATACGCCAGTTCCCTTTCGCGGTAGGCAGAGAGTACAGAGTTCTAACATACTCCTTCTGCGCTTTAAATATCACAAATTATATAGTAACACATGAATTAAACACATATTCAGACCACTATGTCCCTTTAGGAGTGATCAATACTTCTTACAATTGATATCAAGCTGATTTTCTATGTGGAAAGTGAGCTTGATGTTATAATAAAAATAGTCATTTTTAATTTTATCATCCTGGCTTTCTGCAATATCCACCATACCTACATTGCAGAAAACCGAGTATTTGAACGAGCTGGTTCAGTTTAAAGGTCATTCACACACAAACGTCAAGTTCCGCAGTATCGCACTCGTATTCAGCGTGCGGCCCACACTCCACATCTAGTACTATCCCGCGACTCTGACCACCCCAGGTTAATGAGAGCATTTTTATGTCCTCCCGCAATGAGGAATGCAAATTTGGTGGCTGTTACCGGCGCGTTACAAACGCCATTGTTTTAATACTGTCGCTTAACGCCACCCTTGGAGTTTTATACCTTTAAATACTTGCTCCGGACTGCCCCGGTAGACCGGCGACTTTAGTACTAATCCACTTGTTTTTGTTGTGGACAATATGTGCTTATGTAAATAGGTTTTTAGAGGTATTTAAAAGAATTTATTACGTTTTAAATTTTCTTTTGACTATTTAATTTCGAGGAAAATGTCCTGGAAGTTTAAAGAGTCCAGTCTCTTTGGAAAAGGCGAGTATGTGTGAGGAGGGAACGGATTTATTTTCAGTATTTATTGGAACCTTCCTTTACGCGACTTATAGTAGAGTGAACTGGCAGACATCGTCACGTAAGGAAAAAGCGTTATGCCCCCTCCATGCGACTTTTCCCTCTCTTTCTCTCTATCTTTTTCTATTATATCCGGTTATATGTATGTGTGAGTGCGAGTATCGATATTCGAGCAGCAAGCATTGTGCGCGGTGAGCTGTATAACCTCAACCTAAACACGTGTAAATATTATTTAAACTCATTTTTTTATTGTTTAAATTCACACGGAATTTATATTGTGTCATTAATACACATATAATTTTTTATTTAGAATTTTTTATATATAATTTATGAATCAATATTTTATATTTGTATTTATTTTAATACAGTCAGCCCTACATATAATACAGTTACATATGAAGTAAGTGAGCTCTTAATAACTATGTGATTAAAGGAGAAAATACAAAAACACAGAAATAAATGAATAGCAGGGAGATAAGAATGACTGAATAAATGAGATAGTGATATTCCAAGGTAAAAGGCATATTTGAGCAATTAATTTTTAAGTGTTCTCTAAGAACACCTTTCGCTGGAGTGACGTCAGCACAAACTTTTAAAGTTATTACCCGTCTGTCAGTCGCTGCCCAAAACATCACTGCCTGGCACTTCCCTCATTGGTGTTTTCTAGCAGAAGGCAAACAAGTAACAGCTAGAGGACGATCGAACAATCACGTTGCGCTCTCTTACTCAACGTTTTTCGTCTGGGGTTCTTCTTGCGATTTGGGGACGAAAATATCTTTGGAGAAAAACTTGGGGATGAGTATGATTTCGCGGAAAAATATCTGATGTGGGAAGATTTTATAAAGAGTACTGCTTGGAGGTGAAGTCTGCCGTTTGAATACGGCGTAAGGGTAATGTAATCAGTGGATTTTGTCACGAGATTACCTACTCTATGATCTATGTGAAAAATAACCAGATTGTCATAATGTAATTTTGGTTTCATATACACGTTAAATCAACGACTCCCTTCGTCTCTGGGGTTACTACCGTGCAAAAAACTCTACCAAGTTATAAGTGGAACCCGTTTGGCAGTAATTTATAATGCCTACTTTATCATTCGCTGCACAGTTCAATAAATTGCTCGCGTTAATAAATAGGCATGAAATCGGTCAGCATTACTTGAAAAAACGGCACGACTTTAAGTGGCTTAATCATGAGAAGGCATGCGAGTTAACCGCACTTATCTGGTAATGTTAAGTTTATTGGAATTCTTTGTTCTACTGTTTGTATATATTGATTAACGAATTAGCTCAGTGGCTAAGAGCTTAAGCCGCTCCACCCACTGTGTCTTGTAGTCGCGGGTTTCTTCCCGCACGGGAACCCACAATTAATTGTTTCGGTCTGGGTATTTCTGTACGTGAATATTCATGTTTCTAAATGCACCCACACAGGAATAAAACCTAGCGTGGGGCTACGTTTTTATTAAAAAAGGATGTTTTTTTTTTCTTTAATATTAGATACATATTCATTATTTTTTAGACGTAGCCCCACACTAGGATTTATTTCCATGGGTGCTTAAACAAATATGAAGTCCACATACACCCAGACCGAAACAAATATTTTTGGGTCACACAAAGATTTGTCTCGTGCAGGAATCGAACCCGCGATCCAGTCAGTGGAGCTGCTTAAGCCCTTAAGCCCTTAACCACGGCACCAAATCGTCCGTCAGGATAGCTAGATAACACTTTATTGTTCCTCCATGGACACACAAAAAGAAAAACAAGCTTATAAATTGCAAGGTAGTGTAACAATGGGCGGCCTTATCACTAATAGTGACCTCATCCAGACAACCTTTGGATGGAAAGAATCTGAAGAAATCGTAAGATATTAGTATCATTATTAGCCGAAAAACGTCTATTGCAGGACTTAAACCTTCCAAAAATCACCAAAATGACGCTTTTATTCTTTCTCGTAGTGCACTAGCCATAGATGGGATGTTTTAGGTATGAGTCCTGTTTTGTTCTGAACACAGCAAGCATCACATTTACATCAGACGAAGGAATCCTTGCTAAGCGATTTAAATAGCGAGAAGAAGCGATATAATTCGACAGATTTCGTTCAGGGTCCTTATTCGCTAAGACCAATTAAATAGTAACGCGGCGTTTTACGATAACTTCGTGAAATGAATCAGAATCAGAATATTTTTTATTCATGTAAACCATTGTAATATTTATGAATCGTCAGAAAAGTAACAAAGACTACCATCACTTCGGGATGTATTTCCAGTGGAGAAGAAGGGCAAGAATGGTGATTTAATGGTCATCATCATCATCATCATCTCAGCCCATACTTGTCCACTGTTGAACATAGGCCTCCCCAATCGCTTTCCAGCGTAACCGGTCCGATGCCACCTGCATCCAACGACTTCCTGCGATTTTCACAAGATCGTCGGTCCATCTGGCAGGCGGTCGTCCCACGCTGCGCTTGCCAATACGTGGTCGCCACTCTAGAATCTTTCTGCCCCAACGCCCGTCCGATCTACGCGCTATGTGGCCCGCCCATTGCCACTTCAGCTTGCTAATCTTAAGGGCTATGTCGGTAACCTTGGTTCTTCTACGAATCTCCTCATTCCTGATTCGATCGCGTAGAGAAACGCCGAGCATAGCTCTCTCCATAGCTCGCTGAGTAACTCTGAGCTTTTTTATGAGACCTATTGTAAGAGACCACGTCTCTGATCCATATATCATCACTGGTAACACACATTGACTGAAAACTTTAGTCTTAAGGCACTGAGGTATTTTGGATGAGAAGATATTGCGCAGTTTCCCGAACGCTGCCCAGCCGAGTTGGATTCGTCGATTGACCTCTCTCTCAAAGTTGGACCTACCTAACCGGACTACCTGTCCCAGGTAAATGTATTCGTCGACAACTTCAAGAGTAGAGTTCCCAACGGTGAGTGCGGTGGGTACGACATGGACGTTAGACATTATTTTGGTTTTGTCCATGTTCATTTTAAGACCCACTTGTTGAGATACTCTGTTGAGGTCACCCAGCATTCGTCCTAGATCTTCCAGCGACTCCGCCACGACCACAATGTCGTCGGCAAATCGAAGTTGAGTGATGTATTCGCCATTGATGTTGATGCCAAGTCCTTGCCATTCCAAGAGCTTGAAGGCGTCCTCTAAGGTGGCCGTAAACAGTTTCGGAGAAATGACGTCTCCCTGTCTTACTCCTCTTTTTATGGGGATTGCCTTCGTGCACTGCCCCTGTACTCGGACTGACATGGTGGCGTTATTATACAAGCACTTCAACACTTCGATGTACCGATAGTCAATGCGGCATCGCTGGAGAGATCTAAGAACCGCCCAAGTCTCGATCGAATCGAAGGCTTTCTCATAGTCCACAAACGCCAAGCATAGTGGCCGATTATACTCCTCGGTCTTCTGTATAATCTGCCGCAGCGTATGTATGTGGTCTATGGTACTAAAGCCTTTCCGGAAACCGGCTTGTTCGGGAGGCTGGAAGTCATCAAACCTGCGTTCGAGACGATTCGTAATGACTCTCGAAAACAACTTATAAACATGGCTCAGCAGTGTGATGGGCCTATAATTCTTCAGTAAAGTGTTATCACCTTTCTTGAAAAACAGTACCACCACACCCCTGTTCCATGCTTCCGGCGTATTCTCTTCGAGCAAGACGGAATTAAACAGCCTCTGAAGGACTTTAAGTACTGGCGTTCCGCCCGCTTTCAGAAGCTCTACGGTAATTCCGTCTTCGCCCGGCGCTTTGTTATTTTTGAGTTGTTTGAGAGCCATCCTAATCTCGTACAGGCTGATGTCCGGGATATCTTCAGTGTAGTGTCGGGTTAGCTTGGCTCTTGGGTCTTTTACCAAGTCAACAACAGGTTCAGCTACTGAGGTATACAACTGCCCATAGAACCTCTCTATCTCCCTGAGCACCTCCGACCTATTCGACGTTACGTTTCCGTCCTCCATCTTCAGCTTCGTCAACTGGCTTTGCCCAATAGACGCGTCTCTTGCGAACACTTCAGAGCCCTCGTTCTGTGCTATGGTCTCCTCAATACGCCTTGTATTGAAGGACCGTAAGTCTTGTCGCAAGGACTTCAATATCTGTCCATTGAGCTGCCTATAGGACTTAGCATCATCGGAGGTTAGGAGCGTCATGGAACGTCGCTCAGCCATGAGGTTTCGGGTGTAGTTGGATAGTTTTTGAGGTCTATTTTTACGGTGGGGCTTAAAATACTTGGACCCGACCGTATGGACAGTCTCTACCAGCCTGTTGTTGATTTCGTCCACTGATGCGCTGCTGTCTAGCAATTCGAAGCGGTTTGCCAATTCGAGTTGAAAATTCTCGGGGTTTTGGATATGTGCATTACAAGGTCGGAGCGTAGACTTCATCAGACGCGATCTTTCCATTTTGACATTAATATTTAATGTGCCTCTGACCATTCGGTGATCACTGCCGGTTTTTACCCTGTGGATCACGGAGACATCATTAAATATTTGTCGCTTGGTGCTCATTATGAAGTCTATTTCGTTTTTGGTGGAACCATCAGGGCTTATCCAGGTCCATTTCCTATGAGGCGGCTTCTGGAAGAAAGAGTTCATCATAAAGAGTCCCTCCTTCTCCAGGAATTCGGCCAGCCTCTGACCCCTGGGGTTGCGCTGCCCATATCCAAATTGCCCCACTCTCAACTCATCATCGCCCCGTTTGCCCAGCCGCGCATTGAAGTCACCCATAACCACTGTAAAGTGTGTTTTGGAAGTATGTATGGCTCTACTAATGTCCTCATACATAACTTCGACATCATCATCTGAGTATGTCGAGGTCGGTGCGTAGACCTGTATGACCTTCAGCGAATATCTTTTGGATATTCTGAGTATCAGGTACGCTACCCTGCTCGACACACTAGTGATGGACACAACGTTGTCTATGAGTGACTTGTGGACGATAAATCCGACACCACCTTGGGACTGCTGTTCGCCCTCCCGGTAGTAAAACAAGTTGCCGGATTTTAAGGTTATCGTGTCCTCGCCCTCTCTTCGGACCTCCGATAAACCAACAATATTCCACCGCAACTTGTTTATCTCTTCTTCCAGCTCAACAAGCTTCTCATCTGTCCTCAAAGTGCGTGCGTTGTATGTCACCAGGGCCAATTTTCGTTTTTGGTGGTAGCCGAATCTCTGCCGGAGATTCTTAGCACCCCTTGTCCTGTCGTTACCATGGCTGCTACCGTGGCCAGGACGATCAGGACCGCCGGGGACTAGGGGCCTGGTTTTCTTTTTTTCTTCCATAATAGTGATTGGGGGGATTTGCCATACTCGCCACGCTTGGCAGGCGGGTTGGCGAGCGCAGTTTTTGATCGCAGAAGTGCTAAGAGAACGCTGCTGCCCATTCCCTAGTTTTCCCTTAGTCGCCTTGTACGACACCCGATGGGATGAGATGGGTTGGTCCTATTCTAAGCCGGGAACCACGCGGCTTAGAATAGGACCAACCCATTTAATGGTAATCTAGTGGAATTCAGAATGCCATTACACGATCATGTTACAAAGTTATCGTAACGCACCGCGTTTGGTCATAGCGAATAAGATCCTAAGCGATATCCATTCGTTTCGCATGTGATGCTAGTAAGCATTCCATCGTAGCATATTGCCACAGTTTATTCTATGGATGTTTTTAAGAAAAAAACTACTAAAACGTAATTACGTCACGCCAATAGGCTTAATGCTTAAGTTATATTAACTTCTGACGTTCGAGATAGTGGTTTTTATATCTTTGATAACTTCTTCAAGGATGTAATTGCGAATTTTATAGCCGCTTTATAAACTCCACTACTCAGAAACCTTATGGTTGTCTTGTACAGATGAGTTTGAATTAGAAGTGTACATGCATTCATGCTTTTTTTAAGCACTTAAGTACTCACTTGTCATAACTTCGCATATGAATTTTTGAAGTGAAAACTTTTCTAGGGGCGTTGGGCATTTCTGAAATGGGAAAAAACAGTTAATCTCGCGACACCGTTACCGAAACCTCTTTGAAGTGAAAACTTCTTTAGGCGTGTTGGGCATTTTTGAGATGGGAAAAACCATTGAACTCGCGACACTGTTACCGTTACCGACACCTTTGTATATAAGCATGTACATATATTGTGTATGTACGTACATAGATACAAATGCACGTTGTTCAAGTTTTCACTTCTGTCGGCACTCCCGGAGTGCCACTTTTTTTTTGGAAGAAAGAGGGTGGCTTGGAAAATAGTGAAATTTCAGTTAAGAAATAAGATACCTACGTAGGTATGTATTAAGATTTTATATCTCAGATCTTTGTACATCATAAAGTTATATTTGCAGGTCATGAAAAAAATTATGAGGGGCCTTAAAATATAATCTGCAATCTTGTTGTTTTGTGTTAAAACTTTCTACTTTTTATATGAAAGAAAATAAGTAATATAGTAGTAGTAATCAGTAACGTAATCGGCAAACGTAAGGTAGGGCGCCCCCCAGCTAGGTGGACCGACGACCTGAAGAAGGTCGCAGGGTGGGACTGGATGCGGAAGGCGGAGGACCGTGTATTGTGGCGCAAATTGGGAGAGGCCTATGTCCAGCAGTGGACTGCAATAGGCTGATTTGATTGATTGAATCAGTAACTAACTAAAATGAATATATCATCTGTCTGACTATAGTCTCTTGCAATCAAACTTTAATACTTTTTTTCACTCAACATAAAAACGTCGATTCGAACGATTGAACGTCGAAACGGAAATACCCTTCATATTACACTTGTTATGAATTGCAATCACAACTAAAACACCTAAACATGATGATGGTTTGTTTAAAAAGTTTAGTTTAGACTATATTTATCATCACGCCAGATCCCTTGAGGGGTAGGCAGAGAGTATAGAGTTCAAGCAGGCTCTTTCTTTATAGACTTTTCTGGCTTCTGAAATAAATCGATTGTCTAAAGTTTTAAGGAGGCATTTCATATTAATTCGACCCACTTAAATGGTATTTAATACTTTACCATCACGCTTAAATTTTCCAAGCACGGCTTGGCAGAGGTGTACTGTGTAAATCCACATTTTGCCGATGATGTAAGGTCACAATATAAAAAAGGACTCCCCATTGCCATTATAACGAGCACAATTCCAGACTCCAGACAGCTTTTGAGAATATTTCCATAGAAAAAATCCAAGAGCACTGTCCGACCTGATTCGAACTCCGGAACTCGTAATCACCAGCCGCATAAGGCACTACTTGACCAAAGAGTCAATTAACAGCGATATCAACTTTTGTTTTAACATTTTTTATTATTTTATCCCACAGAGTGCATGGTAAGTACAGTTTATTAGTGCTCGTTCACCACTTAAATGACCGCCGATAATGAAAATTGAAATAATTCATTTCGCTGTAAATAACAGTGATTGGAATAAAAAAACGAGAGAGCACAGTGACGAAGTTTGCGCTTTCACGCAAATTATTTTATTGTAATCAATCAGTAGATTGCGCGACGGTGAGCGGAGACATGTCGATTCAAAATCGAGTCAAATAATCGATCTGAACATGGAATCGATTGCATTATTCTCATTTCTTCGGATTCTTTTGTGAATCAATTCACGTTACAATAATAATCTATGTGTCTATATCATCACGCCAGATCGCTTGCGGGGTAGGCAGAGAGTACAGAGTTCCAACCGGTTATTTTGTTACATACCTCTCTGGCTTCCTCCACTCTCATAGTTTGTCTCATGCACGCTCGCCGGTTACGGAGACTCTTGACTTGTACTACAATAATAAAAAATGGTAATCTACCATGAGACTAATTCATACAGTGTATATTGAGTATTTAAATTATAATAAAATACTTTTACTTAAACTTACTAATTACTAAACATAAGATTATTTGGAAGTCTGTTGTTTTTGATAATTTCCAAATTGAACGTATCCAAAAATAGTACAAACACAATATTTTTAAATTACCTACGCTGAGCAATAATTTTGAGATATATTGCTATTAATAATTTATTATGGTTTATCGTTTCCCTAACTATTGACATTGGTGAAAAACGCGTCGTCGTGATGCCATATTAGAAAAAATAAGATTTTAATTTTTTTTTCTCTCAATTAACACCATCATAAAAATGGTATTTGAAGCGATTAATGGAAAATCGATCCTTTATCCCTGAATTTAATTGAGGAATCGATTTTAGTGCATTCAATTGCTCGATCGATTCAAAGATCGATTTTTTTTGGAATGAATTGACATGCCTAGGTGGGCGCTCGGTCGCCGCGCGACACAAGCGATCAAATTGCGACTCTATTGAACGAGCTGTGTTTTCATTTCAATATTTTTTTCTCGACAACGAATATTGTAAATGGGAACGTGCAATTTATTTCATTCACTCGCGAGTGATTGCTTATGATGTGATTGTTGACTGCATTTTATTCAATATTTTTAAATTCACGTTCTGTAGGCGCCCGGGTTGTCAAAATTAATGTTGGATATTTTCAATGTAGATACCTAAATGTGTATTAATTAATTTTAATTACATTTGGTGTACAAACAATTGGAAAAATTGTAAGGTTTTATGTTTTAATACTTTCATGGATATGAATATTTACAAGTTTAGAAGGCAACGGGTTACGCAAAGCTAATGAAGCTTGCCAGCGAGAAAATGCGGTAGTCCACTGGCTGGTGCTGGTACTGTATGGGTTCTTGTTTAAGTTATTTGCGAGTCACTCTCTACGCATTTTAGGGTAAAGTAGAATAATTATGGAGAATGATAGTTATTTATTCGGTTACACTTAAACTCGCACAATATATTGCTAGACGTCGCATTGCAATGCGAACGTCGTACGTCGCAAACACTGGCAAGCACGGGGTGCACCCCGTGCTTACCAGTGTCCTGTAATTTATGATACAAACCCACTAATATTATAAACGCGAAAGTTTGTGTAGATGGATGTATGGATGATTGTTTCTCTTCCACGCAAAAAACCACTGAATGGATTTTGATGGAACTAAACAGTGATATAGCTTATAAACATCATGCTTAGATACATCAGTCAAAAATATCATAACCACCTCTTGTTAATCATATCAATCATAAGAATCATTTAATAAATTAATAGAAAAAAAAAACAAGCTTATGTGCAGCCAGGTAATGAACCAACGTAAAATGGCCAATCAAAGTTAAATGTGTAAACAAAATTTAGCGTTTATACTTTTGGCCGTTAAAGAGTTCCTTTGTCTGGAACCAATCCTGGGTGTATAATCACGTTTGATATGTGCTTAAATCAAAAAGAATCAATTACGAGCACCTAATCAATTAAGAAACTGCTCAATCAAAACTTCTAACATATTTTTGACTGAAAACATAATAGTCTAACTTTTTCCGTCCGGCCAGCGGAGTTGTGAACTGCCTCGGGGCAGGTTCAATTACGAGGCGCTCTGCGCAGCCAATAATTGGCAGCAGGGCCGCGACAAAGCGCCCACAATGGGCCCTGATTAATTTCCGAACTACACCCGAATTCTAACTAGCAAACACGCGACGAACGCGCCGTGAAAACGGCTCGGCAAAATTACTTGGGCGCTGTTTCGGTACGTGCATACTGCATGCGCCAGACTATTGTCTGGTCGACGTATCATGGGTTTTTGTTGAGCGCTGATTGTTGACGTCTGCCGTTTGGGGTTATATTGTAGAATGTTTATGATAATTAGATGTTGTAGCAAGTTTGGTTCGTTTGAGATTAGTTTTTCTGTGTCTGTACATTACACAGTTTTTATAGGTGATAGAAAGGTTCGTTTGCAATCAAAACAAATGAGAAGCAAGCTTCGGGCACTTATTAAGGGCATTGTATAAGAAATTTTATACTGAGTTCTTAGATTTACGCGAATATTACACGTGAAATAAAACTATTTTTTCGGATTTTATCGCAGTTTATTTTTGATTTTTAAGTTCCCGACGTTTCGAGTGCTTTGCAGCACCCATGGTCACGGGAAGGACTGAAGCAAAGACGTCCAAAAGGCATAGTTGTTCCGGGGTACCCTCAAACTTCTTAATTATTTTTGTTGGTCCGATCTACGCAGAATGAGCTCACGGTGTCTTGCAGTGTTATGCTTGGTTTTGGATTTGATTATATTAATTACCGGACCCCAAGTCGATGGAAGCACCCAGCCATCTTTATTCGCCCACTCGCCACTCCCGCCCAGCCCACTCCATCTCTATTGAAATTAGGATGTTTTTTAATTTCAATAGCCTCGCGAACCATCCTTGGTAGGAATCGGTGTTCTTTCACGAGGATTTGTGGTCTATCAAATCAAATGTTATGGCGGGTGCGGTCATGTCCTTGACACTGCACCAAGCATAACACTGCAATACCTCAAGACACCGTGAGCTCATGCTGCGTAGATCGGACCAACAAAAATAATTAAGAAGTTTGAGGGTACCCCGGAACAACTATGCCTTTTGGACGTCTAACACCTCAGTCCTTCCCGTGACCATGGGTGCTGCAAAGCACTCGAAACGTCGGGAACTTAAAAATCAAAAATAAACTGCGATAAAATCCGAAAAAACAGTTTTATTTCACGTGTAATATTCGCGTAAATCTAAGAACTCAGTATAAAATTTCTTATACAATGCCCTTTATCAACATCAACGGCGAGTACATCTCTCACCTTCGATTTGCCGATGATATCGTGCTCATGGCGGATACCCTGGAAGACCCTTAGTGCCATGCTCGACGATCTCAGTAGAGTCTCTTAACAAGTAGGTCTTAAAATGAACATGGACAAGACGAAGATCATGTCAAACGTCCATGTAGTACCAACTTCTATAAAGGTTGGAGACTCTACGCTCGAAGTTGTTGACGATTATATATACCTGGGACAAAGAATCCAATTAGGTAGGTCCAACTTGGAGAAAGAGGTCAATCGTCGAATCCAGCTCGGTTGGGCGGCGTTCGGGAAGCTACGTAACATCTTCTCATCCAAAATTCCGCAGTGTCTCAAGACAAAAGTCTTTGACCAGTGTGTGTTGCCAGTGATGACTTACGGCACTGAGACATGGTCGCTTACGATGGGCCTCATAAGAAGGCTCAAGGTCACCCAAAGGGCGATGGAGAGAGCTATGCTCGGAGTTACCCTGCGGGATCGAATCAGAAACGAGGAGATCCGCAGGAGGACAAAAGTCACTGACATAGCACTCAGAATTGCTAAACTTAAGTGGCAGTGGGCGGGGCACATCGCTCGTAGAACTGACGGCCGTTGGGGCAGAAAGGTTCTCGAATAGCGACCACGTACCGGAAGACGTGGAGTGGGTAGGCCCCCTACAAGATGGACCGATGACCTGGTGAAGGTCGTGGGTAGAAGTTGGATGCGTACAGCACAAAGCCGGTCGTTGTGGCGGTCTTTAGGGGAGGCCTTTGTCCTGCAGTGGACGTCTTTCGGCTGAAGAAGAATGCCCTTAATAAGTGCCCGAAGCTTGCTTCTCATTTGTTTTGATTGCAAACGAGCCTAGTGGTTAGGTTAGGTTAGGACGTTGGACTGCAAAGTCAGAGGTCTCGGGTTCAAACCCAGGCACGCACCTATGTCTTTTCGAAGGCATATACAAAAATAACTATCACTTGCATTAACGGTGAAGGAAAACATCGTGAGAAAACCTGCATGCCTGAGAGTTTCTCGAAGGAGTGTGAAGTTTACCAACCCGCGCTAGGCCAGCGTGGTGGACTATGGCCTAAACCCTCTCAGTGTGAGAAGAGGCTCGTGCCCAACGGTGGGACAGTTTCTTAACAGGGCTAATATTATTATTATTATTTGATTGCGATATGTAGGAACCCGTAAATACATTTATCGGTACATAGGTATCGAACAATTTACGATGACCTTTAGCAAATTGATTTCTTCATGGCTCAGGCGCCTCCCAAATTGCATGCACCTTTAAAATTGTCACTACGTGATGAATACTTTCACGTACTTTAAAGAGTGCAGAAAATTGAGTTTAAAGGTTGCTTTCATTAAGTTATATTTGCGCAACGGCTAAAAACATGTTACGTTAAGTGGATAAAGTGCAGACTCGTTGTTCTAGTGGCGTGGTGGCGGGTAATAATGAGGTCCTGGGTTCGAATTTTAGGTTAGAAAAAAGGAAGTTTTTCTAATGATTGTGCCCGGTATAACGACTATACACTTATACGCTTATTCCATAGGGTCTAACATTTTCGATAAGTGTAGACAGTACCTTAACCGCTTGAGGAATATAGGCGTGATGGTAGTTCTTTTACCCAGACTCATTGAAAAAAAAATTAAGTGACACAAAGATCTATCCTTGCAGGGATCGAACTCGCCACTCCTACCCGAATGCGACTCCACCTTGGCCCAGTCCAGAAACTCGAGCGCCGTCAAACCGTAGAAACAAGCTTTATACTGTCAATCTCCGAAACTTAGGCTTTTATCCGAGGGAGTAGGCAAGCGTTATTAAATTTCGCTCGCGTGTCAAGGGAACACACGGGTGTGCAAGTGAATTCTCTTAAAGCTATGAAAAAAAAATTGCCAGGACGCGACTCGTATGGACGGGCCCGTCGTCGCCGAGATATCGTTCGTACAATATCGCAGGCGACTATTTTACAGGCGAAACGAATAAATAAACCTTATCACCAACTGGAACTTAATCTCGATCCAAAGAAGGGCAGATAACGAACAAAGGCTCAGTTTCACTACACCGTGTTAATTGAATCTCAACTATCAGATGATGGTGAGCGGCCGCCCACCGCTCAGGAAATTAAACGTCATTCGGTCACTTTCTTCGCTGCAACAATGCGCCGTTAATAACAGCAACTGTCTAATCTAAACCCTTATTCGCTTTAACCAAACACGGCGCGTTACGATGACTGCGTGAAACAAAAATGTAAATAAAATTTGATTTTGAAATAGAAATATGTAGTCAAGAGTCTCCGTAGCCCGCGAGCGTGTATGAGACGAACTATGAGAGTCGAGGAAGCCAGAGAGGTATGTAAGGAAAGAACCTGTTGGAACTCTGTACTCTCTGCCTACCCCGCAAGGGATCTGGCGTGAGGTTATAGATAGATAGATAGATAGATAGAAATATTTACATTTAGTCCCAATAACTTGGCGGCTCCTACGCACCGCCTGCTCAGTCTTGGTCCAAATTCGCTATGACCAAACGCAGCCCGATGCGTGTAATCCGCGTGTAATCGTATTCTGTACCGAAGTACCATCAACCGATCACTTCACAATGTTATCGTAACGCGCCGCGTTAAGTGTTTAATTGGTCATAGTTAAGCCGTAATGACAAAAAAATTGCACGGCAATGTTTCCCACAGGTTCCTACCAGGCTTAATCTTCCTATCTCTATTCCATTTTCTTATTCTAACTTTAGACATAATTCTTATCTGGTGCGAGCAAGTAAAGACTTTAATTATTTATGTAAGGAGTTCCCATTTGCCCCGTTTAACACATGAGTCACACGGCAAGAAATCAGCTGAACCTTAATTTCCTTTTATCAGTTTAAAATTATTCCTTTTATGTTGTCAGGCCTAGTAATGTGTTTAGTTATGAGTGTTAAGAAGTGTTCGCTTTAGTCTTTGTCTTATTTTGATTTTTAATCGTGATAACCTTTAATTGGCTTCATGTTGAATAATGTGTTACTATGCTCATATTGTATAGCTGTTGGTTTTCCTTACCTATTAAATGAATAAATTCACTATCAGCTTGACAAGAATTGTGAAAATGTGTGATGAGATCTTGCTACTTTTGATTTGCATGTTTAAATTAATCCAGATATAAATCACATTTTTATTTTGAGTTGGGAAAAATCTTACATAGGATACCTCTTTAGGGGGAAGCGAGGGGCTATGCCGAGACTCCTACCAGCTAAAACCCCCACCGTGCTCTAACTTGGCGCTGTGCCTGGGGCGGGTTACGGGAACGCGTGAGCAACCATCCGCGACCCGCCAGCGACCTACCTTTGTGGACATCCACTTATAGCGGAATCACTTTCCGCGTACTACTTTTGGGGGGCGTATCGGGAGCATATGACATGCACTATGTTCTCGAGGGCCGACTGTTGTGCGCAGGCAAGAGGTCGAGGAGAGGTGTGCTATTTGCTTTGTCCTAATATAGAGTAAAAGTCTATTGCCATTAGACGGGTGCTCGTAGCGCTATGGGACCGCGGTGTTCGTAACGACCACTAATGTTAAGCAGCGTTTGACTCAGTCGGTCTCGGATGGATGACTCAGGTGGGTGTGTGGATCACCACACCACCCATCAGGGTGATTTCGGAAGGCACGTTAAGCCCTTGGTCCCGGTTACCACTTACTGTGGTATTCGTTAAGCCGATATGGAAGATTTATATGGGGCTTGATAAGTTCCAACAGCAGCAACAAACCTGCCTCCACCTATCGGCACTGGATCTGCGTGGTGGAGTATGATTTAATCTCTCTCACCTTGATTTGTGAGAGTTGCCCAGCAGTGGAATAGTATAGACTCACGTTATTATACCGAGCCCAATGCCCGCCAGATTCCGAAGATAAATCATATGTAGGTTGGACATGTCGTGTTGAAATCGAGTATTTTTTAAAACATAGCCCCACACTATGAATTATTGCTGTGTCGGGGGTACGTCAACAAACATAAAATTTACATACCCCCTAGACCGAAACAAATACTTGTGAGTCACACAAAGATGTGTCCCTTGCAGGGATTGAACCTGCAACTACTTGATCACAGTGAACGGAGTAGCTTAAGCTATTAACCATTGGACCAAACCGTCTTATTGTAAAAACAATAGGCTTTTCAGGTCAAGGTATAGGGCAGTTTCTTACATCGCAGACTTGCATTTCATGATTTATATTTTTAATAAAATAAATAATTAAGTACGCAACTTATTCAGATAATCCTATTAAAGATTATTAATTCAAACTGGCCTCCATTTGTGTCGGCGTACAGTATTGCAATCGTGTTCGCATGTTTCTGATAATGTTGTCAAGATTACAAATGACACTGACTACCTTAACGATACAGTTAATGAAATTGTTGATCAGACCCGATGTTAAAGAGATACATACACTTTACATAATTAAATGAATACGTACAAGATATTGCACTTTCGTCTAAAGTGATGTTACGTGGCATCATGGCATATAGTGGAGTCCAAAAATAACAATTCTTTTTTCCTATGGCTAATAACAGTGGTTAGACCGTTTGACTACAAAGTCAGAAGTCTCGGGATTACCTATCACTTCTTTTAAGAGTTTTTCGAAGGTGTGTGAAGTTCGCCAACCCGCATTTGGCCAGCGTGGTTGACTATGGCCTAAACCCTCTCAGTTTAACTGGAGGTCCGTGCCCAACGTCGGGACAGTTTCTTAACAGGGCTATTATTATGTATCTCGCTGAGATTCACGGGCTTTACCCGGACCTTTGAAAGGCTTACATGGGGACATGAGTCTAACACGTAGAGGCCCTTTGCGAGAAGTTAATGTTATGTAAGTCACCTGCTGAGATCACTTGCTGAAAATGAAGAAACATAACAAGCGAACTGACCCCGGCAGGTGCAAGGACTATTGTAAACTATGGAAAGAAAACAAAGGCTATATAAATGAGGTTTGATGGACGAAAACTGGACTATTTCAAAGGGGACGGACACCGGTCATTATAAGTGATACCTAATTACCCGTCGCCGGCGGTGACTCGCCGCTTACTAGATGGGCCCTCAAACGGTCGTCCTAGGACAACTGAGGGCAACACCGGTGTGAGCAGCTCAGGGGTGTAGAGAGGTGTGCTGCGCTGTCTCCGAAGTTACTCGCGGCATTATGCCCTTTAACACTTCCACCCCTGGAGTACATTGACGCAGGACCGCATTATCTTCCTACGTCGATATAGCTCTCACGGCTCCTCTCTGGACGGCCAATTAGGGCTAGCCAGAGCCGAGAGTCCTGCACCCTTCGGTTTCCACTCGACCGACGAAGACACGCTGAGTTGGGGGCCCTGACCGACTCTTTGGAGCAATCGGGTTTGTGGTGTTGTTACTCACCAACAGTTCGCCACAAGCTGCTCTGCGGGCTTATTAATAATAATTAGAAGATTAAAGGTACGCAGCTAACCTGGTGGGTCAATTTTTTTTTCTCCCTAAGCCACTTTTTGACAAGTTCGTACAGGAGAAAGAACTATCACTTCGTTTTTATACGTAGCCGCACACTAAAAATTATTGATGAGTCATCGGGGCTTTTAAAAACATGAAATTCAAATACACAAATATCGAGACCCAAACAAACATTTGTGTGGCACAAATAGATTTGTGGAGAGTGGAGGAAGCCAGAGAGGTATGTAAGGAAAGAACCTGTTGGAACTCTGTTCTCTCTGCCTACCCCGCAAGGGATCTGGCGTGAGGTTATAGATAGATAGATAGATAGATAACTATATGTTAAAGATGTTTTATTTGTTTCGTTACACAATAAGTAATATCTCCATAACAATACTAATTAAGTTCATTAAAAAACAACTTTTATACCAATAGCAAAATGACATAAAGGGGCGGCGCGGCTCGACAGCTGGCCGGTAGATACCTTTAGGTGTTCCGGATTTTTACCCTAGCTGTGATAATCGGATAGGTCAGGATGTAGATATTACTTATTTAAGTGTTCTATTTATTCATTTTTACTACCAGTGAGCAGTAGCATTGGATACATCACCTGCCCTTAGCTCGAGGACGACTAAAATTACATCTTGTTTACTACTAATACTAATGGGGCAGTCGCCTTGCATACTAACGTTCTTCATTAAAAAAAAAACCACTACATACCTGTAACGTCGGTGAGTTTGCAATCACGTAATTCACATACACAAATACCCAGACTGCAATATACATTTGTGGATAACACGAAAATTTGTACTGTCCCAGATCGAAACCGCGACTACTTGATTGAGTGGAGTGGTCGACTCTATAAATTACTATCCTACTAATATTATAAATTTGAAAGATTGTATTTATAGGTGTTTGAATGTTTGTTACTTAACGAATTTGAATGAAATTTGGCACAGATAGTTAGTTACCTTTTTTTTATTTCGGGTGGAAATACCTAACGCATACCCCCGGGCCGAGGGCACGGCCCAGGAGGTTATGTGGGGCTTGCACCCACTAAAACCCCCCGGCGTACTACTGCCCTTTTGCCGGGCCCCAGGAATCGTCAATGGCATGACCTCTGTGGCACCGGCGGGCTCGGTCCGCAGTTAGGCGCGGACCTCGACACGTGTAGGGGAGTTCGGTCTCCCCCTTTGGAGGCTGCGCGGACGCAGCGCTTTTCCGGCGTGGGCCTGCTTAGTACTAGGGCGCCGGGCTGCCCTCCCCGACGCCTGCAGGCCGAGATTATGGTGGGCGAAGGTCGTTTCGGGCGTAGTCCCTGCGCCTTCGCCCAGCGCGCCGTCTGCGAGCGGGATTAGAGGACGTCTCCTCCCTCACCCGCTCTGCCTCCTCCTTCGCGGACATGACGGCCTCGCAGAAGGCCGCCATTGCCACCCAGGCGCTCTCGCTCCCAACCATGGATGATATCACGGTCGGGAGCGATAGCCCCTGTCCTCCTACACCGAGCACTCCAGCGAACCGGCGCCGCTCGGCATCCCATGCCGGGCAAACTAGCAACGTGTGCGCCAGATAGTTAGTTACCTAGATTAACACTTTTTATCCTGAAAAAATGTTAGGTTCCTGCCAAAGTCAATGCGGACGAAGGGCAAAAGCTTCTTCTTCTTTTTCAAGTGCCTCTCCATTACTGGAGGTTGGCCGTCAACTCTACGTATGTGCTTCTTTCTTGAGCCATATGGAACAACTGCTCAACGCTGACAATTCCGGTCCACTCCCTAATGTTTCGCAGCCATGATTTTTTCCGTCGTCCAATGCGTCTTTTGCCCTCAATTTCGCCCATCATAATCAATTGAAGTAGGTGATATCCAATTTTACAACAACAGATATACAATGCGAAAGTGGAAGGATGTAGGTGCCGGGGAAGACCTAGACTATCTTACCATGACCAAATAGACCGTGTCTTAGCTGAAGGGCAAGTCAAGAGTCTCCGTAACCGGCGAGTGTGTATGAGACGAACTATGAGAGTGGAGGAAGCCAGAGAGGTATGTAAGGAAAGATCCTGTTGGAACTCTGTACTCTCTGCCTACCCCGCGAGGGAGCTGGCGTGATGATATAAATAGATAGATAGATAGATATCCAATTTTTCACCTCGTGTGATATCCAAATTTTCGCTTTTTGATGGTTTGCATCAATATTCAGGTCATACCAATACGCTGGAGCACTCTATCATTGCTGACCTTCCGTGTCCAGCTTATATGGAGCATGCGGCGGTAGCACCACATTTCAAATGCTTCAAGGCGCTTCTTGGTATCCCCCTTAAGAGTCCAGGCTTCACAGCCGTACATGACTATAGGCCAAATATAGCATATGAGAATGCGACTTCTGAGCTTAATTTGAGCTTAAAGCGATTTTCCTTATTTTGTTAAATGATGCTCGAGCAATTTCTATCCGGGGTTTATCTCTTGATCAGAGTCCCATACTTCATTCACCCAAGCACCGAGATTTTTGTAATGTCGGACTCGCTCAAGATCTTTAGTTAGGGCAAAAGCTAGTATATTATAATATTAATAAGAAATTTCTGAATCTTTGACATATAAGATATCAGTAATATTGATATGGGTAACCTCGATAATGCTGTACATGATTTATAATAAGTGAACAGTGTTTACCAACTTCGACGCGACTAATCTGTGCTCTCAGAGACGCACGCTGACAGTACCGTCAGGAAATTAAACGACACCCGACCGAGGACGACGCGGGTGCCGGCTCTGTTGCTCACAGCTCTCTGGTACTTTGGAAATTAATTGATATCTACCAAGAATTTACAGTAAGCATGGCATGTATTAAATATGTTGTATTTAAAATAGGGTTCACAACAAACAAACAGTTTTCTTAAGTAGATACTTACATTTATTTTTATTGACATGACCTTTTCCACATAAAGTACATATCTGTTCTGTGCTACAAAACTATTATTCTACCTTATAATGAGTTAAATGTCTTAGTATGGCAATAGCAATTTTGCGAAAAAAAAAACTATAGAGATCGAGAGGCACGACAAGATTGACGATAGCGAGATGATATGATATGCCATTATTGTCAGACTACAAATTTGTAACTACGTGAACATGATAGTACGATTACTCGCTAACGTCAAAGTTGTCGTACTAAAGCGCTCAGGGCGCTAATTCTTCTTTCAAAAAATTGCTAAATCACATCTTAATCACAGCATGATCAACAGCGTTTAGCTATTCGTTTTGCGGATTTTTATAAGGTTTAGTAGCGCCCAGCTCCCAACTCACTGGATATATTAACTGCATAAGTTGTCACAGTCGAAAGAAGTAAGAAGTCGTAAGAAACTCGCACGGGCCTCCTCTCAAACTGAGAGTGTTTAGGCAATAGTACACCACGCTGGCCCAGTGCGGGTTGGCGAACTTCACACACCTTTGAGGAACTCTTAGGCATGCTGGTTCCCTTACGATGTTTTCCTCCACCGTTAAAGCAAGTGATGGTTAATTTTTAATACGCACATGCTTTGAAAAAGACCGAGGTGCGTGCGTGCCTGAGTTTGCACCCCAGACCTCTGACTTTGAAATCCAACGGTCTAACCACTAGGCTATCACTGCTTATAGATTCATGGCTTAGCTCATAGCTTCCTGTTGATGTTATTAAAAACGTTAAAAAATATATATATTGACATATATTGACTGATTGATATATATTGACTGCCTCGTTGGTCTGGTGGCTAAGCGCATCGCTTTGTGATCACGAGGTCCTGGGTTCAAATCCTAGGTCGGACAAACGTAGTTTTTCTAACGAAAAGTTCCCAGTATGAGTCCGGAGTCTGGAATTGTGCCCGGTATATGGCAATAGGCTCGCCCCCTATTACATGGGTCCTAACATCAGCGGCGAAATGTGGGTGTACTCAGTACACCTATGCCACCCCCGCTGGGGAATATAGGCGTGACGGTGTAAAAAAATATTGGACATCGATTACGTTCTGTTCAGACAATGGGCTTCTCTTCTATTATGTGACGACTTCTCGAGTAGCAGTCATTATATATTTGCGAGAGGCCTTCTCTCAGGCCTCTATGTATATATAGACTTTTAAGCTTGCTATTAGCATTTAACACTTTCCAATCCTATTATCTTCGTCGCAATTGCAATTAACGACCATCAAACTTTCAGCAGAATTAGCTGCAAACCCATTAACAATTGGCTGCTGCAGTTCTTCCCAACAACGGGCGACTTGCACAATCATCTGGCGGCGTCGGCAGGAAATTAAACGGTGGGACAGTGCGGCCTGCGATGCATCGCCGTCCTCACGTCATTCACGCCACCACTCTATTTAATGGAGTGTTTTGAACACGCCTGTTCGAGTGTTCTATCAATTGTATCACTTGCGAAATGATTTAGGTCCGAAATGTAAAAATCTCTACGACTCGAAGGCATCACGCTCGTGTCAGTTTTTTCATGCTAAGTTCTTAGGGGCTTAAGGTGGTTCATTGACATTAAATTGTTGATTTTTGACAGATTTGGTAATGTGTAATTATGGGTTTCCCTATGTCAATGAACCACCTTAAGCCCCTAAGAACTTAGCATGAAATGCCTATGCATACCCCTTGTTAAATTGTTGTTATTTGGTTGATTACCAAATAACAACAATTATATTAGATATACAATGACAAATAAATTGTTTGTTTTTCCCGTTGAGGTAAATAAATAGAGAAGCAAACGTCACTTCGGCGCGTCGAAAAAAGTGTAACGACTTAAAAGTATGCCGACGTAGCTTTGAATCCAGTAAATAATTTCGAGTAAACATAGATCCATCTCTTTTACTCTTGTATCACCATACCGACATTACGTCGATCCGATAGAGGTAGCAATATTACTAGTATTAAGAGGCTCAGTATTGCTTACTATATGATTTTTTCCCACAATTTAAATTCACAATGAATATAATTTTTTAATGATGTGTTGAATATAATTTTTAATTATGTATTTTTTTAATTAACTGCGTTACATTTCGGGTAGGATCCAATACATAAATTAATAAAATAAATTATTATAGTACCTAATTCATTTTATTCTATATGAAACTAGAATTGTAATATAGATTATTTGGATATAAGTTAATAGTGTCCATTAGGGTACGTGGTCCAACTATGAAAATATTATTGAATGAGTAATAAACAAAACATACCTAATGTTATTTATTCCATTATTTACAAAATACGCAGGTTGATGGTTGCAGTCTATTTAAAGCGGGTAAAATAAATACAAATTTACAAAATGCGTATCTCTTCAACAAACTCCGTAAAATGTTGTTGCCGATTTCCTGTTTACAGTGACGACTTCTTGGTCCAGACGCTAAGAGCGGTAGGCCACTCCGGTTAATGGACTGAATAGTCGCGGGTTCGATTCCCGCACAGTACAAATCTTTGTGTGAATCGCACATTTTGTTTAGGTCTGGTTATTTATTAGTATGATTTTCATTCAGTTATTTTTTACCAGATCCATACGGCAATTATGTAATAAATAATTATGTTTAATATTCGCATTGAGCAAATAGCTTTCTTTTCATAATATTCTAATAAAATTGCACCCATTGCGAACAAAATTAACAAAATATGTATTCGTATAGTATATATATATATATATATATATATATATATATATATATATATATATATATATATATATATATATATATATATATATATATATATATATATATATATATATATATATATATATATATATATATATATAAGTGACAAAATCATCCAACATTTTCCCATAAAGATGGGAACACCAAATCGTGTTTTTATTGGCAACACTGGATCTCAAATTTATTTTTGGAACTTTAAATCGGTGTTTTATTTTATTTACTAGTAAATATATGAAAAAACAATAAACTTATGAATGGAAAGTAGTTCCGCTAGCGTTATAGTGATTTTGTGACCTAAAATCGCGTTATTACACCACGCATTTACCTATTTTGTGATTTTTTATTAATACGTGTTACTCTACAGACGTCAGGCAGGCCAATGAATGACAGAAACTTGTTTCATGGCTGCGGGCATAATCTTAGCCAACATACATTTACGCCGTTACTGCTAATCTATTGGTAACATGCAATGGTTCTTTCGGTACTCTGTTTTTATTTTGACGTTTTTTGCCAACTTAAATCTTTTAGTATACTGTTACTTTGACTATAACCAACTACCAGTACCAATTTTTGGCACAATATCAACTGAATTGTTATTACAGCCTGTAATAATGACAAATTACCCAAAAATAGCAGAGTTGAGGCCCTGATTGTTTATATTATATAAAGAATTACAGCCACATCTCCCTGATAAATTTACATTTAAATCTTTCTATGTCTATCGCTTAAATGTTTTTTCTCTCTTTCTGTCTTTCTCTCGCGAGGTTGGAACCGCCAATACACTATTCTTTTCGGTAATGTTTCTCACTATTATTTTCTTATATCTTCTGCATCTTTCAATTCAAAAGATTGGTTCAAACATACCTGGTCAGCAATGTAACCAGTCGACGCTGTCATAAAACTGCTTTATGGATTAAGCGGGAAGTGGCGGATATAACATAATATAAACACAGTATAAGACTGTCAAGAACTTCGGTCGCATACCAATCGCGACAAAATAATTAAAAATAAGAAATATTAAAATGCCGTCAATTTGGTATTATGACTCTATTTTTATGCTATACCTACATGTATAAATACATGTTGATTATTTGCTTCACAAACATCAACAGTTCAATAGACATCTTAATGTAATGTGTGTCCAAGATTTGATCATTTTCCGACGGAAAACCCGAAAAATCCTATGAAAGATTTGATCATACTTCTTTATCGGCCTTTATTTGCTTTGATCAAACTCAAATTCGACAAAGATATTTGATAAATGGAATATCACTTTATAAACATTACAGATTGTTCATTATACGAAAATGCTATGCGTTACATTGTCAATACACTTTGACAGACGATTTGGCGCAGTGGTTAAGAGTTGAAGCTGCTTCGCCCACTGGATCGAGAAGCCGCGGGTTAAATTCTCGCACGGGACATATCCTTGTGTGACCCACAATTATTTGTTTAGGTCTGGATGTTTGGGCATGTGTATTTCATGTTTGTAAACGCGCCCGCGATACTAAAATAATCCACAGTGAAGCTACGTCTTTAAAAAAATAAAAAAAAAACAAAGTGCGCTCTGCTTTTTTGGTGTTGAGGTGCGTGGCAATGATGAGGTCCTGGTTTCAAATCGCATTTTGGACGAAGTGCTTTTCGTATCAAAAAATCTTCTGTTGAGTTTAAACCGTCGTCGATATGTAGGTATTAGGTAGACAGCACACTTCAGCCATTCCCGCTTGAGGAATAGATATGGTGATGCTGGTGGTACATGTTGTTTATTTACTAATTAACATTGTACAATTGTAACGCATGGAATTAGGCAAAAGGGATTTAACTATCTATAGTTACAAGTATCTACAATTTTATCACCACTATTCATCACCTAGCCACCATCCACTTTACTGTCTAAACTCCAATAACATTTTAATTGAAATTACTAATCAAGTATCCTAAAATTGTATGCATAGCGAGGCTTAGCGTGCGTAGTATCTTGGCGCATCTAGCGCGTGCTGGCGCGGCGTGCAGCGTGCAGCGCGCGACGTGCCGGCGTGCGCGCCAATTAGAAGCCGCGCCGCCCGCTAATGGTCCATTAACACTCGCCCTACAATGCGCGACCATCTCCCACCTACATCTGCCCTCCTGGTACTTATGTTGAGTGAAATACGTCTAATGTTGTGTTAGAATTATGAGATTAGAAAAAATCAAAGCAAATTCGAAGACACAGCAGAGCTAGGACGGCTTTAAAACAGAAAATTAAGGCACTCGGGGCCCTGTGGAACTGGGGTGTTCTTGGCGATTACCAAGATCGCCAAATCAGCTCGATTTGTTCGGATCCTTTGAGGGCTGTCCAAGGCTTCGGAAGGCACCACGGTAAAGCGGTGGTCCCGGCTGCCAGTTAATATAGCTAGAAGTTGTTGAGCCGAGATGGATTCCCTATAGGCGGCCTGATCTATCTATCTATCTATCTATAACCTCACGCCAGATCCCTTGCGGGGTAGGCAGAGAGTACAGAGTTCCAACAGGTTCTTTCCTTACATACCTCTCTGGCTTCCTCGACTCTCATAGTTCGTCTCATACACGCTCGCCGGTTACGGAGACTCTTGACTTTTCCATCAGATAAGACTCGGTTTATTTGGTCGTGGTAAGATAGTCTAGGTCTTCCCCGGTACCTGCATCCTTCCACTTTCACATTGTATATCTGTTTTGTCATTCTTTCCTCTGGCATTCTTTCTATATGCCCGAACCAACGGAGCATGCCCTTTCTCATCTTTACACCGATACTATCTTTCATACCTACTCGCTGTCTTACTATGCTGTTGCTAATGCGGTCGGTCAGCTTCACTCCGCACATCTTCCGCAGAGCTCGCATTTCTACCGCATTTATCCTACTTTCATTCTCCTTCTTACATACCCAGCTCTCGCTACCATATAACAGCGTTGGGACAAGAACTCCGTTATGTATGGCCAGCTGCGCCTTATGGCTTAAGTGCCGGCTCCCGAGTAGCTTTCCCATCGCACCATTCACTCTGTTCCCTGCACTCACTCTTCTCTCTATGTCAGCGGTGTATTTCCCATCCTTACTGAAGGCGCATCCAAGATATACAAACTCATTCACTTGCTCCAGCACATCGTTACCAACCACAATCCTTACATTCGTTCTGGTTTCCTCCCTTTCAAAAACCATAATCTTGGTTTTCTTCACATTCAAGTGTAAGCCATTGATCATGCAGTCGTCCTTCATAACTGTGACTAGTGTTTGCAGATCAGTGGCTGTTGGCGCTATTAAAACCGCGTCATCTGCATAAAGTAGATGGTTTACCACTAAGTTACCCATTTGTACACCTTCATTCATCGCTTTCAGTCTTTGAAGACTTTTGTCCAGATATATTATAAACAGTCTAGCGGACAGCACGCAACCCTGCTTGACGCCGATTTTATAGGCGGCCTGATCAGTTCTAATAACAGGTAGCCACAAACGTGCCTCCACCAATCCACACTGGGCCCACGCGATGGAGTATGACCTTTCCTGCACTTATTTCTTTCTTTCTTGTTTCAAAAAACGTAGCCTCACACTAGGATTTATTTCTGTGTTTTGATGATATATCGGCATTCTGAATACCTGTACTCTAGCCCTTTCCATGTCTCCTCTCTCTCTTCTCCACCAATTTGCATCGGGTCCACCGGTATAGGCTAATTTATTATATTAGAATGCTCGTTTTAAGTCATTTCATTGTGAATGTGGGCTAATTATGTTTACTCTATGATTCTTGTAGAAAGAAAACCTATCGATTCAGGTGGGAATCGATCGAGTTTATTTAAGCCGATTGAATATTTTTTCTGTTTGTCTTATCATTAGAAATACGATATTACCTACAATGTTGTCTAGTTTGTTAAATCGTTAGAAATTAAAGCAGTAAAAGGAACTTAAGTACCGCGGGGTCGAATGTTCTTGCACGCGAGGAGCGATGCCCGATCGGACCGGCGTTCCGTGCTAATTAATTGGGTATTTTCACACGTCACCGGCTAGATCTCTCCAAATAGATCGGCGCGCGGGGCCCTTAATTAGCTATATCGCCGCGACCGATCTGCGCCCGCGCACTCCGCCACGCCAATTTGGCGCTAGAATCCGCTTCGGAATAGCCGAAGATAAGCCAACTAGAATGCTCAGTAATAACCTCATTATGAAATATACAGCCCTTTGCTGTTTCTTAGATACCTGGATAAAATTTACTTTTGTGTGTGTTCTACGGGGCTCTATCGAATGAATAGTACATAGTTCAGTGCCTTTTAATTTAAAAATTATGTCTATGTATCTCCAATGCATCACGCCAGATCCTTTTCAGCGTAAAGAGTATTGAGTTTCAACAAGTTATTTCCTTAAAGACATCTTTAGCTTCCATTCGCACAAATTGTATCAAACACGTAAGGTATTTTGTATAATTATATCTCTCTATATCATATCATTAGATCCCTTGCGGGTAGGCAGAGAGTACAGAGATTCAACAGTTTCTTTCCTTACAAACCTCTTTGGCTTCTACCAATCTCATAGTTCCAGATATACTCTTGACATACCTTACCTACCTCTTGCAGTATAGAATTTGGGTTGATATGTTTTTTTAAAAGAAGTACAATAAATTATTTTTTTCATTATTCAGTCTTGAATGAATGAATGAATCTTCACGGCAGTGGTTGGTATTATTCTTTTATTTTGTTACTGTGCTTAAACTTAACTTGTCCTTCTGATAAGACTCGGTCTATTTGGTCATGGTAAGATAGCCTAGGTCTTTCCCGGTGGAAGGAGGACCGAGGAGGATGAGGCCAGAGCCTATGAGCCCTACCGAGGGGCTACTAAGGCGCTCCAAATCGCTATTGCGAACGCCAGGTCTCGGTTCTGGAGCGAGCTTCTAGAGGGACTCGACGGGGATCCATGGGGGCGCGCCTACAGGTGGCCTTGGGCAAGCTTCGCCCCTGGGTGCCCTCCCTAACGGAGACCCTAGACCCCGGACTGCTGCGTCGGGTAATTGACGCACTATTCCCGGCGGTCCAGGGCAGTCCCTCAGTCCCCCCAACGGTGTCGTCGGCTCTTACACCAACGAGTTGGGGGTGACCGAACTGGAACTGGACCGAGCCGTTAGCCGCTTGCGGGCTCGCAATACCGCGCCCGGCCCCGACGGTATACCAGGGCGGGCGTGGGCGATCGTTCTGGCCGCCCTGGGGGATAGGCTGAGGCGGCTGTTCAATAGCTGCCTTCGTTACACCAAGTTCCCCACGGCCTTGAAGGAGGCTCGCCTGGTCCTCTTGAAGAAGAAAGGCAGGGCTGCAGACACACCCTCTGCGTACCGTCCCATATGCCTGCTAGACGAGGCCGGCAAGTTGTTCGAAAGAATTCTTGCCGCTCGTCTCGGTGGGCATATGTCACGTGTCGGTCCCGACCTGGCTGAAAGCCAATACGGTTTCCGACAGGGGCGTTCCACGCTGGACGCGATACTTCGCGTCCGCTCCCTGTCGGCGCAGGCCGTGTCCCGGGGCGGGGTGGCATTGGCGATAAGTCTGGACATCGTCAACGCCTTTAACTCCCTGCCTTGGGGCGCGATCCAGGGGGCGCTGGAACATCATCGCGTTCCCCCATACCTGCAGGCCGTGGTCAGGGGCTACTTACGCGACAGATACGTCCAGTACATCGGACAGGGCGGTACATTCCACCGGAGGGAAGTGTCTTGCGGGGTTCCGCAGGGGTCCGTGTTGGGCTCCCTCTTATGGAACCTCGCCTACGATGCAGTCCTGCGTGTCGATCTCCCCTCCGGCGTCAGTGTCATATATTACGCTGACGACACACTGGTGTTGGCCGAGGGGAACACCGTCGAGAGGACCATAGGGCTCGCCGAGCTTGGGGCTGAGGTCGTCGTCGCCAAGATCCGCGAGTTGGGCCTGGACATAGCGCCTCATTAGACCGAGGCGCTATGGTTCCACAAACTGCTGAGGAGCAGGGAACCGCCCGACTCATGGGTACGCGTTGGAGACTTGCCAGTCCAGGTGGGGAGGTACCTACAGTACCTAGGCCTCACCCTGGACAGTCGCTGGGGCTTCGAAGAGCACTTCGAGCGCCTAGTCCCCCGGGTCGAAAGGGTAGTGGGTGCTATGCACAGACTCCCCTCTATGGGGCGCCCGTGTGGTCACACCGACTGTCGGGCGTCCGACGCAGCAGGATTTGAAGTCACCTATAGACTTACTCAGATAATCACCGGTCACGGTTGCTTCGATGATTATCTAAGGGAGACTGGACGCGCGGCGACGACGACCTGTCACCACTGCGGTGGGGACCAGGATTTCGCCCAGCACACGCTCGAAGAGTGCCCAGCGTGGGCCTCCGAGTGGCGGATCCTGGTCGACCGGATCGGACTTGACCTCTCCCTGCTGGCAATATTAGCGGGAATCGACGTGGGGGGCCGTATCCTCCTTCTACGAGACTGTGATGTCCCAGAAGGAGGAGGTCGATCCTGCTCGACGAAGGTGACGGCGCCGGGGCGGAGGCACAGCCTGCCCACACCCCCCAGCCCAATAGCCCGGGGCTTAAGAATACGGGTTAACTCGCGTCTCCCGCCGTAATATTTGGCGGTGGACCACCCCTGCACCAACATCAGCAGGGGGGCCTTCGGAGTCGCGAACGCAAGGGGCGGGGGCCTTAAGCGTCCTTCACGAGCGACCCCGAGGAGGACGGCGGCGTGGTGTGGCCCACGTCGCCGTGAGCACGGCGTTGGTGCAGGGGGGGAGCGTTCCATTAAGTCTCCCCCCGAAGGCGGGCTCTTCAGAGCGTGGAACAAGAGGGGCACCGGTGCGTTCCATACGGAGATCCCGGAGCCCCTCCAAAGTGCTGATGTCGGCCACCCTGGGGTTTTTAGCCTGTAGGAATCCAACACGCCCCGCGGGCGTCCCCCGAGGCTTGCGGAAGTCCTATGCAGGATTTCCCGCAGGTAAAAAAAGAAAAGGTCCTTCCCGGTATCTACAACCTTCCACTTTCGCATAGTATATCTGTTTTGTCATTCTTTCTTTTGACATTCTTTCTATATGCCTGAACCAACGGAGCATACCCTTTCTCATCTTTACACCGATATCATCTTTCATACCTACTCGCTTTCTTACTACGCTGTTGCGAATACGGTCAGTCAGCTTCACTTCGCACATCTTCCGCACAGCTCGCATTTCTACAGCATTTATCCTACTTTCATTCCACTTCTTACATACCCAGCTCTCGCTGCCATATAACAGCGTTGGGACAAGCACTCCGTTATGTATGGCTAGCTGCCGGCTCCAAAGTAGCTTTTCCATCGCACCATTCACACTGTTCCCTGCACTCACTCTTCTCTCTATGACAGCGTGTATTTCCCATCCTTACTGAATGCGCATCCAAGATATACAAACTCATTCACTTGCTCCAACACATCGCTACCAACCACAATCCTTGCACTCGTTCTGGTTTCTTCCCGTTCAGAAACCATAACCTCAAATGTAAGCCATTTTTCATGCAGTCGTCTTTCATAACTGAGACTAGTGTTTGCAGTGGCTGTTGGCGCTATTAAAACCACGTCATCTGTATCAAGTAGATGATGTATAATTATAATTTTAGAATATATATATTTATATATCATCACGCCAGATCCCTTGCGGTTAACTTACCTTATACATTAAAATTATCTATCTACCTACCCATCTATATCATCACGCCAGATCCCTTGCGGAGTAGGCAAAGAGTACAGAGTTCCAACAGGTTCTTTCCTTACATACCTCTCTGGCTTCCTCCACTCTCATAGTTCGTCTCATACACGCTCGCCGGTTACGGAGACTCCTGACTTATCCTTCAGATAAGACCCGGTCTATTTGGTCATCATTAAAATTGTAATCATACAAAATGCCTTCTAACAAAACAACCATAAACCGGTCATACTTTAATGCTTGCATATGGAAAGTCACCGCATCATGACTCATTGCAGCCTCAATTCATTTAAAACTTTCGTAACATTAAAATAATTGCCCCCGCCACTGATCGCGCTGTCGGGCGGAATGCGCGATTGTGATTTGAACAACCGTCGCACGTGTTCGCCTCCCATTCTCCTCTTGCCATAGATTGACGGCCATCAGAAAACAATTACCTTTTTGTAGGCGAACCGATACACCGCTAATTACAATAAGTGATCATTGACTTTTTTAATTACGCCGCCCATTGACGTGTCCATCACCTTGCCTAATAGTTGCCAATCAGTGCATTTAATAACGTCTGCTGACACCATGGAATGCTCGTAGTTTCGCTCTCGCGGAATTTCCTATTATAAACTCCGCCTATTTTTTAATTAAAACTCGTCGAATATAACACGTGAGTCATTTCATTTAATCACGCTCGCAAATTGATTCTTCAACATTGTAAACCGACGATGGTGGTATTAACAAAAACGTTAACAACTATTAAAAGTGAATTTTAATGTCGGAGAAAATGTTTATGCAGTACAAATACGCCGTGTAACCTGTTTTGTGCGGTGCAAGCGTACGCGCCGCATTCCTTTCATAAGCGCGAGAGATGCTGCCTGCGCAGCGCGGTATTGCACGCAGCCGCCGGCGCGGTGCGGCGCGGCAGAGGGCGCGCACTGACTGGATGGGAGGGCGCGGGAGACAACCTCAGCCCAGTGCTCCGGCACGGCCAGCCTGCATAGCCCGCCCCGTGAGAAACGAATGTTCCCGGCCTCTAATTACGTTTCATGCGATATCGCCATTTAATTAGCAACATGTTTCCCATTCCGAAACATTAATTAATATTTTCATCAGACTTCCCCGCATTTAACTGTGCTTTTATTGCTCTCGAGATTTTAATAAAGATTCTCGACCACCCTCGCTCGAGTGTTATTGTTTTAAAAAATCTTATTATGAAATTTTTATTGGCGTGTCGTCGAAAGCGATTTATTTCATTGTCGACGGCTTTCCGTTCGAGCGCCTTAAATGAGTTCTTTTAAGTAAATCGAAAGCTCGTAAGTTTTTGTTGCGATTCTGAAGCGCGACAAGTTGTTGACATTTCATCGACGCACGATCACATACGTAATTTTTTGTCGTAATAAAAATATCACCACGAATGTTTCTTGACAGGTACAGAAGAAGTTAACATCTCGATAAGTAGACACCGGCGAGTGAATTTGCCAGATAAGGGGTACAATTAATTCAATGGTCGTGGAGTAATTGTAGCAGCAGATTAATAACCGATGCACGTACCGCGCGACAAATTGCGGCAGCTGCCGGTGAGTGATGACGCGCCGGGCCTGGTGACGACTTTGTTGCCCATTGTCCACTGTCAACTTAATATACGCTCAACTATAGGCTGTATGTATAGACTTAAGTGGGTCTTGGTTTGGGCAAAACAAAAACCATTTGACCTTACCGTAACGTTATCGAGAAAGTGTACTGTTACGCCCATCTTTATTTAGTGAAGTAGTGTGAAAAGGAGAATATAATAACTAGATAGCATCACGCTAACATCAATTGTGTGCTGTCAAGTTCATCTATATTAAATGATTTGTGAGTAAGACGGTCGTTGTGGCGGTCTTTGTCCTGCAGTGAACATCCTTTAGCTGAAAATAGATAGAGTTAAAAGGATGGCATATTTACTCGATAGCGTAACGCTAACGTCAATCTGTTCTTGCTAAGCATTTAGGGCTAAGCGCAAACCATTTCACATTTTCGTAACGTTGTCGAGAAAGCGTTCTCGACCACTTTATTTTACGTCCAGCTTTATTTAATAAAGTAATGTTAAAAGGATGGCATATTATACTCGTCAGCATCACGCTAATGAACTGAATCTGAAACTGATTAACACTTCGCTAAGGTCTCCATCTATTTTATTCAGCATCTCTTACTATGTATTCTAGACTTAATTCTCTCTAATTTGCATAATTGTAATCGATGAAATTCGTATTATTTCACAACGTTTAAGGTCCGAGAGCGTGAGAACAGCCCTCGGAGGAAACTAATTACACCGAATGTGGCTTGGGTCTTCGGTTAATTAGAGAAGGAGTGGTTCAACCCTCTTAATTAATACTTGTGCCTAGAAGGCCCTCATGCTTACCTCGACTGTTTTGTTTGAATTGTTAATTCGTGATAAAACATGAGTGGGTATTGTGTTAACATTATAATTAAATGTTAAAAAAGCATTAGCAGAACTTTCCTTTCTACCCTTAAACCCTCGTAATACAATGGAAATGTGGATCGTTTGCTGTGCCTGTTTTGTTTCTGTATTTAAACTTATTACCTATTCAAGAATAATGTATTTTAATAATATCTACTAGGTATATGGGTTTGCATTATTTTTATTTAATAAGAACATACCCTAATCTACGATTACGGAGTCGTGGTTTCGTTCACTAACATGAACTTAACATATAAAAACGCTCAGACCGATCCAATGGCTTATTATGGGTCACCCTTAAATTTGTCCCACGCGGATATCGAACCTGCGACAACTCGATTCAGTTATCTAAGCAGCCGCTCTCGGTTACTGAGACCTCTAATGATAAGAACAAGCCATAGAAACTTCTTAGGGAAAATTGGCATTGTTTGTTCGGTTATAGATGCTTTGCTCATAAATGCGATGTAATTATAACCAATTTATATATTTAAAAAAAATATTTGTAAATAATATTCTATCTATCTATATCATCACGCCAGATCCCTTGCGGTGTGCCTACACCGCAAGGGATGCCTCTCCTCTCTCTGCCTCTCTGCCTAGAGAGTACAGAGTTCCAACAGGTTCTTTCCTTACATACCTCTCTGGCTTCCTCCACTCTCATAGTTCATTTCAAACATGCTCGCCGGTTACGGAAACTCTTGACATGTCCTTCAGATAAGACTCGGTCTATTTGGTCAAGGTAAAATAGTCTAGGTCTTCCCCGGTACCTACATCCTTCGACTTTCGCATTGTATATCTGTTTTGTCATTATTTCTTTTGAAATTCTTTCTAAATGCTCTAACCCGTGGAGCATATCCTTTCAAAGTCAAAATCCAAGTCTCTCTCTAGTTTTTCATCTTTACATCGATACTATCTTCCATACCTATCGCTTTCTTACTACGCTGTTGCGAATACGGTCGGTCAGAGTCACTCCGCCCATCTTCTGCAGAGCTCTCATTTCGACCGCATTTATTCTACTTTCATTCTCCTTTCTACATACCCAGCTCTCGCTGTCATATAACAGCGTTGGGACAAGCACTCCGTTATGTACGGCCAGCTGCGCCTTTTGGCTTAAGTGCCGGCTCCCAAGTAGCTTTCCCATCGCACCATTCACTCTGTAATTAATATTGTCCTAAGTCATTATTGGCAAGCTAGAAGTATTTACTGCCTAGTTGGTCTAGTGGCAAAGCGCATCGCTTTGTGATCACGAGGTCCTGGGTTCAAATCCTAGGTCGGACAAATGCAGTTTTTGTAAAAAAATCTCGGTATGAGTCCGGAGTCTGGAATTGTGCCCGGTATATGGCAATAAGCTCGCCGCCTATTACTTCGGACCTAACATCGTCGGCAAAAAGTGGGTGTACTCAATACACCTCTGCCACCTCCGCCTGGGGATTATAGGCGTGACGGTGTTTATGTTTATTTATTTATTAAGTCATTATAATTATTTTTATACTACACTAGCAACCTGCCCCGGCTTCGCACGGGTGTCTACGCAATTATACACTTAAAGCTTCTTCTTGAATCATTGGTAAAAACCGTATGAAAATCCGTTCGGTATTTATTAAGTTTAGCGCGTCCAGACAGACAGATAGACGCGGTGACTTTGTTATATAATATGTAGTGAGTGAATGTAGTGATGCTGTGATTATAGAATCTGTAGTGACAGAGCTTCATTGATAACACACACACACACACACACACACACACACACCGTCACGCTTATATTCCCCAAGCGGGGGTAGCAGAGGTGTACTGAGTACACCCACGTTTCGCCGAAGATGTTAGGTCCCATGTAATAGGGGGCAAGCATATTGCCATATACCGGGCACAATGCCAGACTCCGGACTCATACTGGGAGTTTTTCGTTAGAAAAACTACATTTGTCCAACCTAGGATTTGAACCCAGGACCTCGTGATCACAAAGCGTTGTGCTTTGCCACCAGACCAACGAGGCAGTCTTCTGTTTGGCTTCATTGATTTATTTGATAAAAACGACCATAGACCAATTACACTACTTAATAAAAGTCGAACTAATATTTTTTTTTACTTCCCGTTTTAGTAATTAGTGTGATGTATTGAAGTACCAATAAAAACAAAAGTATTATTATTAGTATTCATTAAAAATAAAATATTTTTAGAAAAAAAAACTTCGAGAAATTAGGTATTTACATTTTTTTTTAAGCCCAAGTATAAAAATGTGTGTGTGTGTGGATTTGAGCTTATTTGTTATAAGAGTACCTAGCTTTTAAATTGTAAATATTCTGTCTAAATGTTTTGCTGTGTAAATATCTTATGTTTTAATAACAAACTACTCGTATTATGACAATAAATGATTTAATTACTATTATAAGAATCTGTAATCTGTCTTTATATCTAAGATCTTATTAGATATAAACATTTTAGGCACATCTTTTACGTTTCAAATTTTAATTCAGTAGTTATCTTTGTGTGTATAAGCGGAGGATTTATGGCCGGACTTATGTTATATTTGAGTAAACATTCATTAAAATAATACTGGTATCTAAGTATTCTACATAAACAATCCTTACATTCTTCTTTGATAAGTATATGTAATCTGTATAAGGTATATATAATCTTTTATTTTAAAGATTTAGATAAAAAAATAAAGAGAGTGTTAAAATACTCCACATTTAATTAAAACACTAGGACCCATCGAAAATATCGTCTATAAACGTACGGAACACTACGTGTCCGTTTAAATTACACTTACCCAATAATATGAATACGGATTCATCTAAAATATATTCCGGAGTCCTTTAGAGTAGTACCGAAGGATATATAAATTAAGATATTGTATGAAAAAGGTGAGCACCTAAACCGTTATTAGCTAGAACCAATTAAACTCGTAAGGCGGCGCGTTATGATAACTTTGTAAAATGATCGCTTGGTTGTACTCCAGTGGAATACAGAATACAATTACACGATCATTTCAAGAAGTTATCTTAACGCGCCGCGTTTGGTCTTAGCGAATAAGCGTCCAGATTGAGTAGGCGGTGCGTAGGAGCCGCCAAGATATGAGAACTGAAGGTACATATTTCTGTTTCAAAATCAACTTTTATTTATGTTATATCTTTATTTGTCTAAATTGAGACATCTTTTGATGTTATTCACGTTGTCAAAAGATATTTTTGTGGTTTTCTTTATTGGGAAATGTTAATGTCTTCATTGTTAAAGCTTCTTGCTTATAAGTGGGATGGTATTGATTATGGGTTGATACTAGAGGATTTTTTGTCGTATTCCAGTCCCGAAAACTTTAGAATAAAATTTGACAAATCTCATGATTTACGGGATTACAAAAGAATTTTAATAATTTGAAAAAGGACCAGGATCGATCCCTGTATTCTTTTCTCTTATACGTTCATATTTTATTATTTTGTTGATTTTAAGCTTTGAAGATAAGCATAACTAAGGTAATGATCTGGCAAAATTAATATTTCCATACAAACAAGTGACAGGTTCCAATTCAATTTATACTTTGGGCGGTCTCACGTACGAGATTTCCTGTTTGGGTTTCCGTATGAATTCAGTTCCGTTCAGTTTTTTGATTTAGGAATCGAGAAACTGAACCCTAGAAAGCTCAGCTCAGATTTTGGAAGGGGCATCAGGAATTGTTTCCTTTTGAAATTATGTTCAGGTGTGCGCTATGTACAGAATATTTTGAGTGGAGTGCTTGCACTCAAAAGTCTAAATCTGAATTCCTCATCCGAAAACGTTCTTTGTGCATTTTCCTTGAATTATTAAATCTGAAATCGGTCGATAGTCACATAATTTGGTCTTTTGTAGTAGTGGGTTTTTGTAGTGGTTAGGCACGTAGTGATAGCCTAGTGGGTAGACCATTGGACTGCAAAGTCAGTGGTCTCGGGTTCAAACCCAGGCACGCACCGCCGTCTATTCGAAAGCATGTGCGTATTAAAAATTAACTATCAGTTTCTTTAACGGTGAAGAAAAACACCGTGAGGAAACCTGCAATTTGCCAACCTGCATTGGGCCAGCGTGGTGGACTATGGCCTAAACCCTATCAGTTTGAAAGGACGCCCGTGCCCAACGGTGGGACAGTTTCTTAACAGGGCTAATATTATTTATTTAAGTAGCTGTGTATTTTGAATCACCTTTTTCCTACACCTGACCTCGCATCTACAACCATCTGCCAAAGCATATACTAGAAGTAACTGATATAAGTATTTTTAGATGTAGACTAAAACTTTTAGTGGAAAGGGCTTACTATAGTGTTCACGAATACCTTGTTGACAATATAATATGATGTATTTAATTACCCAACTTATCTTAATTGAATTCATGAGTCCTTATATTATTTTAATTGTCACTATTAAAATTAAAATTACGATTATTAACATTAGTATAATTGTCATCATTAAAACATACACTTGGTATTAATTCAAATTTACATATTTAAGTATATAATTAACTTTTAATTAAATAATTTATAAATGTCCGATTCAATTATTATGTTTTCTTAATTGTTAGGTACTTTAGGTTCTTGGATTATTCCTAATGATATATACATGCCTAAAGGCAGAATATGGCGTACAACCAACGTAATTTTAACATCCACTGTAACCCATTTTGGCAAATAAACTGATTTGATTTGATTTCAAATATATTATCTGTTCCATTTATAAATTACTTTTATAAAGAATACTTAAATATTAAGTACAATGTGAAATTGGCACATCAGTTTTATTAAAATCCATTTTTATTACATTTATGAATGCATTTTTGTTTTTATCCATGCCATGTTCTAGCTTACACATTATCTACGAACATGTATGAGCAAATTAAATTATCGATATACATAAACAATGTGAAATTATTATGACCGCCTATAATGTCTTGATCAAGATACAAGTGGATCGTTCCAGCATGTTTATTACAAACAGTTTTGAGTCTATTAACAATATTATCGTAATTACATCGCTTTGCTGTAATATTTTATAAATAACCTTTGTATTTTTATTTTCAGGTAAGTTGATATCTAGTTGTAAGAACAAGAACTGGTAAGTATTTGATAAACGAAATATTTTAATATAAATGTATATACACGTAGAGGCATGGATTTCTGTAGCTCTACTATGTTTTTATGAAATAATTTTAATTTAAAAAGACCTTTTTAAAACAATCATTTATAGCAAAAACACAACGAAGAATTCTTGCTTAGTTAAGGAATTCCTAAGGCTTCCTACCGGCTCCATCACCAATCCTCGCACACCATCCGGGTCTAAAGCACTCGTCAAGACAAATCCAAAGAGCCCAAATACGGCGGGGTTATATTGAGTAGTTGGGTGGTTCTATTGGCCACCTTTTGGCTACATCATCAGACCCTGAGCACTATCTGGTTGTACAGTACTTGTCAATACCAATCTAAAAAGCCTACACAAGAGAGGGTTACGTTGTATAGTTTACACGTTCTCATGGCCACCTTCCGACTCCATCATGAGACCAGTTCCATTGTAAGTTGTTCTTGCATTGTCACCGACTTTACATACGTATGCCAAATTTCAGCTCAATCGGATACCCGCAAGTGTTAAACCGGAAAGACAGACAGACAGACAGACATACGATCATTGCAAGTTAAATAAAAGCTTGTAATAATGGATAACGCTCCTATTGAAAAAGTAATGAACATACATCCGTATTGTGTTTTGACGATTGCTTCAATATCTTAGTGAGAAACTTATAAGTACGGTCAGCATAAGAAGTCGCTTAACATTTTCAGTTTTTCAAATCCCTTGAACACTTTTGTTATGCATCAAGGCATTAGTTTTGTTTTTGCTAAATATACTTGATTATGTTGAATTTGGTTCTGACAATGTTCGCCAACGTTTATGAATTAAAGAGTATTACTATTAATAAAAATGAGACTGAAGACGCCTATGATGGTACGGCCACGTCATACTGAAACCGGCAAATTACGTAGGCAACAAGTGCCTGGCCATCCCGCCTCCGCCGGGTCCCGGAAGAAGGGGTAGACCCAAGAAATGCTGGCTTGATGTCGTCAGGGATGACATGCGTGCCAATAGCCTTGCCACAAAGGATGCCAAAGACCGCGCGAAGTGGAAAAGTAGAAGCAAGAAAGCGGACCCCGGGCTCCGAAGCAGCAGCTGAGGATGCTACCGGGAACACGCTCAGACGAAGAAGGAGGAGACTATTAAAAAGGGGACTAATAAGTGACTTACTTTGCTGACTCTACAACAATATTTCATGGGCTCCATGGATGTCTCTATTTGGTTTTCAAATGTTTGGATCTCTTTAGCCATACCAGCCAATAGTCGCACATACTAGGCATGCCTTTTAAGTTCTGTCGTTTCCATATTTCCCGGCAATTTTGAATTTGGAACTGTTCTATATTCGAACGTGTTTAAATTTTGAATCTCAAAACAGTTGAAAGTATTAGGATTAATGCTATTGTTTAGTCACAGCGTCGATTGGAATCTGTCAGGTTACGTACGAAAATGAATCTTTCTAAGGAAAATGTTCGTGCAATAATTTTCTACAACTTTAGAAGAGGCCTGACACGGCTTCAGAGTTTTGAAGAGCTAACATCTGTGTGACTTTTTAAGCGTCGACTGCTTTTTCACCGGACAGGAACCTTTGACCACGAAGACTTTTCTTAATTTTAGGAAATGTAAAGAAATCGTTAGGGCTTATGTTAGGACTGTATGGAGGATGGTCAAGAATTTCTACTTTTTCCTGCTTCAAATACGCAATCGTTTGACGAGCTCTGTGTAAGCTTGCGTTGTCGTGGTGCAGGATGATGCGTCGCTTTGAGTTAGATTTTCCAAGTTCAGCGATGACTTGTGGTAAACAAACTGTGGTATACTACTTTGCGTTAACCGTTCTACGATCTTCAAGTGCAATAGTCGCAACATGGCCGGTTTTTCCAACGAACGTGGCCACCAGAGCCTCTATCTCTCAATATGTCACATGACGATCTTCGAGAATTAGTTGTCCCACAGCAATGATGTTATCTTCAGTGAAGGCGGATTTTGGGCGTCCTTCGCGAGATTTGTCACTAACACTAGTATGTCCACGCTGGAATTCTAAATACCAACATTCGACAGTCCGCGGACATGGAGCTTCATCACTGAACACAGATGTTAGCTCTTGAAAACACTGAAGCCGGGTCAGGCCTCTTCTAAAGTTGTAGAAAATTATTGCACGAACATTTTCCTTAGAAAGATTCATTTTCGTACGTAACCTGACAGATTCCAATCGACGCTGTGACTAAACAATAGCATTAATCCTAATACTTTCAACTGTTTTGAGATTCAAAATTAAAACACATTCGAATATAGAACAGTTCCAAATTCAAAATTGCCGGGAAATATGGAAACGACAGAACTTAAAAGGCATGCCTAGTACTAATATTACAAATGTGAAAGATGAGGTGTTTGTTACTCAATCACGCAAACACGACTGAACGGATTTGGATAAAATTTCGCACACATAGTTTATAACACTCTGTACTCTCTGCCTACCCCGCAAGGGATCTGGCGTGAGGTTATAGATAGATAGATAGATAGATAGTTTATAACCTGGATTAACACATAGGATACTTTTTATCCCGGAAAATGTGAGGTTCTTGTCTAAAGTCAACGCGGACCAAGTCGTGGGCAGAAAGTAATCGTACTAATGTTATAAATGTGAAAGTTTGTATTTTTAGATGTTTGTTACTTAATCATGCAAAAACGGCTGCACGGACGTAGATGAAATTTGGCACACTGATAGTTTATTACCTGGATAAACACAACATAGGATACTTTTTTCCCGAAAAAATGTAAAGTTCCTGTGAAAGTGAATATAAATTTATCAACAAAAACATCGTGAATAGTGTATATATTTATAAAACCGATAAAATACATAAGGAACTACTTTCTCTATAAAGTTACAACGTCTAAATTATTCGGCGATATCCAATTAGCGGGAAACGGGAAGCGCTCGCATTCACATTAAGAGAGTTATTAAAGTAATCCTCTCATATCTATTGGTAAATAACGAGCCCGTTATTAATTGATAACTTCTCATATAAAATGATAATTAATTCACTCTCACGTAAAGTAACGTAATTAATAACGAAAATTGGGTTATTGACTTCTTAGTAGTGGATACTACTTTAAATATCTTTAAGATATAGACAGTTCTTTTACAATGTTTATAAATCGCGATCTAGTTGTCTGCCTCGTTGGTCTAGCGACGAATAAAGTGCGACCGATTACGAGGTCCTCGGTTTGAATCCTAGGTCCGACAAAATGGAATTTTTCCAATATCAGTCCGAAGTCTAGCATTGTACCTGAATAGCAACAGGCTCGTCCCCTATTACATGGGACCTAACATAGTTGGCGAGAAGTAAGTGTCCGCAGTACACTTCTGCCACTTCAGCTTGGGGAATATAGGCGTAACCTTGTTTATTTTATTATTAGTTTATTTTATTATTTTTCTATTAATAAAATACGACTGCTTCGTTGGTCTAGTGTTAAAGCGCATCGTTTTGTGATCATGAGGTCCTGGGTTCAAATCTTAGGTCGGACAAATGTAGTTTTTCTAACGAAAACTTCCCAGTATAAGTCCGGAGTCTGGAATTGTGCCCGGTATATGCCAATAGGCTCGCCCCCTATTACATGGCATCTAACATCGTAGATGAAAAGTGGTTGAATTCAGTACACTTGTGCTCCCCGCTTGGGGAATTTTGACCCATGACGACTAGACTAGACTAGGGGACTCGAGGACTAGGGGGTATAGGGGACTAGGGGGACTAGGGGACTAGACTAGGCATGACGGTGTAAAACACCATAAAATGGAAAGTGAATTCGCTTATAAAATACATGCCTATGTAATAACACTAACATTGAATGACTTACAGCCAACGTATAGCAAAAACTAGTAGGTATAAAAGCTTGTAATTTTGCACAAAATATCCTCATATAATGTAGATGTAAGTGAAGTTTTATGAAAATTCGTCCCCTAAAGCGGTTAAATACGAGTTAAAAATTACCAATACGAAATCTCATCATCATCATTTATTAAGTATATTAAATTTTGAAGACTTCGTATTGACATTGATTTTGATATGATTTCGTACATAAATATTTATGGCAGCCGATAAAAAACGACCTCATTTTGCCTAATTTTGCCACTTCTATAAGAACATAAGTATATTATATGTTGTGTGGCGCTTGCATCAGATAGTTTATGTGTTTTATAAAGTAAGATATCATTTATAGAGAGTGAACCGCATGACTCTACCACGATACTGTGAAATCAGCCCAATAATTGCAATAATTTGCATGACTAATTTTGTTTTTGATTCTATATCCTTTATCTACTTAGATTTTATCTCTCGTCCATCTTTCATCTGATCTTATTCGCAATACCCCCACACGCAAATAAGGACGCAATAGAAACTATATAAAGTGAATTTACGACGTGTCAGTGTAAAGTCGTAAACGTGAAATTGTTCTCAGCCGCGGATAATGGTGTATTTAATGTATTTGTGACTGTACGCTGTATTACCTAACCGTTGTGCCTTATGTACACGTCCACCACGACATGGCTCTTCGATTAACATAAAATCGAGGCGAGCAGTCGCGACCCCGCGTGGGCGCGTGTGCTTGCGCACCTACCTCTCATAATCGGAGACGCTCCCTCTAAACTTCCACAACGTTTCCACAAAACAAACTATCTGTGCAAACACAATCATCTCGTCACCGCACTGCCGTAATCACTAAAATAGTTTGTGACCACTAAACCTCATTTAGTCAGTTAGTCATCTTTAAACCGGCCGATGTTGCAACTTCGCTGGTCGAAAAATAATTAGCAGTTAGTCGACCTCGTGGCCCGGCGCGAAGGAAAACCGCACGGGCCGGCATTGACCCGAGCGCCGCACTGCCTACGACGTTTTACGCATTTTTTGTTGTTTGTAATATCAGCACTTATAAGCTATTGAGCAAAACAAAAAATCTAAATGTCGGCCACGCCTATTGGCTACGACTTTCATCCGGTCCGCCGAGTAAACCGATCATTACACATACCGTATCAATAATTCATACCCAATTAGCCGATTACCGTAGGATACACATTTATTATGTCGCACTTGATATGGTAATAAGTTCAATTAATTTATTTACTCGTTTAAATCGTGGTTTACAATGTAGTGCGGCGGAGACTGACATGTTTGATGCCGAGTGCCGATGCAACGCACTGATAACATTCCGGTTCGGGTATCGAACACGAAATTCTTGGCGTGGTCAAAGCTGAGCGACGGCAGAGGTACACAACGATTCGATCTAGACGTATGTTTGAATGCGAGGAATTCTCGGACGATTGATGAAAGCACGCAATCCATCGATTTCTATGTGCAAATCTAGTCTTTAGGTTGGACCGTGGCAAGCGATGTTCTGCATACCGTTCGATGAGAGCTCGTCATCGGCCGATAGGATCGTGACAGAGAATTCGTCGGCCGGCTGCTGGTGGAATGCGAGCGGTAATTGATTTGTCCTGTGTAATCGACGCCGAACGGGATTGACAGGAATATCGAGACGTCACGCTAGTCGCCGGATGAAGATAGCGCGCACGCAACACCACTCGCTACATCTGCCAGCCTGGTACTTGTGTTAATAATGTTAACGATTATTTAAATATTTATCGTAATTTCGGTAATAGCGTTCTATGTTATTTCAAAAAGTTAACGGGACACGTAATGAAACTGAAATTAAAGTTGCTATGAAAAATTGCGACCTTCGGCAATAACTCGACAAAATCAAATTAACAAAATGATAGTGATAAACGCTAAGCGACTTTCACTGAATATCGCTGACATTCTTAACTCCGTCGTCGGCTGTCTACGATAAAACATAGGCAACAGACGCGGGCGATTCGTCGCACGCGAACACGAACGGGTCCGGTCCGCTGGAACAGCGCGAAGCCAAATAAAATTAATATTCATAGCCGTTGTATTTATTGGCTTTCAATTAGTATAATCTTAATGGAGCATTAACATACGCGCGGGCGACGCGCCGGACCATAGCCGTCGTTGGGTTGCCAACACATGACGCACACCTATGCTTTTTGGATAGTTTTTTCAATATAATTCAAACTTGTAGAGTGAGAATAAAAATATAAAATTAAAGGGTTACTGTGTATGTGTAAACTGAAAAACAGATTTTGATTTGTAGCAAAAACTGACCATAAATATGCTCGGAGTAAAACCCGCTTTTTTAAATTGCAACCATTATTTAGCTTGTTTTTATAAATGATACACACAATACACATCATAATATTAAGTATTAATATTGTACTCTGTTATAATTTATCCAATCCCCTAATTATAAAATAGAAATCTTACAAATAATAACAATAAATACGTCCAACATAATTATTTACGCACACATGTAGTTACGACGATCATTACCTCTAATGTCTCCTCTAACAGCCGCAAGCAAGACTAATAGGTGTCTTAAAAAGGCAACAAATGTTACGGGCTGTCCCAGTTAACCTCAGCCGTTTTGAAAAACTACCTTATTGGGCAACCGAGGCGGCCTAAGCGGGCAACACCGGTCGCGGAAGGCTCGCTGCCGATGACCTCCGCCGACCGGTTCCCGCGGCTCCCTCCCCGTCCCCCACTGCGCCCCCCGCGCCGCACACCCTCGCCCCGCGAGACGTTTCATTACGTTATTATTATATTAAAAGCTATAATACACATTGTAGGCATTTGTCCGCGGAGACGTCGACCTAAGAAAGGGTAATGTATGGCCCACGTACCTGGTCCATTCGGTTTTATTTGAGTCCCGGGGATTAGCGTGGTGATCTTTATGGCCGTTTTGAATGGCGAATTGTTCCGTAGCGAGAGATTTTTTAGTCATTACGACGGTTTCTTGGTATTTTGGTGTGCATGAAAGTTTTGTGTTGTGTTCGTCACGTCTTTGCCCCGAGGAAATGTTGGCTCGTAAAGTACATGCCTTTCAGAAATTGCTATTGAATACTATGACATCTGGGGTTTGTGCCGACTTTGCATGGGAGACAAGTGCGAGAGGTGTACATTGATTAGTTATTGCACACAGCATATTGCATAACGCATGTTTAGCATGTTTACGGACATTTTAAAAGTTCCAGTATTTAAAAAAAATCTAATAATATGTTTTAGATTGAAGGCTAATTTTAATCTCTGTAATTTTAAAAATCGGTATTAATGATATTATGGTAGACGGATCTCTAGAATATGAAGTCAAATATGAAACTTTCGAAGAGACAAAAACTTACAAAAAAAAACATAAAGAAATAAAACAAAGCCGTAATAAATTAAATTCGTGTTACCTTTCTCAAATACAATGAAAGTGCGGCTAATTCATGATGATTCCAGTTTTTTGTCTGCTATACACACCTGTGCCCACATTCACTTCACACAAGGTCAACTTATTTAAATAGTTAGCATAACTTTTGTCCAAAAATGTAGTGTAGACACAACTCTATAGATACTCTGTTCTCGCTTTGATCGTAATTCGATTTGGTATTAAACCGATTCTTTGGCTCTCTTGGCCCGTGTACTGATTTGAAACAATTAAGTGAGAGAATTTTAATACTTCATGTGACTCGTTTTTTATTGGCAAACCGCGACCTGGTTGAATGAAATTTTATAATTCGCTGCATCGCAGGTGTGGTTGTTTCCGCCCGTTGAGTAGTCACTACTTTTGTATCGTTTATTTTTTCTTCACGAAATCAAAATGTAGATCTTGTAACATCTTGCCATTGCCTACGTCGATGTCAACCGTTCCACTAATTTATATTTCCCTTAACACATCCAACGACACGGTCGACACCTTGTTTTTTTATTCTGCCCTTGTTTAATATACAAGAGCAACAGTGAACTCTTATCTGAAATCTTAATTATTCTCATTATTAAGAATACAAATTATTTCCACGTAGCGTGTCACCAACGGGCGATCTAATTATAGAGTTGACCAGTTCTGATCCGGCGGATACCTTTCGTCGGAATAAGGCACGATACAAAGTATCGCGTTACACTGTGCGGTGCACTTGATCATGCCGCTGTCCGCACTCTTTTATTTGTATGCTTTGCATTCATCCTTTATTTTTATCGAATCGCTTTGAGCGGCGACCGCACCGACCGCACCGCTTAGCGTTACCGCAACGTATTAGTCTTACTAGAACTCATATTGTATCCTTCAAACCGCGTTTAAAATCATTATTCGCTCGCAATAAAATTCACAGCCTCTAAACTCATCGCTTTAGTAGTCTCCAGACCGACGATAGACGCGGAAACAGCGTAACCTAAACCTCATATTATTGTAAGTTTTATACCACAGCATATCTATAGACAGTTCCACTGCGAGGCAAAGGCCTCCCCTCCATTCTTCCACGTATCTCGTTCTAATGCAAGCTGATGCCATTGCTTGTCATAGGAATCCAGCTCGTCTCGTCACCACTTTATGGACCTGCCGCACTGATGTTTTCCGCCAGGTGGTACCCACTGTGAGTTTTTGCCCAAAGCATCTGACTTGCGACAGATATGTTGAGCCCAGTTCCCTTTCAGCCTTATAGCTAAGTAGCCCACATCAACGATTTGTGTTTTGGAGCGCATTAAGAATTTCTGACACAATCTGTTAGCTTTAGAAATACCTTATGTTATTACTTGTTACATGAGTTATTATGTATTAAGTACTAATGAAGACACCATAAGTATTTTTTGTAGCAAAAGTTAGAGTGCATACACTCTAGTTCCCTTTGTTCCAGGTGTTTCTCGCAACGCATAATGCACTGAGATACAGTTGAAATAAGTCCAGAAACAAAATAATTTATATGAAAACACAAAAACGCCCGCTAACCTCGCGGTCATCAACGCGCCAATTTGTAGAGCCACAAGTATCTTTTGGCCCGTGGATGACATTGACAGGGTTGGTGTGAAATTAGGATTACCATTTAATAAATATTGTCTACTTCCAAGGAGATATTTCAACACGTGGGACCGCACGGGTACTAATTAAAAAGAAAACTTGGGTAAATTTAAAAGCAAACGGTAACTCTGCGAGTGTCTGTTTAAGTTGACATTAGATACTTATTAGAGCAGTGTTTTACGTTAAAAGTGTAGAATCAGGGAGCATGAACAGTGTTGGCACGTTAAAATATCAGTAGTAATAGAACCGAATGCGTACGCTAGGGCCGTGCCCCGAACGACCAATTTATTCGTCGGGACGTCAGATTTCGAGGGCCTCGTTACGACTAAGCCTCCAATTAGACTTATCCCTAATTAAGAGATGCCAATAAATTACCCTCCATCACGGGCTAACGAAGACGCGCCGCACTAATAACGCTAATTGATTTTGAGTAATGAGCTCGAGTTTTGATGGAGCTGATTGGGGTGGGCCATCGATCGGTGCTACGCTGCCGATATGCGAATACCTCCGCTGCGTTTGATTCGTGTTGTTTTCCTGTGCTTTCGTGTATGTTCGTGTATACATAATATTTTGTAATAAATGAATCTGGGTATTTTTCGCTCACTTTAAGAAGTTTAGAAGCTTAGATCTTATGAGATAATGATCTGAAGTTAGAAACGTTATAGTGTTGCAAACGAAAATTTTAGCTAGATTCTTGTGTTTTTTGCGGAAGGAGAAATTATTTTATTATTTATTAAAATCCCGTATGCATCAGGGAATAAATGTTCCGCAAAACTTATCGCTTGCTCTCTTGTCTCGCAACCTACATAGTGCATATTTTGCGTTTTAATTAAATTAAGACTTGCGTATTAATGCCTAGAGAGACGCTCGTAGCGCTGTGCGACCGCGGTGTTCTTACCGATCACCAAGGTTAAGCAGCGTTCGACTCGGTCGGCCTGAGATGGGTGACCGCTTGTGACATTTTCATATTCGAGCGTCTCCGTGCTTCAGAAGGCACGTTAAGCCGTTGGTCCCGGTTACCACTTAATGTGGTAGTCGCTAAGCCGAGTTGGAAGCCTTAAAGGCGGCTTGATAAGTTCCAACAGCAGGTTGCCACAAACCTGCCTCCACCAATCCGCACTGGGTCCGCGTGGTGGAGTATGACCTAGTCTTTCTCACTTCGATTTGTGAGAGAAGGCCTTCGCCCAGCAATGGGCAGTATAGGCTGATATCTTATTAACGCCTATTCATTGACACATCTGTTAGTATAGTGGTATTATGGCCACCCCCTATTAAATTACGAACCAATATTGTCGCCGAAATGTGAGGTAACACCGTGCTCTCAACTGCCAATCCCGCTTGTGGAATATAGGCGTGAGAATGACTATTTTGTTTATCTATAAATATACTGTTGGAGCTATGTACTCGCTGCCTATTCCACAAAGGATGTGGTAATATAGACGGATAGAGATAATTATTATGATGCATGCATTTCTACGCAATAATTGATAAAGTGACACCTCTAATTTTCTTTGTTTTGTTGGTTGAGCTTAGTACTTACAAGGTCCTGATTCGCTATGACCAAATGCGGTGCGTTACGTAATGACCGTGTAATTGTATTCTATACACGACTGGAGTACGATTAAACGATCATTTCACGAAGATATCGTAACGCAGCGCGTTACGTTTTTTTTTTTTAATTTTTTTTTTTATTAAAAACGTAGCCCCACACTAGGATTTATTCCTGTGTCGTGGGTGCGTTTACAAACATGAAAATTGATATACACAAATACCCAGACCGGAACAAATAATTGTGGATCACACAAAGATTTGTCCCGTGCGGGAATCAAACCCGCGACTATTAGACACAGTGGGCGGAGCGGCTTAAGCTCTTAACCACTGCGCTAAATCATCCGTCAATTTAATTTATTATAGCGAATAAGGATCCATTACGAGCGTTTTTCAACTTTTTGGCCGGAAATCTAAGAGTGATGTTGTCAATTTGTTTTAATTTCCAAACCTTGTTTTATTTCGAATTATAATGTGTAATGTTGGTGGAATTTTAACCATTATGTATCCCTATATGTGCATGAGTGAAGGTAATAAAAAGTGATAAAACGTGCCTTTTCGATTTCCCTCAAAACGGCCGTCGCAATTGATATGTAAAGTATCCATCACTTTACTTGTCATCTAAGTCATCAAGTTAATTGGGGAATTGAATTAATTTAGAAATGAATAATCGTAAACTTTGTACAATGGCAAACATGTAAACACAATTGCCACGAAAGAACAAACAAAGTGTAATACTGCTTTTTTGTAAAAGACGTAGCCCCACGCTATGATATATTCCTGTGTCGCGGGTACGTTTACAAACATGAAAAGCCACATACACACATACCCAGACTGAAACAAATCATAATGGGGCACAGAAAGATTTCACCCGTGCGGTAATCAACCCGACTATTTGAGCCAATTGGCGGAGCGGCTTAAGCTCTTAACCACTGCGCTAAATGCACTGCGTTTTGTAATATAATAATCATATTTCAATCATAGTAATAAGTGTTGACGTTGTTAATAGGAAGCCATTCTTCAAGGAAGCGATATACTACGCAATTAACGCTAAACGAACAATTGATAATAAATATTTAAATGCTATCGTAATGAATGGGCAATTTATCTAAACAATTAGTTTTTTAATTACATTTAATAAATGGAAGTATTTAAATATTTTATTGTCTTATAAATTTTATAGTTCGCATAATAAAGTAAAAAGCATTTAAATGACTCTACAAATGTTTTATTTTCGACTTGTTTGCACATTTTATGAATACCTCCATTGTGTTAGTCTCTAATTTCTTTTGATTGAAAAATTCGTTAATTACCTCCTATATTCCTAGATACTACTGCCTCGTTGGTCTAGTGGCAAAGCACATCGCTTTGTGATCACGAGGTCCTGGGTTCAAATCCTAGGTTGGACAAGTGTAGGTTTTCTAAATAAAAACTTCCCAGTACAAGTCCGGAGTCTGGAATTGTGCCCGGTATATGGCAATAGGCTCGCCCTCTATTACATGGGACCTAACATCGTCGGCGAAACGTGGGTGTACTAGTACACCTCTGCCACAGTGGAATATAGGCGTGACGGTGTAGATATTCCTAGATCGGACAAAATATTATAATAATATTAGCCCTGTTAAGAAACTGCCCCACCGTTGGGCACGGGCCTCCTCTCAATCTAAGAGGGTTTAGGCTTTAGTCCACCACGCTGGCCCAGTGCGGGTTGGCAAACTTCACACACCTTTGAGAAACTCTCAGGCGTGTAGGTTTCCTCACGATTTTTTCTTCAGCGTTAAAGCAAGTGATATTTAATTTTTAATACGCACATGCTTTCGACAAGACGGAGGTGCGTGCCTAGATTTGAACCCGAGACCTCTGTCGTTGCAGTCTAACGATCTGACCACTAAGCTATCACTGCTATCAAAATACATATACAAAAATATTACTGGGCTTCTATTGACAAAATCTTATTAGTCGTCCGGAATCTGGACTTGTATTTGGTATAAAGGCAATAGACTTACCGCCTATTACATTGAGATTTAACATAAAGAAATTGAATATCCTTTCTCTCCGTTTGAGCGTAGAGATGTAGTAATAGCGATACCCTAATGGATATTTACAAAACAACATCTAATATATAATTACATCTAAAACAACAAAGGCCTTCTCTCACAAATCGGGGTGAGAGAGATTAGGTCAAACTCCACCACGCGGACCCAGTCTGGATTGATGGAGCCAGGATTGTGGCCACCTGCTGTTGGAACTTATCAAGCCGCCTTCAAGGCTTCCAACTCGGCTTAACGACTAACACATTAAGTGTTAACCGGGACCAACGGCTTAACATGCCTTCCGAAGCACGGAGTCGCTCGAATGTGAAAATGCTACAAACGGTCACCCATCTCGGGCCGACCGAGTCGAACGCTGCTTAAACTTGGTAATCGGTAAGAACACCGCGGTCGCACAGCGCTACGAGCGCCTCAACAACATAAAAAAACAACATAATTATATTATTACATCAATGCCTTACGTCTCCTCTCCTCAAATTATTAATCGTCTTAAATCTGGTTTCCATTCAGCCGAGAGAAGGATACAGAGGAGGGGATATGAAAGTATGCACACAAACTTTCATGTCCGTTTTTCTGTCTCTCCGCTTTCCCTATCCCATGAACCGAACTGTAAGCTAGAGGCTATGCATACTCCGGTTTGAGATAATCTTTCACTTTTCCTTAAATGCCGCAGTAGACGAAAACCTCAATCGCCGCAAATATATTAACACATATATTACTCTTATTGGAAGTTGCTGGTCTGAGCCATTTAGGGTTGAAGAGAGAAGTTAAGACCGTGGGCTGGACACTCGCCACATTTTTAACCGACTTCAAAATGGAGAAGGTTTTATGTTCGTCTGTATGTATGCTTTTTACCAATATTTCTATCAGTTTTACAAATCATGCTACCTCTAGAAATGGAGCCGCTCTACCAAATATTAATTAATCAAATTGTGTGGATTAGCGAGGCTTGAGTCCGGTCCTCGCCACTAGCGGTATTCTCAGTAACAACGGACTCCCCTGCCTGACTTGACTGCCTCGTTGGTCTGGTGGCAAAGCGCATCGCTTTGTGATCACGAGGTCCTGGGTTCAAATCCTAGGTCAGACAAATGTAGTTTTTCTAACGAAAAATTCCCAGTATGAGTCCGGAGTCTGGAATTGTGCCCGGTATATGGCAATAGGCTCGCCCCCTATTCCATGGGACCTAACTTCGTCGGCGAATCGTGGGTGTACTCAGTGCACCTCTGCCACCCCTCTGGGGAATATACGCGTGACAGTGTTTTTTTTTCTATCAGTTGTGGACCGATTTCGATGATTCTTATCGCATTGGGTTCAGTATAGCTCCAAGGAAGTCCCATTTTAATTCCATCGTTATTGGAACGTAGACTTTGAAGATACACCAGGGAACTCTTAACGATAAATAATACGAACGTATAGATTGAGTTATTATAATTATTGTGTTAATCCTATACGTACTCTACCTTAGAACTAAACAGAATATTAACTGACTTTAAAAAAGGAGGAGGATACAGTTCTTCTGTGTTTTAATAGCGTATTTATGAACTGATTTCGATGATTCTTTTTGCATTGGGTTTAGTAAACTTGTTTACTTTGACTTTGATTCCGTTATAATGGGTATTAATATTACAGACCTTACTGTAGAACTAAGCAGAATAATATAATATAGGTATATAAATATTAATAATTAAAATAAATAACTTTTTTAAAGAAGGTAAACCGACTTCAAAAAATAAATGTCTGAAAGTCGGTACCAAGTAACCGGCTGCACTACCCGACACCGACTCCAAATATTTATTTTTTACTTTTTCAACTAGGTTTACCTTTTTTCAGAAGATTTTTAAAAGATACTGTAGCCAGACTATCGCTTCAGATGATCAAAATTTTTATCTATATTTCGCGCAATTGCAAAAGTCTGGCCATTAACCATAGTAATGGGACCAAACTTCCAAAAACATAAGAAGGTTCTTATAATATTTGTTCCAATTTAAATTATTCATTTTGCTAGAATATTTCTAGGATACGAGTTGTTATTTTGACAAAACATAATATAGTTCTGCGTTTCGCTGGTTCGGCAGCATGCAAATATCAGTTGTGGGTAATAACAAACAAATAATAAATTAAATTAACTATTGATTAAAACTAAACTAAACTAAAAATTAATTAAAAATTAACAAAAAATACAGTAAACGTTCTCTAATATTATAATAACACTTGTCCACGAGCCATTCAACCAGTTTTTTTAAACATTTCACCTGTCAGTTCACTTGGCGTTTTCGATAGATTATTATAAATTTTTATAATTTTGTTTGTTTGTTTTGTTTTTTTTTAAACGTAGTCCCATACTAGGATTTATTCCTGTGTCGTGGGTGCGTTTACAAACATGAAAATTCACAAACAAATACCCAGACCGGAACAAATAATTGTGGATCACACAAAGATTTGTCCCGTGCGGGAATCGAACCCGCGACTATTCGACACAGTGGGCGGAGCAGCTCAAGCTCTTAACCACTGCGCTAAATCGTCCGTCAAATTATCGTGTGGCTGTTCTTTTGTTGCAAGGCAGCAAACAATCTTTGTTAAGATTTTTGATATTATTTGGGGAATATGGACGTGGGGTATTTCAACAGGCTTTATCATTGTATATATACATAGGCTTGAATAAAAATACACGAAAGAAATTACCCTGGTAAGAAAATCAGAATCATCATCAGACGTCGAGCAACATTACACCGTTGATGTAGTTGTACCGGCGCGGGCACAACGTGACTCGGGACTATCTCGAGATGGTATCGCCCGCCGATACACGCCGCTATCACTATTTCATTATTCCCCACAATCCGATTAGCTATGTATTCTAAAGCTTTAATGCTTGTAATTTCGCTTAATAATAGGTGTGAGCTGTTTATCTTTGTTGGTTCTCGAATATTTTACGCAGTACTTTACACCGATTTTGGTTTGGTATGCGTTTATCTGTTTGATCAGTTGCGCCTTGGTTTATATAGGATGTTCTGAGATTTTTTGGTGATGCTTCTTTACAAATTAGGTGTGAAATTATAAATAAATACTCATTTAGTCTTGTTCACTCCGTTCCCTTTGCCTACTGGGCAAGGGATCTGGCGTGATGATTTAGGCGGCGTTTAGTGATGCATGGTGAAGCTAGCGGGTACAAGGTTCTTAGTTCATATTACATGTCAGAGGACATGTTATTGAGGTATTTCTATAGATATATTCTAGGCAGCAGTTTGAAGTCTAAAGTCTAACATTGTGCCCAGAAAAACGTCTATAGGCTCACCCCTTCTTACATAGGTACCTTACATAGTTGGCGATGGGGTACACTTCTGGCCTCTCTGGTTGGGGAATGTAACTAAAAAGTATTATTTACAAGTGGAGGAAGGTACCCACGTATAACACTGAATTACGAGAAAGTTAGACCGTTGGACTGCAAAGTCAGAGGTCTCGGGTTCAAACCCAGGCACGCACCTCTGTCTTTTCGTAAGCATGTGCGTATAATTAACTATCACTTGATTTTACAGAGAAGGAAAACATCGTGAGGAAACCTGCATGCCTAAGAATTTCTCGAAGGTTTGTGAAGTTCGCCAACCCGCACTGGGCCAGCGTGGTGGACTAAGGCGTAACCCCTCTTAGATTGAGAGGAGGGCCGTGCCTAACGGTGGGACAGTTTCTTAACAGGGTTAATTATAATAATTACTAAGAATTACGAGTTAATAAACTTTAAATATGTCGACAATAAAATCTCGTGACTGCATACAATTGTCCTAATCATCCACGTCAAGAGAAACATTACACGGTTTATTATAGGAATGCTTCGTAAAATTCATACGAGTGCTTCATAATAACGGTACGGAACATCAGTATTCCATATGAAACAGACCGAATTTAAGTTTTAATTGAAGATGTTTAAGGTTCACAATTTAATAATGTCGTTGCCATGAGAACGAGTTCCAAGTGTCGTCGGGTGATGGGCGAGCGAAGCTCCAATCTTTGACGTAAAATAATGAAGTTCTGCCGACACCACTTACAACACCATTACTTGTTATAATGAGCTGTGTTAGATAACAGTAATGCGTTTAATTTGTATTGCTTAGTGACTCACACGCACAAGAAGCCGAGTACATACTCAGCTTCTTGTACTTCGATAGAGAAACGTCGGGTGCCCGAATGCACTTAACTACAATTTTCATTTTAGATTCAACCACTGACTATTTATTAGTTTGTTCTATCTATATAATCACGGTAGATTTCTTGCAGAAGTTAGAGTACAGGATGCCAACAGGTCCTTGTACTACTAACCTCTCTCGCTTACCTCTTATAGTTCGTCTCGTTTTAATAATACACGTCGTATTATGGACATTTTTGCCGTCCATCAGAAAAGCATACCTACTCGTAGTTCATTTTACACTCTTTCGCCATTGCAGAGAACTTGTCTATTTTATTTTAATTACTATTCATGAATCGTAGATATGGCATCTGTGACGTCACCTTTTCATAGGTGCTGCCAGAATACTAGCGTTGCGCCATATTTTTTTATTGTGCAGTAACATGCTAAGGCAGCAGCCTGTTTAGCCCCACATAATCTCTGTCTCACTCAATCACAGAACTGTATTTTGTCATCGCTACCCCCTTGTTTACATGCATGTGTGTGTGTGGTTACATAAATATTTTTTTCTTTTTTTCTTTCTATCATAAAATAAGTCCGTAAAAAAAAACCTGTAATTGGACGGACGGCTTGGTCCAGTAGTTAAGAGCTTAAGCGACTCCGCCCACTGGATCGAGTAGCCGCGAGTTCGATCCCAGCACGGGAAAAATCTTCGTGTCCACAAATATTGTTTCAGTTTGGGCGTTTGAGTATATCGTGTTTGTAAACGCATCTACGACACAGAAATTACTAGAGTCCGTTTTTTTTTTTAAATACTCCACACTCTGACTAGGTCAGAGTGGTTCTCGAGCAGTTCAAAAACAACAAGTCGCCAGGCCATGATGGAATCACCACTGAGCTCCTAAAAGCAGGTGGGACTCCAATCCTGAAAAAGCTAGCGAGCCTCTTTAATCCCGTCATCCACCAGGGCTTAACACCTCAAGCGTGGAGCGGGAGTGCGGTGGTTCTGCTCTTCAAAAAAGGTGACAAACCCTGGCTGAAGAACTTCAGACCCATCTCACTCCTGAGCCACGTCTACAAGTTTTTCTCGAGAGTACTCACACTGAACTGAACTGAACTGAACTTGGATAAAACCAAGATCATGTTTAATGAACATGTCACACCTGCACCGACTTACGTCGATGATTCGATGCTCGAAGTTGTTCGGGAGTATCCAAGTTGTCCAATTTGGTAGAAACAACTTCGAAAAAGAAATCAACCGCAGGATCCAATTGGGTTGGGCAGCATTTGGCAAACTACGTCACGTTTTCTCTTCGCCTGTACCGCAATACCTGATGACTAAAGTCTAAAACCAATGCGTCCTACCTGTTATGACTTACGGGGCCGAGACGTGGCCACTCACAGTGGGACTAGTCCACAAATTCAAAGTCGCACAGCGGGCTATGGAGCAAGCTATGCTCGGCGTCTCTTTGAAGGATAAAATTCGTAACGAGGTAATCCGACAAAGAACCAAAGTTACCGACATAGCTCGCAAACTCAGTAAGCTAAAGTGGCAATGGGCTGGTCACATCTGCAGAAGGACCGACGGCCGATGGAGCCAACGTGTCCTAGAGTGGAGACCGCGACTTGGTAAGCGTAAGGTAGGACGGCCCCCAGCTAGATGGACCGACGACCTCAAAAAGGTCGCTGGGACAGACTGGATGCGGAAGGCGGAGGACCGTGTGCAATGGCGCGTGTTAGGAAAGGCCTATGTCCAGCAGTGGACTGCGATAGGCTGATTGATTGATTGATTGATGATTCCACACTTACTTACAAGTCGTTTTACTGATTTCAGGTTTATAGGGATTACCTGCCTCTTAAATAAAATAGGCAAATGGAAAGTGCGATAAACTGTCGCCAATCTCAGACTGACCGAGCAGAACGCTACTAAACCCTGGTAATCTCTAAAACTAATTGTAAAACCTGAAAAAAAACATCTTTTTTCATATAATTCAAATGCAAACAAAACTTAGTATCCATAATTAGCTAGCCTCCAAAATAATTAGGGTGGTAACAAGAACATCGCATAAACCGAACTTTCGCGCTCCAAGGTGAACCCGTTGTGATTAATTAGAAAGGTGGCTAATTAGCGAGCACAAGTCAACTCATTAGTAACCGTAATTGAAACAAGCAAGCCTTGGATTTTTCCGAGAAAAATCTCGAGCTAATTTTGTCTATACGTTGCGAGATCAGGCTTCTTTTAATTTAAAACAGGACTTTTTTAACTAAGCCGAGTGTGGTCTCCGTGATTGGCATTCATGGGGAGTATTGTGGCTTTTTGGCGGGAATGCCAATAATGTACTCACTTGTCTACGTTAGTTTTTTATGTTGCTACTGGCCAGTAGTAAATATTTACATTTTTAAAATTTAATCAAAGTAACTGAATACGATACTCTTCTTCTTTAGAGTACAGTTAGATGCATAATCGTGTTGGTTTCAATTAATGCTACTCCTCGGTGAACTTGATGACAACGATGATAATGAAATTGATGAAAAACTTCACCCTGGATAGTAAAGCGATAAATACTTTCCATACCAATTGCAGCGGCTGTTTTGAGGGAAATCGAAAAGGCACGTTTTATCACTTTGTTACAATAACCTCATGCATACATAAGAATACATAATATTCCACCTACATTACACATTATTAATCGAACACAAGTTTTGGGAATTAAAACAAATTGACGACAGCACTCTTCGACTTCCCGCCAAAACTTTTCAAATATGATATTGCAGACTTATTACCATTATTTTTTTTTAAATAAGGTAGCCTCGCTTTAGAAATTATTGATGCGTTCACAAAAAAACATTTGTAACGCGATTGCTCGATCCGGTTGGCAAAGGCCTCTAACCGAAACAAAGTATTTATATCAATGTTTTTTATACAAGCAATAATGTTATAGACAAGTTAAGTAATACCAAAAAAAAACATTTAATGGTTGATATAACGCAGATACGCACGTGAGCGCCACTTGAGCTTTAACCCATATTGTATATATCAACTATTACGCAAATTAAAATTAAACTAAAAACCATTGAACTGTGCCACTTCGTTTCATAAGTTTGTATAATTAATATTTACCACCAGTCCCAGTCCAGTCCAGTAAGTAAGCCAATTGGTTTTTACTACACGAGATATAATTGCTTGCGGTCTCAAAAAGCCGTCTGTTGCTAAATTCTACAAATGAGTATTTAAAAAGGTTTCTACAAATAGAATAGTCGCTGTGATCATCTTATATGTGGCCACCCTAACAGAAAGCTACTGATTGGATAAAAGATTTAATGAAGTCACATTTCTTTACATTTATTTTTACTTCAGTTTATATTAAAAAGATACTAATTAAGCATTTTGTGTAGAAAAGATACATAAATAATTTTTTCCAACCTTTAACCTACTTATAATAATATCAGCCTATACTGCCCACTGCTGGGCAAAGGCCTTCTCTCACAAATCGAGGTGAGAGAGATTAGGTCATACTCCACCTCGCGGACCCAGTGCGGATTGGTGGAGGCAGGTTTGTGGCCACCTGCTGTTTGAACTTATCAAGCCGCCTTTAATGAGCCGCCATTAACCTACTTAAGTGGGAATTATTATAAATGTGAAAGTTTGTATGTTTGGATGTTTGTTACACAATGACGTAAAAACGGCTGAACGGATTTGGATGTAATTTGGCACACAGCCTATTACCTGGATTAACAAAAAGGACTTATTATCCTAGAAAAATGTTAGGTTCCTCTCAAAACTCAACGCGGACGAAGTCGTGGACACAAACTAGTAATTTTTAATGCAATAGTAACACATCCTTTTGATTAATTATCTTGAATAAAGTCCTTCGTTAAACCTAATATAGCTATAACTTTTTTAATCTGTGCCCTACATTAGGAATTAGTTATTCCTGGGTCATAAATAATAATCTATATGATCCCGCCAGATCCCTTGCGGGGTAGGCAGAGAGTACAGAGTAGACCATGGCCAAATAGACCGAGTCTTATCTGAAAGTCAAGTCAAGTGTCCGTAACCGGCGAGCGTGTAGGAGACGAACTATGAGAGTGGAGGAAGCCAGAGAGGTATGTAAGGAAAGAGCCTTTTGGAACTCTGTACTCAATGTATATTATAATAATAATAATATTAGCCTTGTTAAGAAACTGTCCCACCGTTGGGCAAGGGACTCTTCTCAAACTGAGAGGGTTTAGGCCATAGTCCACCACGCTGGAGTAGTCTAAGGCCCACCAGTAGCCCACCACCAGTGCAGGTTGGCGAACTTCACACACCTTACAAAAACTCTTAGGCATGCAGGTTTCCTCACAATATTTTTCTTCACCGATAAAGCAAGTTTTTATTTAAAAAAACATAGAGAGGTAAGCCTCTAGGATTTATTTCTCTATCGTGGGTGCGTTTACAAACATGAAAATTCACACACACAAATACCCAGACCGAAACAAATAATTGTGGGTCACACAAAGATTTGTCCCGTGCGGGAATCGAACCCGCGACTATTAGACACAGTGGGCGGAGCGGCTCAAGCTCTTAACCACTACGCTAAATCGTCCGTCAAAAATGATTTTTACAAAGTATCTTAAAAATTTTCAACGCAAGGTAAGTTAGTGCCGATTTTCGGTTTAGAATTCGCGCGTTCAACTAAAAAATAAATACACGCGATTGACTCACTACACACCCCTCCCCCTTGTGATATTTCGTAAATTTTCCGAACCTGTAATTCCCCCCCCCCCCCCCCTTTCGAACCTCACGTGATTAATCGACGATCCCTAAGATCACAGCTGCACTAATGTATTTTTCACATAGGATGGGTAGTGACAGTTCTAAGTGCCAAACGAAATCAATTTTTAATTCAATGGTGTTAAGGCATAAAACCATAAGTATAGAATATATTATTATTGCCATTGAAAAAGTTTAATTTCGTTTGGCAATAAGAAATGTCACTACCCATCCTATGTGAAAAATACTATACCAGTAGTAAATAGGAGGAAATCCGTTGTCGTTATAACAGAATAATAAAAAAATATCTTTTATTTATTCCTTTTAAGATAATTTCCAATTTGTAGTGTCTGACGCACCGCCCTAATATATATAAGGTAGCGTGTAAGGTTTAGACAATAGTATATTAAACATTCCACCAACGAACTAGACGTTTCATTCGATACACCCAGTCGCCCTAAGCTAGTACATCATTGCATGGCGACCCTGCCAGGGCTGCCTTTGGGCAGTTCTGCGCAAGAGTTTTTATTAATCGGAAAATATTTTTTATTGAGTGAAGTAACGTTTGGGATTGAAGATTTTAATAGAGATTAGAAATTTAAAAAAATGTGGGAGAAAATGTAAAAGAATCAGTCAATCTCAGTGTTGAGATTTACTGGGCGCTGAGAGTCATTAGAGGTTGACGCTGGTGCAGCTGGGAGCTGTAGATGTCTCGAGGTGACCACGAGATGAGATGGACCCATAGAGTCAGAGCAGCAGTTGTTGTGAGGGGGGTTGAGCTGCCCTAATTCTACCTATCTCAAGGAGGAAGCAATACACTGATGGTGGTAAAGCGATTTGCTTACGCAGCCGAGTCTGCACGAGAAGGCACACACTACAAATTTCTATCTATGTAGGTACTCCCAGTATCTATCTAAAGTCACAAAAAATCTCAATAACTCCCTCAATCTTAATTATGGCGGCAAAATAAACGACCCAAAAAATTTGAACAATATTAATTTGTTCTAATCATTACATGTAGATGTTCAATTAACTTTTATATCCAATTACGAACAGTTTTTAATTGGGCTACATAATTAGTTATATGGACATTCGTTGAGGTCATTAAGCCAGTCCTTAATTAATCACTATTATTTCTTTATTGCTAAGCTGAGAACCTTCTAATATCCGAGGTTATTTGGGTTACGAGGCATTTTTTTTTCTATTACAAACATTTTACAAGGCTGCAAGGAAATATGACTGTTTGGCAATGATAAAAAAAACAGCCTAAACAATTACTTTGACAATAATCGTTTTTTTTTTTGTGGCGATTGCGTTTACGAATATTCATTTCTAAATTAATTCTACTCCCCTATGAACTTGATGACAAAGATGATAATGAAATTGATAAAGTGCCCCACCCTGGATAGTAAAGCGATGTATACTTTACACACCAATTGCGACGGCCGTTTTGGGGGAAATCGAAATGGCACGTTTTATCACTTTGTTACAATTACCTTCACTCATGCGCATATAAGAATACATAATGGTTAATATTCCACCAACATTACACATTATAATTCGAAATAACACAAGTTTTGGAAATTAAAACAAATTGACAACATCACTCTTCAATTTCCCGCCAAGACCACCAACATAATCTTTAATGAGAGCTTAGAATGAACAGATGACAATCTGTATACCTATAACATATACACTGAACGGATGTTAATCTGTATACCTACTTTACAGATATATCGACGTGTCCAATGAACAAAGTCCTACAATCCAGTATTTATATTTAGCTTATACAAGGTGTAACATATACAAGCTGTAACATAATGAACGCTAGACCTGAAAGTAGTTTGTTGTAAATCGGTAACTGAATTGATTCCAACTATTTTTAATGCATCTTAATTTTTTTTTTAATTTGCATGAAGTGCTTTTACTCCTTCAGTACGCTATAAAAAACTAAATTTATTCTTGATTCATAGCAATAAGGAGAATATGAATGCATTCCGAACCCGTATTTCTCAAAATGCACACATACATATACAAGTTTCATTGTTAATTGGGGTATAAAAGTGCTTAAAAAAGGGGTAAAATACTTTAATTTTGGAAATTTGGTTTTCGTTTTGAATTTATGAAGCAATTCTCTAATCGAAGTGTCTGAGGTTTTGCGTTTATTATGTTACACCTTGTATAATGCAAGGTCTTAGACACCCCAATTAGATTATTGCTTAACGAATTCAATACGAAAATTAAACTTCCAATTTTAAGGGGATTTCAACAAGCCTTTTAAGCTCTTTGATACCCAAATTAACCATAAAATTTAATAATTAATAAACTTTTGTATGCGTAGAGGTGTGTGTAATAGAAATACATTTATAATGGCCGTAATGCTTTGAATAATTATTAATTTTTTTTTAATACAGCAAACAGAAAGAGTAACAAAATTTTTTGAAAGTTAAAAAAAAATAACTGACTTAAAAATAGTTGGAATCAATTCAGTTACCGATTTAGAACAAACTACTTGCAGTTCTGCTTTATTATGTTACACCTTGTATAAATAACCTTATCGACCGGCACGAAAGTTGCAAATGCCATTTATTTTGTTTGGTATATGAAACTTTGTTCTATGGGACCGTCGATTTAGTGCTATAAGGATATTTTGGCTCATGAATGACATAGACAGGGGGACGTTGGTGTCAAATTAGGGTTAACATCTAGTACATTTTTTAGTGTCCGACCGAAGCTTGGGCTTCGGCTCAAACTGCGGCCAAAATGGGCCGAAGTTTGAGCCGCAACCGAAGGTTTCCAGCAAGCACCGAAATTGTACGATCTATTAAATTATTTATAACTTACGATTGCTTTTAAGTAATTAAATATTGTAAATAATTCCTATTTTAATTTTTCCTTAACCAGTTGTAAGTAATTTTTATTATCTTGTTAAGTTAATACAGTTAACATAACTTTTTAAAAAGGTTTTTTTTTCCTAAAAACGTATACCTGCACTAGGATTTATTCCGGTATCGTGGGTAACACGTTTACTAACATGAAAATACACATACATAAATACCCAGACCGGAACAAATAATTGTGGATCACACAAAGATTTGTCCCGTGCGGGAATCGAACCCGCGGCAATTAGACACAGTGGGTGGAGCGGCTTAAGCTCTTAACCACTGCGCTAAATCGTCTGTCCGTCGTTAGCCAATCATGAACAAAATTTCTTAGGGTTATTATACCTTCGGCTTCTATTAATCGGCTTCGGCTTCGGCCAAAAATTGACCATTGGTCGGACACTAAAAAATTTCTACTTCCAAGGACATAAATCAACAGATGGGCCCGCACAAAACTAATTAAAAAAACTTACTTGGGTAAATTTCATAGCAAATGGCAGCTCTGACACTTCATGACAGTCGCTGTCATGAAGTGACATTTCACTTGATGACAGCGTTAGATTCGATTTTGGCCGCGGGCCCAAAGATTCTTGCCGGACTGTCCTATATAAAGATGAACGTGACAGGACGCCCTCTCGTAGAGGCTACAATAACGTGAAATGTTTTCCTATTCTTCTGTTTCGCAATACATAATCTATTACAACTTGTCAATGCACTTTGAACTTTAAGACATAATTTGATTCTGATTTTTAGTGTGTGTATTTATGGTCAATTTTTTTTTTTTTTTGTATTTTATACGTCATTGCAAAGAAAAATAAAATGCATATAGTACGACAAGGATATTTTGGCCCGTGGATGACATTGACAGGGTTGGTGTGAAATTAGGGTTCTTCTTCTTCTTCTTTAAGTTATGGCTTCACATTAATTATAAGTGTATTTTACCAGTGTCCAGTGAGATATATAATCGTGTTTGTTGAAATTGATTCGACTCTCCGATGAATTTGATGACAACGATGATAATGAAATTAATGAAGTACTGTGGGGTACCTGGATAGTAAAGCGGTGGATACTTTACATACCAATTGCAACGGCCGTTTTGAGGGAAGGCGAAAAGGCACGTTTTATCACTTTGTTACAATTACCTTCACTCATGCACATATAAGAACACATAATGATTAATATTCCACCAACATTACACATTAATAGTCGTAATAACACAAGTTTTGGAAATTAAAACAAATTGACAACATCACTCTTCGACTTCCCGCCAAAAACCGAAATTAGGGTTATCATTTAGTAAAAATTTCCTACATTCAGGGAAATATTTCGACAGGTGGGTCCGCACGGCTACTAATTCAAAAAAACTTGGATAAATTTCATAGCGAACGGCAACTCTGCGACTGTCATGAAGTGACATTTCACTTGATGACAGCGTTAGATTCGATTTTGGCCGCGGGCCAAAATATCCTTGTATGACTGTGCATCGTTTGCACCACAGTACAACAAACCACTACTGTTATTTATGTCTAAATAATGTTTAAGTCTTATTTAAACACTAACTGTCTGCTAGGTGTTGTTACACGATAAATATTTTTTTTATAACACGTTACCCGGCTTGTTTCATTATCATTAACTTTATGAAAACTATGACAGAATTGAGTTCTTAGATTTACGCGAATATTACACATGAAATAAAACTATTTTTCGGATTTTATCGCGGTTTATTTTTGGTTTTAAAGTTCGGGAACTTTAAAACCAAAAATAAAAGAGAAGAGAGTAAAAAGAAGAGAGTTAGAGTCCCTCCCGTGACCATGGGTGCTGCAAAGCACTCGAAACGTCGGGAACTTAAAAACTAAAAATAAACCGCGATAAAATCCGAAAAATAGTTTTATTTCATATGAAAGAATTATTTTACTTCTTAAATATTACACAAGTAATTATATACATATTTTACTAGTACATACTCAAGTAAAATTTAAAATTATAATTTACCTCCTCGTCTCCATTTTTTTCAGTATTTTATTGTGATTATTCAACATTAAATTTATTACACGTGTACATACATATTTTAATTAAGCGACCATTATACATGATGTTAATTTAATGGTTTTTGTAAAGGTTTTTTAACGTATTTATTGTCCTTAATGCATAGATCCCGTTATTTTGTAAGAACACACCATCACGCCTATATTCCCCAAGCCGGGTACAGTACGAGTACACCCACCTTTCGCTGACGATGTTAGGTCCCATGAAATAGGGAGCGAGCCTATTGCCATATACCGGGCACAATTCCAGACTCCGGACTTATCCTGGGAAGTTTTCGTTAGAAAAACTACATTTGTCCGATTTGAACCCAGGACCTCGTGATCACAAAGCGATGCGCTTTGCCACTAGATCAACGTGGCAGTCACTTTTTTTTAAGAAAATTAAAGTAATTACTATATTATATTAAGTTATTTTTTAATGGCCACTATTTTTTTTTTATTTTTAGCATTGTCTGAATCTTCTAACGTGACATTTTTTTTTATGTTTTGACAATCGCGTTTACGTTATGCCATCGTTTAAGTTAGAGAAACGTCGGTAAAATGAAATTAGTAGGCGTAAATTGGGAAAGATTTTAAACGTGACACTATAACTATTATTATAAACAAGCATGCGTATAATTTATGGTAGGCCATAGATCACTTTATTCTTACATGAAACATCGGTCAGAATATTTCACTCAATGTGAAAGATTGGCTAGAGTGCCCGAGCGCAATGTTATAAAGTCGAGATTGCATACCTGTGCCCTCTAGGGTCGTCTGTGCGTTTGAACAATTATATCGATAATTTCGCAAAGTAATATTTTGTAGGACTATGTTAAATTTCCTTGTTGTTCCGTCTATTTAACACGTAATTAAAATAAAAGGTTCCCTAATTTAGTACTGTTTATTTAGCAAAAATAACTTTATTATTATCCCGATTTAAGTTGAATGCATATTGTATCAGTAACGTATACATGGAAATGTTTTTAAAGAACAAATTTTGTAGTCGCCCTAATGATAGGGGTTTAATTAACGTTCTCGTTGTACAAAAGATCTGGAATAATATAGCATCTTACATAAATAAATAACCACTTTAGCGGACGGACGATTTAACGCAGTGGTTGGGAGCTTTAGCTGCTCCGCCCACTGCACGGGACAAACCTTTTGTGATCCACAATTATTTGTTCCGGTCTGGCTATTTGTGTCTGTGAGTCTTCATGTTTTTAAGCGCACCCATGATACAGGAATGAATCCTAGTAAGGGTCTACGTTTAAAAAAACTTACTACTTACGCATTTTTGTCATCGACGTAGACCTATTTTTAAAAACTCTCATAATATTAGTAACTCTAATTAATTTACATTTAAAATTGAGCTTAGTACGCAAATGTCGAGTATAAATAATATCTTGTCACACAAAAAACACCTGTCCTATCGCAGAATATAAGTTTACAATTAATGCAGTTTAATTAATTTTATTGTATTGGTTTCAGTTTACTTCTGTTTCATTACGCTAATTAACACATTTCTGCATAGTGAATGTCAAGCGGCACAATTTAAATTAACACAGTTATTCAACGTCAGTTTTGGATCGGTTGGAATCAATTTAGCGTAGCGTTTGTCCACTTATCGAGCATTGTTGGACTGAGATACTTGCTTTGTGACGTTTCCCATCCCTACAGGCGCCCGGCGGGGGGTTTTCGATGATTGATGGCTGGCCGGCTGCGAGCCGCGTGTAAGGGAGCTAGATATATCGGCAAACGGTCGGACCTCTCCGTCTCTCGCACAGCGGGCTGGCCTCGTAATTGAATGGCAATTACCTGGGCTGTAAATATGACACAAGCGCGTAATTGTAGGAGTGGAACGCGTGAGGGCCGAGACCGCAGTGTGAATGCAGCCTTTGAGATGAAATATTGAAATCACGTGCGTCCACATGTCTCATTGTTCATCGGGCTGCTGGTTCGATCGAAGCGCGTGACAGTCAATTGTTTACATTAGCTTATTGAACAAATAAAAACAATTGCATGTTGAAAATTATGCGTTGTAATGTAAATAGTTTATGTTCTAAATTATGGTAATATAGTCTTTTTAATACAGAAAAAATACACGGTAACGCCTATGTTCCTCAAAGGCGGTGGCAGAGGTGTATTGAGTTCACCCACTTTTTGCCGAAGATGTCAGGTCTTAATGGGTAAAAGGAGGCGAGCCTATTGCCATTATGCCAGCCACTAAGCTAGAGATCGGACTGAAACTGAGAATTTTTCTATAAGAAATATACACTTTTCCACCCAAGATCTCATGATTGCACTGCATTTTTCGGCATTAGACCAACGAAGCAATCAGCCATAAGAAAAAAAGGTTCTTAACATTCAATTATGTAGGTGACATTTAGAAAAAAAATGATAAAAATATTTTAACTCTTGGTTACTTTTCATCCGAATAGTTATTGAAACATCGTTTGACCATGATGATCCACGATGTTGCTAAAACACAGACTAAGGACTAACACCAAACGAGATTTGCTCAACGGGCAAAGTAGCGTGTTAGGTATAACTTTAAATGACCGAGTTAGAAATATGGAGATCCGTAGAAGAACCAAAAAGTTAAACTCAATTGGAGATGAGAAAGACAGATGACAAGACGTGGTGAAAGCCAGTGACCACAAAGGGGATACCGCAATTGCGGAGAGTCAGTCGAAAGATGGGTGGATAATTTGGTGAAGTGCAGAGGTAAATCCTGGCCAAAATTGACTTAGGGATCGACTCAGAATAGGAATATGTGGCGTTAGAGGGAACAAGCTTATGCCATGCAGTGAATGGAATGAGCAAGAATGTCTGTCTAAAATACTTTTTCTTTTCTTTTTCTTTTTTTAAAAAACGTAGCCCCACACTAGGATTTATTCCTGTGTCGTGGGTGCGTTTACAAACATGAAAATTCACAAACAAATACCTAGACCGGAACGAATAATTGTGGATCACACAAAAATTTGGTAGAAACAACTTCGAGAAAGAAATCAACCGCAGGATCCAATTGGGTTGGGCAGCATTTGGCAAACTACGTCACGTTTTCGCTTCGCCTATACCGCAATGCCTGAAGACTAAAGCGTCCTACCTGTTATGACTTACGGGGCCGAGACGTGGACACTCACAGTGGGACTAGTCCACAAATTTAAAGTCGCACAGCGGGCTATGGAGTGAGCTATGCTCGGCGTCTCTTTGAAGGATAAAATTCGTAACGAGGTAATCCGACAAAGAACCAAAGTTACCGACATAGCTCGCAGACTCAGTAAGCTAAAGTGGCAATGGGCTGGTCACATCCGCAGAAGGACCGACGGCCGATGGAGCAAGCGTGTCCTAGAGTGGAGACCGCGACTTGGTAAGCGTAAGGTAGGACGGCCCCCAGCTAGATGGACCGACGACCTCAAAAACGTCGCTGGGACAGACTGGATGCGGAAGGCGGAGGACCGTGTGCAATGGCGCGTGTTAGGAGAGGCCTATGTCCAGCAGTGGACTACGATAGGCTGATTGATTGATTGACACAAAGAATTGTCCCGTGCGGGAATCGAACCCGCACTATTCGACACAGTGAGCGGAGCAGTTCAAGCTCTTAACCACTGCGCTAAATCGTCCGTTTAGTGTTAAGAAGGTCTGAACACACACTTCTGGAAATAAGTATATCTGGGATGTATTTAAATATTTTATTGTGTGTGTTACTTAAGTAGCGGTAGTAACACTTGATACAGAGACATTTGACACCAATTCACGGTCCGTGCCTCACTCAAAAAATGACATTAACATGACTGGTGTTAAATTTTTATTGTCCAGCGTACAAGGTGTTTCACCTTCTGACCTGTTTTTTATGTTTCCACGTCGTTGCTGCGTGTCCAAACACTTTATATTAAATAGAGACAAAAGATTTTAAATGCATATTGTTTTAATGGTTACTCCATGAAGCTGTAAAGGCCCCGCAGCCAACAGCGTAGATCATTCACACACACACCCACCCACAACCAGTTACTCCATTTTAAGAGAACTGCGTACAATTGTGAGTATTCAGAAATATCAGATCATTACATCCATACTTATAGGTAATATTATAAATGTGAAAGTAAACTCTGTTTATCTGTTAACTTTTCACATTTTTAATCAAGTTTGACAAAGAGATAGATTGCAACCGGGGTGTTGATTCTTGTCTTAATAAATTCAATACAGTTGAAGTCGCGGCTAGTTCCTTATAACATAATATTGTCAGCCTATATTGGCCCACTGTTGGGCAAAGGCTATCTCTCACAATTCGAAGTGAGAGAGATTAGGCCATACTCTACCACGCGAACCCAGTGTGGATTGGTTTGAGGCCACATGCTGTTATAAGCATAACATAAGCTCACATATGAAAATTCTAAAAACGGTCATCGATCTCAGACCGAGCCGAACGCTGCGTGACTTTAAGAATACCACAGTCGCGCAGCGTTACAAGCGATAAAAAAATACGTACAAGTTAACGTATCCGCAAATTTCTCCGACTGCCATTTCTCGGATCTAAATGCTGTATTGAAGCAGTGCACACGCGCTCTTAATATATTATTGTTTCACAAAATATAGCCAAATATTGTAGCTGTATTCGTCATTACCTCGCTAGTTGACCTCATTTGGTACATTGTAAATCATTGATCCTAGTTACGTCATTCCGCCGTACCGAGCTGAATACCCGCAGGCGAGTCGCGACTTACGAGTGAAAGGCTAGGCTACATGACTAACTAATTAATTAGTTGTTCTTAGCACCATTTGCGCGTATCTAAGGAGTTCTATGTACCTACTTTGATGCGGATATTTAGGTATGTATTATGGGCCTCGTATGTATGGAGTTAAAATTGTTTAAGTTAGTTCATTAAAGAATGGAGTTCAACGTGGGAGCTCTTTCTGAACCGTTTATACAATGAACAATCCTTATTAGCAAGATTTTTTATTCTTTTTCTCTCTTTTGGGTAATATAATGATCTAGTTGGAAGAGAATAAGAGAGATAAAAAGAAACCGTAACAGAGTATGCATAGATTGGGAGTTCTTATCCAGGTCATCAAGACCTTTAACCGTTAGTTTGTAAAGTATATTGGGTGATCAGAAACGTCCACATAGGACTAAAATGATTTCATAATAGAAGGCACTTGACCTTTAACCGCATTTTACAATATACACAGGACATACAAGTGATGCAAATACGCTCTCCATAAAATAGGTTTCATTAACGTACTCGACAGGTTACCCCTATACTATCCTTGCTCCTTGAACATAGTTCGCCTAATATGCATACGCTACATTTTCAGTGGGTTTATTTTTAGTTTATAATTAAATTTTTAATTTGGATGGCGGTGGAGCCGCGGAGCACATGTCGTGCGAGCAACTGTTTGGCCGTTGTGCCGCGGGCGCCCCGCCACCTGTCCCTGCACTAGGGCGCAGGTACACCCCTGCATATTTGCACCTACACATATGAACACGAATACTATAGCTATCCATTATTCCTTTATCCAGTACTTCGGCTGTACTCCGATACTCAACAAGAGAGTGCTTTCGTGTTACTTTTTTTTAGTTACCTTTTTGGTATTTTGATAATCTGTTATTGGTGCACAATAAAGAGTTATCTTTTTCTCTATTTACATGTGACTATAGCTTCAGTCAAGCCTCTATTTACACATTGTACAGATACCTAAGCCATATTCGAGCGATGACTATTGATAAAGAGAAAATTGCAATTGTTCCTAAACATATTATTAAGCGATAGGTTTAAGCAAATAATATCGAAAAACAATAAGAGTTTATAAAAATGAAATAAAAAAGGCAACCCCGCTGCGTTTTTCGTCGAATCTTCTCAGGAGGCGCTCTGATCTGCTGGTTTGATTTAAAAAAAAAATGTACTTACGGACTAAATTACTTTATTTGATACGAAATAACTTATGAATACCGTAATGGGTATGTTGATTATGTGTTCCGGCGAGCCTATTGCCATATATAAAAAAATACACACCGTCACGCCTATATTCCCCAAGCGGGGATGGCAGAGGTGTACTGAGTACACCCACGTTTCGTCGACAATGTTAGATCCCATGTAATAGGGGGCCTATTGCCATATACCGGGCACAATTCCAGACTCCGGACTCATACCGAGATTTTTTACAAAAACTACATTTGTCCGGCCTAGGATTTGAACCCAGGACCTCGTGATCACCAAGCGATGCGCTTTGCCACTAGACCAACGAGGCAGTCTTGCCACTAGACTAAAAAAATAGTAGATACTAATATATTATAAATTTAGGCATTGATAACCTTTTTCTGCACCCGCAGGTAACCGTCTGCTTACGACTACATACCAATAATTAGTTACTTGCTGAATAATCCTCTACAACATATGCAATTTATTTATTACCCACTCCAACATAATGAAATAGCCAATTATTTACGCACCTTTAGTCCAAATTAATAGGGCTATGTTAATAACGATGTTGGTTTTGTATGTAACGTCAGCCGTTCATGCCAATTAAATATGCCTGGAACATTGATTCAATTAAAATTCAACATAACCTAAACCTAACGCGTGCCGTACCGTACATACACGACGAAACGCCAGGAGTCAGGTTTTAATTGGCGTGGTGTCGAGTTCGGTCCAGATGAGTGTGGGGGCACGGCGGGGAGGGGACGATCTCACCCGACACTCACTTTTTCTCTCACCCTCGAGCAACAGGTGGTTCGATGAACCATCGTAATTTCGGAAATTGCAATCCCCGTCATATCATACACAAAAGCGATAATTTTGTCTCGCGTTAATCAGCGGCGTTTATTACAGACCGTTCATTAAACCGATCCGTTCACAATCGTTCATTTGGGACGTTCTCACGCCTCATTAAAGTCTTTTTCGTGATTCGGCGACCGCGTCTACCGTTTCCCGGAGCACAATGAGCGAGTGATTCGGCGGCGAATAACGAGGGCATTTTGTCGGCCGCCTCTCACGTCCGACGCCTTCCGACGCTCAATGAAAGTTTACCTGCAGCCGTAACGAGCGATTTGTCCCCTGGCCCCCGGCCCCCGCGCCCCGGGGCCCAAATCAAAGCCCATTCACATCTGCATGCCGACACAATGCTGGCAATTAGGCCGCGCCTGGCCCTACAATCGAACGTAATGCGCTCTGTTCGATGACGTCACAACGCGCGCCGTCTCGCCCTTAGTCTCCCAGTCCAGATACCGCCTTATACGCGGACTTTGTAACATGTTCTGGAAAATTATGCGATTTTATATTGATATTATACACAACTCGCTCTCGGTTATAAAGGATTTAAATAATAATGTAAATTGTCAGTTTTGAAGGATATTTTTTTATCTAAACTGCGATCTTCAGACTTAAATATTTTTAAGGTAAAATGTTGTAGATTAACGACGATTTATTGGAGCGTTTTGAGGTTGTGTTCATAATATAAATTACTCTTAATATTTTTAATACGTTGCAACATTAGTTTGCCAGAATGTAAGTATAGTTATACTAAGTAAGTATTATAATATAATACAGGTGTTATTCATTTATTTTGCCTTTATGATTGTCACAAATATAGCGACTTAAGGTTGGACTGTTGGACCCGATTTTAATCTAACAAATATCCGCACACTAAATATTCAGGCACAGGGGTTAACTTGTTTTTGGGGGCTGAAGTTGCTTTCGGAAGTAGGATTTACTCTCGATTCGTAGGGAATCATGGGCTGCGCTAAATGAGCAGTACCATCACCGGTGGTAAGTTCACCACCCTCCTAACATAGTCATGCCGCCAAGCCGTGTTCCGGCATATTGGGCGGAGTTGCCTTCCGAGGAGGCAGGTCTAACCTTATCATAGAAGGGCACCGGTGCGTTCCATACGGAAATCCTGGAGTCCCTCCAAAGTGCTGATGTTGGCCACTGTGGGGATTTAGTCGGTAGGAATCCGACCCGCGAGTTTCCTCCGAGGCTCGCTAAAGTCAGAATTTTTCCTAGGGAAAAAAGGTCTAACCTTATCATACCGATTTCGAACTCGGTCTAACATTTCTTCAGCCTACTGCAGAGTGAGGACGCTATTATTTACTGAGGCAAAGTGCCACATATTCGGCCCCACGTCACTTCCAATCAGGTGAGATAGAGGTCATTGGCTAACCAGTTCAGTAATAAAATAAACCTGCATGCCAGCTTAATCAGTTTCAAGTAACATTTTCATACTTACATAATTTGTAAATAAGATCCCTTATTTTCATATTTTCCACTCAAGCGCAAGGAACAACAAATTAATGTCGTCACAGAAATCAGTATCCTTGAACAATTCCAAAGTGCGTTAGGGTCAATCGTTTTGTGCGTCCCCGTCATCGGTTTCTTTGTGAAGGCAATTTGCTTGCCGAGGTTTGGGTCAACTACGCGCCGTAAATCTTGGCACCTGTTCGACTTGCCGACATTGTTCGACAACTTAATGATTGGCGTAAAATTACTTTAATACGACTCCTCTAGTGGCTTTAATGTTCGATAGTTAACTAGGAGTTTTACGTATGCTTAAATAGCCTTTTCTAAGCAATGTTGTCGGCGTATAGAAGCGTAACTTTGTCTCATTAGGAATAAGTAATGTTAAAAATTTCCTAAGATTTCAAACAATATGACTGTAAATGAAAACCTTTCAATTACTTTTGTTTTATACTGCAACTTATATACAAACATATAGCAGAAAACGCTTGATTTAGACCAATAAAATTACTTTTCAAAACTAAATGACATGTTACAGTATATAGGGTGGTAGTATACACGTGGTGGTGATTGGCGAGGAAAATAGCTGAACTCCTGTATATTAAATTTTCTTGGGATCAATTTCTTAGCAGATTTCAAAACAGAGGACTTAGTACGAAAACACGTTAAATGCGTGCGAGGGCTATCTTTGTCACAATACTAAGTTACTAAATATATTATATGTAAACGTGATAGTACGTTTACTCACTAGCGTCACCCTAGCGTCAATCTCTTCGTGTTAAGCCCTCAGGTTAAACAGAAGCAAAGTAATTAACCGATTGTGAAACCTACTGAATAAAAAAATTGTGTATACTATTCCAAACAGAAATTTGAAACACGTACTGTACTATTTCGCCGGATTCTTAGAGATGCAAGACGCATAGTTCAAAACAATAGCAAGCAATTACAACGCGAAAAAATGTTAATGGCAGGCAACTATGTGTGTACTTCCAAGAAATTTGGCACTTCTCCCATTTAACTCAGAATCAACAAGACTAGTCACACAACATTTATCATGAATTTAAAAGTGTCACTTCTTAAAAGTCTAGTGCCCATTTCATTGGTAATAAATTTTAATTATAAAATTCTCCGACGCTAATAGAATGTCCAGACGACGCGATTTACGTGAGACTTGAGCAGTGCGTTCCGGTTCCGAATCCATAACTTGATACAAAAAAATAATTTGGCTTGAATGCTTGATTAGGACGAAATAAGGAAAACCCTAGGAAATACAAAAATATGCATTGAGGATAGGTTAAAGAGTTACACTTGATATTTAATATAGCTTAATAACTGAGTGCATTTACCTGGCAAAATTTAGTAATTTCATTAAAAAAGGTCCTTTTTAAGAAGCAACTTATAGCAAAAAAAACAACGGAGGTATCTTGCATAGTTGGGTAGTTTCGTTGGCCACCTTCCGGCTTTATCATCCGACCCTGAATACCATCTGGTTGTATATTACTTGTCAATACCAATCCAATAAGCGTAAATACGAGTGAGTTATGTTGTGTAGTTGACACGTTCCTATGGCCATCATTCGACTTCATGATCAGACTAGCTCCATTGTAACAAATGATTCCATTGTCACCGAATTTACATACATTCAGTTTCCCGCAGTGCTTGAAAAATGTATCACCAAATCTGAACCGGAGAGACAGATAGACATACGGACAGTTCAAGTTAATAAAAGGTTGTAAAAAAGCAAAATAATTAACTTCCATCTACAAGCTGTATCGTAAATAACGCAAGACCTCAGACACCCCGATTAAATAATTGCTTCTCAAATTCAATACTAAAACCAAATTTCCAAATTTAACAGTTTTTACCCCTTTTTATCTATCTATCTATCTATCTATAACCTCACGCCAGATCCCTTGCGGGGTAGGCAGAGAGTACAGAGTTCCAACAGGTTCTTTCCTTACATACCTCTCTGGCTTCCTCGACTCTCATAGTTCGTCTCATACACGCTCGCCGGTTACGGAGACTCTTGACTTTTCCATCAGATAAGACTCGGTTTATTTGGTCGTGGTAAGATAGTCTAGGTCTTCCCCGGTACCTGCATCCTTCCACTTTCACATTGTATATCTGTTTTGTCGTTCTTTCCTCTGGCATTCTTTCTAGATGCCCGAACCAACGGAGCATGCCCTTTCTCATCTTTACACCGATACTATCTTTCATACCTACTCGCTGTCTTACTATTCTGTTGCTAATGCGGTCGGTCAGCTTCACTCCGCACATCTGCCGCAGAGCTCGCATTTCTACCGCATTTATCCTACTTTCATTCTCCTTCTTACATACCCAGCTCTCGCTACCATATAACAGCGTTGGGACAAGAACTCCGTTATGTATGGCCAGCTGCGCCTTATGGCTTAAGTGCCGGCTCCCGAGTAGCTTTCCCATCGCATCATTCACTCTGTTCCCTGCACTCACTCTTCTCTCTATGTCAGCGGTGTATTTCCCATCCTTACTAAGGCGCATCCAAGATATACAAACTCATTCACTTGCTCCAGCACATCGTTACCAACCACAATTCTTACATTCGTTCTGGTTTCTTCCCTTTCAAAAACCATAATCTTGGTTTTCTTCACATTCAAGTGTAAGCCATTGATCATGCAGTCGTCTTTCATAACTGTGACTAGTGTTTGCAGATCAGTGGCTGTTGGCGCTATTAAAACCGCGTCAGCTGCATAAAGTAGATGGTTTACCACTAAGTCACCCATTTGTACACCTTCATTCATCGCTTTCAGTCTTTGAAGACTTTTGTCCAGATATATTATAAACAGTCTAGCGGACAACACGCAACCCTGCTTGACGCCGATTTTAACGTCAAACCAGGGTGACCTGTTACCACCCACCCGTACGCATGCCTTGCAGTCCACATAAGTGGACTGGACGGCTCACAACAGAGTGCCATCTATACCATACTCTCGCAAAATGTCCCAAAGTCTCTTTCGCACAACTCTGTCAAATGCCTTCTCCAGATCTACAAAACCGCAGAAAACCTTCCGCCGCACTGCTAGATGCTTCTCTACGATGTTGCGGAGTGAGAATACTTGATCCGAACATCCTCTTCCAGACCTGAAACCCCTTTTTAAGCACTTTTATACCTCAATTAACAATATAACTTATACGTGTATGTGTGCGTATTGGGAAATACGTTTTAGAAATGTGTTTGCAATCTCCGTATTGATATGAATCAAGAATAAATTTAGTTTATTATAGCGCACTAAGGGAGTAACATTTTTTGCAAATTAAAAAAAAATTTAAGGTATATAAAATGTTGGAATCTATTCAGCTATAGATTTAGTACAAACTACTTTCAGGTCTACACCAGATCCCTTGTAGGGAAGCAGAGAGTACAGAGTTCTAAAAATCTATGGTTTTCTCCACTCTCATAGTTCGTCTCATACACGCTCCCTGGTCACATCTCTGTGAATCTCTCTTGACTAGAAAGATTAAACTTGTAGTACAATTTCTATTCCATGGCCGCATTACGCGGTGGTCGTAGCAACATGGTGAAATCTGTTGATTTATGTGCACGCACAAATCACATAGTACGGTTGTTGACAGAACGCAGTGTGTAGTGTGTCTCCGCCACTTGAGAACAGTTTATGTAACTGTTACTTGGGAGCCGAGCGTGCGTGTGCGCACGTTGGGAGGAGTGCACATGAGCGAAAATAAAAAAGAAAATACATACCAGGCGTATTTTTTAAGTTAATAAATATGTGTAAGTTAATAATCGTGTGTGTGTGAATGAAGTACGCTGTTGGCCGCGAGGCCTTTACAGCTTCACCGGACTTAAAGGCGAGCGTGCAACCACTACGCTCTAGCCAGCCAGAAGGGCAAGAGGCGACATACTCGAGGGCGCCTCGAAGAGGTGCCCTCGGTTGGGACAGTCGCTGTAGGGGGACGGGTGCACTACTAAGTGCACCGGTCAACCGCCGGCTATGGGAGGGGATCTACTACTACGTCGTCGTCGTCGCCCGTATTCTGAGCGGAAAGAAGGGATGACAAAGCATCGGGGGGTCGGTGAGAACATGTCGCGGCCGGCGGTGGCGGCAGGGGTCGGGGGGGAGATCGTAGTCGGCGGTGGCTACGATTAACGGATTCGCATGGGTAGATGCGTTCGCGAAGTGACGTGTTGACGCCTTTTTAATAAAGGCGCGAATAGGTTCGAGACCTAGATCGGAGTGGAGGTCGACGTTCCGTACGAACCAGGGGGCTCCTACGGCTTTACGGAGGAAGCGGTTTTGAACCACTTGGAGTTTATCGATGTGAGAGGGGGCCGAATGCCCGAACACAACACACGCATAAGTCATGATGGGTCGAACGCAAGTTTTGTAAAGTGTCACCTTATTTCTAAGGGACATTTTACTCCGCTTGCAGATTAACGAATGGAGACGACCGAGCACAAATGATGCTCGGTGACGGACCCGCTTGATGTGCGGGCCGAAGGACATGGTACTGTTTAGGGTGACCCCTAGATATTTGACCTCTTTGACCCAGGGAATGGGTCGGTCGAACATGGTCACTTGGCCGAGATTACTTCTAGGGCGGCGCAGGGAGTGGCGCGGGGTGGCACCTCTGGAGAAGAACACCGCAGCGCTCTTGTCCGGGTTCACCTCAATACGCCACTTCCTGAACCAATTCCCTAGGGAATTGGCGGATGCCTGAAGGTGTCTGGTAATGAAACCCTTATTCCTATGCGAGACGTAGAGAGCGGTATCATCCGCGAATAGGGCTAGATGCGCCTTACTCGAACGAGGAATGTCGTTCGTGTAAAGGCTAAACAGGAGCGGAGAGAGAACTGAGCCCTGTGGGACTCCAGCACTGATGGAGTGGGAAGTGGAGCGCGTCATTTCGACGCGATAACGGAAGGCGCGATTCGACAAGAAGTCTCGTAAGATGAGCACGAGTCTGTCCGGCACACCCAATTGGTAGAGCTTGTAGATCAAGCCGTTGTGCCAGACTTTGTCGAATGCCTTCGCGACATCTAGGAAGAGGGCGCCCGTGTAAATGGGTTTGGGTCTATTGACACCGGAGAGGATGTGCTCCGTGATGCGGTGCACTTGGTGGACGCAAGAGTGTTTGGCTCGAAAGCCAAACTGCTCGTCGATAAGGATACCCCTGGACGTTACGAAGTCTTTGAGCCTCGCCAGAAGTAGGCGCTCGTATATCTTGGCCAGGGAGTTGAGGAGACTGATAGGGCGGTAGCTCGCGGGGAGATTGCGAGGTTTGCCGGGCTTGGGAATGCCTATGACGTCCGCCTCCTTCCACTTAGCGGGGAAGGTGCAGTTCGTCATGGCGGCGTTCAAAATGGCCACCAAGAGGCAGATGAGCTGGGCGGGCAGGCATTTCAGAACGCGATTCGAAATGCCGTCAGGGCCGGGGGCTTTTTTAGTTTTAAGACCCATAATCAGATCTTCGACCTCCGTTTGCGTGATAGGAGGCAAGGAATCGACGGGGGGGAGGGATGCCCTGCGCTCGACTTCCCTGTCTACCGCGTCGACGTGGGACTGGTCAACGGACTGAGAGCTGGGGGCGCACTGGCTCTCGAGGGAGTCAGCGAGAAGCTCGGCCTTTTCGTCGTCGTCGAAGGCTGGGGGTGCTGCGCCTGAAGGGCGGGACAGCGGGGGCATGTCAGTCGTGGAGTCGGATTTGAGGCTACGCGCCAGCTGCCAGTAGGCCAGATGCGACGGCGCGATGCCCTCTAGGAGGACACCCCATCGTTCCTCCCGGACCTCCGCGACACGACGCTTTACCTCTCGTTGTAAAGCGCGCATCCGGGCCCGATTGGCTTCGGTGGGGTAGGAGTCGTACGCTCGGATGGAAGCATTCTTGGAACGAATGAGATCCCTAACATCGTCCGGCAGTCGAAAGCGGTTGAGGTAGAGATCTTCCGCCTCGACTTGCTTGGACGATCGACTGACAGCCGATCGGATGTGCTCGGTGAAGGCATCTACGGCCTGATCGGTGTCCTGAGGGGACGGGATGGAGTCCGAGCTGAAAGGCAGGGGGGGAGGGTCGGCATCCGCCAAGGCCGTGCTTAGCGCATGCCAATCCACCACCGTCTTTTTGGGTCGCTGAGGGGCGGAAGGGGGGGAACCGAGTCTCATGACTACAGGTCGATGGTCAGAGTCGAGTTCCTGGACTACTTCCAAGGAGTGCAGCCGTAGGGTGACACCCTTCAGAAGCGCCATGTCCAGGACGTCGGGTCGGTGATTGGGATTGTTAGGATAGTGGGTAGGGTGCATGGGTGCGATGACGTCAAAGTCGAGAACGTCGACCAGGGCGTCAAGGCTCCTACCGTTAGGGGAAGTGGTGAGACCGTTCCAGGCCACGTGCTTGCTGTTGAAGTCGCCCGCCAGAATGACGGCGCTTCCCAGATTGAGGAGTGCGTTAATAATCATTTAGTTATCAAACAGTAGCAAGGAAATCTAAATAAGTCTGTTTTTACATGAAGAATGATGTGCTCCTAATAATTTACCTAAATACCTACAAAGAATTAACAAAAGAAGGATAATGAATAAAGTGGTTGTTATATTGAGTTCTTAGATTTACGCGAATATTACACATGAAATAAAACTATTTTACGGACTGTAGACTTCTTTGAGCGACGTCGCTCAAAGAAGTCTGCAGTCTGTGAACATGTCCTTGACCGCACCCGCCATAACATCAGATTTGATAGACCACAAATCCTCGTGAAAGAACACCGATTCCTACCAAGGATAGTTCGCGAGGCTATTGAAATTAAAAAACATCCTAATTTCAATAGAGAAGATGGCTGGGTGCTTCCATCGTCTTGGGATCCGGTAATTAATATAATCAAATCCAAAACCAAGCATAACACTGCAAGACCTCAAGACACCGTGAGCTCATTCTGCGTAGATCGGACTAACAACAACAAAAATAATTAAGAAGTTTGAGGGTACCCCGTGAACAACTATGCCTATTGGACGTCTAACACCTCAGTCCCTCCCGTGACCATGGGTGCTGCAAAGCACTCGAAACGTCGGGAACTAAAAATAAAAAAATAAACCGCGATAAAATCCGTAAAATAGTTTTATTTCAAAGTGGTTGTTAGTCTAGTGGTGAATCGCTTTGCAATCACAAGGTCCTGGGTTCAAATCCTAGGTGGGACAAATGTAGATTTTCTATCGAAAAATTCCCGGTATCGGTCCGGAATCAGGAACTGCACCCGATATATATCAATAGGCTCACCCCCTTTAAATTCGACCTAACATCGTCGAGGAAAAGCGGGTGTACTGCACTGCTACCCCGCTTGGGGAATATATTTTTTTATTATTTCTAATGAATGACTACTTTTGGACTAAAACTACTGAAAAACAAAGTCTAATATTTAAGCCTAAGGCAGACCTTAGACTCTATCCTCAGAAGATTAGATCTATAAAGTTTAAAAGAAGTTTTTTTTTGAGACTTTATAAAGTCTTTTTCTATTTAAGAAATACTTAAGACTACGATGTCAACTATTTATGGTCTACCTTTCTATTATTTGTCATTCCGAATGGACATAGTGTATGTGCATCGTTTAGCCGATCGTGCGTGCACGCACGTTACGGATATGAAATTATGCATTTATCGGAATTTTTAACTCATGTGTTTTTATTACTAAAATATGACTGTTCCTTCTGAGCTGGTACTTTCATATTTTAAATACCCAGAAGCTTTATCTTAGTAGGAAAATGTTTTTAAAAATGTGTAAGTTAGACTCATTTAAGTTTTCCTTTTATTAGGTAGCCGTCGAAGTAATATCCTGTTTTCATACAGAGTTCCAACAGGTTATTTCCTTACATACCTCTCTCGCTTGCTCCAATCTCATAGTTCGTCTCATCATTATCATCAACCGAAAGACGTCTATGGAGGACAGAAGCCTTCCAAAGACCGCCACGCACTACCACCGATCTTTTGAGTGTTTCTGGTTTTGAACGACTGCAAACATGATACCTAGTTTTTGGCGGGAAATCAAAGAGTGATGTTGTCAATTTGTTTTAATTTCCAAAACTTGTGTTATTTCGAATTATAATGTGTAATGTTGGTGGAATATTAACTATTATGTATTCTTATATGTGCAAGAGTGAAGTTAATTGTAACAAAGGGATAAAACATGCCTTTTCGATTTCCCTCAAAACGGTCACCGCAATTGGTATGTGAAGTATCTATCGCTCTACTTTCCAGGGTGAAGCACTTCATCAATTCCATGATCATCTTTGTCATCAAGTTCATTGGGGAGTTGAATTAATTTAGAAATGAATATTCGTAATACTTGAGATTGGCAAAATACACGTCATCGTAATGCCATAAACATAAAAAAACTTGATACTTTAGGCATACACATACATTTTATTCAGTAGTATATCGAATTAAAAATAAACATCATTACACCTTTATTCCCCAAGCGGGAGTAGCAGAGGTGTACTGGGTACACGCACTTTTTACCAACGATCTTGGATACCAGGAGCAAGCCAGGCATTATAGCTCGGACATTTTTTCGTCTGACCTTGTGATCGCTACTAAACCAACGAGGCAGTGTCAGTAGTATTTACGTCAAATATGCTTATTATAAACATTTATCAATTCTACACAATAATTGTTGAAGGGTCGTACGTGCGCAAACCACACTATAATAATCAAAGCATGGCTTCAAGTGTTACAAAATTATTTCTAAAACCTTCGATTAGCACACCCTTGACATTAAAACTAACATTGACATTGACTGCCTCGTTGGTCTGGTGGCAAAGCGCATCGCTTTGTGATCACGAGGTCCTGGGTTCAAATCCTAGGTCGGACAATTGTAGTTTTTCTAACGAAAAATTCCCAGTATGAGTCCGGAGTCTGGAATTGTGCCCGGTATATGGCAATAGGCTCGCCCCCTATTACATGGGACCTAACATCGTCGGCGAAACGTGGGTGTACTCAGTACACCTCTGCCACCCCCTCTGGGGAATATAGGCGTGACGGTGTGTGTGTATTGACATTAAGACAAATATCAATTCTTCACTCGATATTACCTGTATTTGAAATAACACTGAATATATCGTATGATGTAAACTATCTACACCATACAACAGAACATGTTCCTTAAATTAAAATGGTTCGTTTTTAATTAACGTTAACATTACCATCTGGTTACTAATTAAACTTGGTATTCGGAACTCCGACGTGCTAATAAACAAACTTTTCATTCATTTCATTTACTACAAAAATGTTACAGAAATCGACGGTCAGAGACTTAGTAAAAAGATGATCATATAAATAAATTAGTTTCTGGTTATATAATTCAAGCACTAAAACAGACACTATTGACGAACTAAAAAGTTTAAAGATTGCTACTTAAGTAATGCTCTACGAAATCAGAAACCAGAAAGCGTAGCGTGTTGTGCCTGACGAGCAATCTGACCACCGTCTGAGGTTCTGGTTTGGTCATGCTCACTATAATGTTTTTGTTTGCGTTGGCCGTATGGTGCGGGTCACTCCCTTCCCTTCAAAATGGTCGATGGGGAAAGATGGCTGTTCCAGTAGTCATACTCGTGAACGGGTGCTGCTTATGAGGACTGGTCCATCTAGAATCCTTTAGACACTCTTTATTAATAACATAATTAGTCTCATATCTCGGTCGTACGGCATCACACTGGAGCTAGATCAACGAGATATGATTAAAAAAATTGAAAGGAATAAACAGAAAGAGAATTAAATAATTGGGGGGTCTGTCCAAGAGCGTGCTCGTCGCGACCCCTGCCAGTCATTATGGCTGCAATCTTGGACCGAAGACGTACCGCAGTGCGGGCTAGGGCGTCCCCCCGAGGCGACGCGTACCGGCCCGCCCCCGTCGGTATGAATATAGGTGGAAGCGGCGATGGGGGCCGCCACCCATCACGCCGGGCCCGAACTGGCGAGTCGTGGGGTGCAGAATGCCGAATAGGTACTTGGAATGTAAGAGGTGGTATGGAAGATAAGATGCATGAGGTGATTGATGTGATGAAAGAGAGACGCCTGGATGCTCTGTGTGTAACAGAGACTAAGCGGAGGGGCAGTGAAACCTGTGATCTTCCTGATGGAACGATGGCTCTGTGGTCTGGGGTACCGCAGAGCAGTCGTGCCAGCATGGGGGTGGGTATCTTGCTGTCCCGTCGCCTGGTCTCTGGAGTGAGAGATTATGGCCTGTGCGATGCGAGACTTCTCTGGGTCCGTTTGAAACTGGGTGTCACTAGAGTATTTTTGGTCGCAGCGTATGCTCCCGTAAGCTCGTCGACACCCCAGGACCTTGAGAAGTTTTGGGATAATGTCAGGGAAGTTCTGGATTTGGCTAAGGCTAACGAAAAGGTTCTGTGTGGCGATCTGAACGGATGGGTAGGAACCAGGCGGCAAACTTGCGACGCTGCTCTGGGTCCTTATGGTGATAAGAGAGTGAACGATGCAGGTAAGCTCATTGTAGATGTTTGTTTGGAAAGGGGTCTCCTTGTGTCTAACACGATATTCCAGCACAAGGGCATACATATGTATACGTGGAGAAGGAATGAACAAAAAAGCATGATAGATCTGATCCTGGTTGATAACCGTCTCCGAAGCAAACTACAAGATACGCGTGCGTATAGAGGCCCCACTCTGGAATCAGACCACTATCTCGTAGTTGCGCGGTTTAGTGGTCTGTTCAGGAAGTGGAGGCACTGGCGAGAGCGTATCCCCTTCGGAGACCTTGAAAGATTAAAGGTTGAAAAGTTGCAAGATGAGAGCGTGAGGAGAATGTATGAAGACAGAGTCCGGGACAAGCTCTTGACAGCAGGCTCTTCGGACTCAAATGTAAATGAATGCTGGAATAGCCTGAAAGAGAGTTTGGTAGAATCCGCGAAAGAAGTATGTGGTTGCTCAAAGAAGCATATTACAGCAAAAGGTGATGCATGGTGGGATGCGGAGTTGCAAAGCTCCGTAGAAAGTAAGAAGAAAGCGTGGCAGGACTATGTATCTTCTTTGAACCTGAATGCCAGTATGACAGAGATGAGGAAAGAAATATACCGGCAATGCAAGAATGCCACTAAAACTTTAGTGAAAGAAAAGCGTGAAAGAGCCAGTATGATTGAGGAGGAGAGGCTGGCGAAGAACTTCGAGAACAACACCAAACTCTTTTGGAGCAAGGTGCGAAAGGCTCCAGGTGATTCGTCAGGCTCCAGAATGGAAAGGATAAAATCTAAAGATGGTGACATTCTTGCAGACACACAAGCTGTGCTAAACCGGTGGAGTGAATATTTTGGAGAAATGTATGGAGATGACCCGGATGCTGATGCCGCAGACGTGCCTAAAGGCGAGATTGCGGCACCAGAATCAACGGAGGACATCACTATGGAAGAAGTTGAATGGGCGATAGAAAGTATGAAAAACGGTAAAGCTGCGGGAGTAGACATGATATCTGCCGAGATGATCAAATATGGTGGAACTTGCGTCCGGGACGCTTTCGGGGCCCTTGCAAACCTTTGCTGGAGGACCGGTAGAGTCCCTACAGATTGGCGCCGCGCAGTCATAGTACCCTTGTATAAAGGCAAGGGTTCACAATATGACTGCGCCAATTACAGAGCCATCAGTTTGATCAGCTTGGCAGCCAAGGTGTACGGTAAAATTATTGAACGGAGAATGCGCGTGAAGTCCGATGGAATGTTGTGCGAGGCACAAGGGGGTTTCAGGTCTGGAAGAGGATGTTCGGATGAAGTCTTCTCACTCCGCAACATCGTAGAGAAGCATCTGGCAGTGGGCCGGAAGGTTTTCTGCGGTTTTGTAGATCTGGAGAAGGCATTTGACAGAGTTGTGCGAAAGAGACTTTGGGACATTTTGCCAGAGTATGGTATAGATGGCACTCTGTTGCGAGCCGTCCAGTCCACCTATGTGGACTGCAAGGCATGCGTACGGGTGGGTGGTAACAGGTCACCCTGGTTTGACGTTAAAATCGGCGTCAAGCAGGGTTGCGTGTTGTCTGCTAGACTGTTTATAATATATCTGGACAAAAGTCTCCAAAGACTGAAAGCGATAAATGAAGGTGTACAAATGGGTGACTTAGTGGTAAACCATCTACTTTATGCAGATGACGCGGTTTTAATAGCGCCAACAGCCACTGATCTGCAAACACTAGTCACAGTTATGAAAGACGACTGCATGATCAATGGCTTACACTTGAATGTGAAGAAAACCAAGATTATGGTTTTTGAAAGGGAAGAAACCAGAACGAATGTAAGGACTGTGGTTGGTAACGATGTGCTGGAGCAAGTGAATGAGTTTGTATATCTTGGATGCGCCTTCAGTAAGGATGGGAAATACACCGCTGACATAGAGAGAAGAGTGAGTGCAGGGAACAGAGTGAATGGTGCGATGGGAAAGCTACTCGAGAGCCGGCACTTAAGCCATAAGGCGCAGCTGGCCATACATAACGGAGTTCTTGTCCCAACGCTGTTATATGGTAGCGAGAGCTGGGTATGTAAGAAGGAGAATGAAAGTAGGATAAATGCGGTAGAAATGCGAGCTCTGCGGAAGATGTGCGGAGTGAAGCTGACCGACCGCATTAGCAACAGCATAGTAAGACAGCGAGTAGGTATGAAAGATAGTATCGGTGTAAAGATGAGAAAGGGCATGCTCCGTTGGTTCGGGCATATAGAAAGAATGCCAGAGGAAAGAATGACAAAACAGATATACAATGTGAAAGTGGAAGGATGCAGGTACCGGGGAAGACCTAGACTATCTTACCACGACCAAATAAACCGAGTCTTATCTGATGGAAAAGTCAAGAGTCTCCGTAACCGGCGAGCGTGTATGAGACAAACTATGAGAGTCGAGGAAGCCAGAGAGGTATGTAAGGAAAGAACCTGTTGGAACTCTGTACTCTCTACCTACCCCGCAAGGGATCTGGCGTGAGGTTATAGATAGATAGAATTAAATAAAAAAGACAAGCCCGCTGGGTTTCTTCGCCGGATCTTCTCAGTGGAGGCCTCATTCCGATCCGGTGGTAGATTAGTAGTTATGTTAGATTAAAAAAAAATGTTAATTGACTACTTGTACCGCAGGGCTCATGCAAAATAAATTACTTGAATTTTTAGATTTATGTGAATATTACACATGAAATAAAAACTATTTTTCGATTTTTATCTAGTCTAGGAACTAGCCCCTCCCGTGACCATGGGTACTGCAAAGCACTCGAAACGTCGGAAACTTGAAAATCTAAAATAAACCACGATAAAATCCGAAAAATAGTTTTATTTCATGTATTTCAGTTTGGTCATGTTTGACGAATATGTCATGAACATCAACATCCGCTAATGTCAACTTCAATAAATCATCATCATCAGCATCCGCTGATGCCTTAAAACCCGCGTCAGCAACAACCCTGTCATGTGATCTAGATACCCACTGCACTCATTGATGCTGAGTGATACCATGCAATTTTTGCGCGGAACACTTTACATGTGACCTGATTGTAATTTTGATCAGCGTCTTTTTAGTTAAGTGTCACTTAATTCGGAAACATTTTATTGGTGTGTCTAAGCCAAAGACAATAATCATTTATTTGTATAGGCCAATACAATAGCACTCGCAAACGTCAAAATTATAACATTTTTTACATTTACCTCTACCAGAATTGAATTGAAAAAATAGTATTAATAACATACTTTGCAGTAATCACTCACGGACAAAATGTTTCCTACATAGTTACCAAAGCCTCAGCAACACAATAAAAAACTGCAGCTTTCGATACGCCGTCTTATATGCCAACAATAATCCAATAATTAAGATAGATAGATAATCCAATCCAAGATAGATAGATAGATATATGTAAAGATAAACTACTTCCCAGTAATCACGCATGAGCGCAATGTTTCCAACAAAGTTACTAAACCTTCCGCAACACAATCAAAAACTGCAGCTTTTCATACGCCGTTTTACATACCAACAATGATCCAATAATTAACACACGACAATCGTGCAAACCTCGTACCTACGCATGTAGGTGCTTGCACGGGAGCGTCATTAAGGAGCATTCAGGTTCGTCCGACAATATTCTTCATTTGGGTGCCGTACCGGCCGTCATTTGGCGCATTGTGACCGCGAGGCGCCGCCCTTGCCTCGTCTGCACCGGTGCAGTGTACCGCCGCCATAATTGTACCCTTGTCTAGTTGTTACCGGCGTTTGAGTTGGTGAATATGTTAAACTAATCTTGAAATAAGATGTCTGCTGACTTCATTCTGCATGTGCTTGTTGTAATTGTGGAGCTGCTTTATATGGGAAAGGTTTGAGAAGTGAAAATATGTTGATCGTAAAAGAAGTAATGGGTCGTGCAACCACTACGCTCGAGCCAGAAGGTCAAAGGGGCAACTAGCTCAAGGACGCCTCTAGGAGGAACGGCCTCGGCTTGGGCAGTCGCTATAGGGGATGGCATATACTAGGTGTCTCGCCGTGGTGGTCGACAGGCATGGGATTCTTAGACCTCGCCGGTGAAGTCGGTGTCTGATCCTGTGTGCGGTATCTGTTTCCGAAAGAAGGGATGTAAGGGCATCGGCAGAGTCGGTGAGAACATGCCGCCGATGGCGATAGCGACTGATAGGAGAGGAACAATAAGTAACCAACAGCACTGGTCGGGTCGGGTTGTGTAGGTGGTAGTCAGAACACTTCATGACAATCTATCTATATCATCAAGCCAGATCCCTTGTGGAGTAGGCAGAGAATAGAGATTTCCAACAGGGTCTTTCCTTACATACCTCTTTGGCTTCCTCCACTCTCACTCTCCTCGTTCGCAAGTAACTTTCTGATATTCAATCAATCAGCCTATCGCAGTCCACTGCTGGACATAGGCCTCTCCTAACACGCGCCATTGCACACGTCCTCCGCCTTCCGCATCCAGTCTGTCCCAGCGACCTTTTTGAGGTCGTCGGTCCATCTAGCTGGGGGCCGTCCTACCTTACGCTTACCAAGTCGCGGTCTCCACTCTAGGACACGTTTGCTCCATCGGTCGTCGGTCCTTCTGCAGATGTGACCAGCCCATTGCCATTTTAGCTTACTGAGTTTACGAGCTATGTCGGTAACTTTGGTTCTTTGTCGGATTACCTCGTTACGAATTTTATCCTTCAAAGAGACGCTGAGCATAGCTCGCTCGATAGCCCGCTGTGCGACTTTAAATTTGTGGACCAGTCCCACTGTGAGTGTCCACGTAGGTCGGCCCCGTAGGTCATAACAGGTAGGACGCATTGGTTGTACACTTTAGTCTTCAGGCATTGCGGAATAGGCGAAGAGAAAACGTGACGTAGCTTGCCAAATGCTGCCCAACCCAATTGGATCCTGCGGTTGATTTCTTTCTCGAAGTTGTTTCTACCAAATTGGACAACTTGTCCAAGGTAGACATACTCCCGAACAACTTCGAGCATCGAACTATCGACGTAGATCGGTCCCGGCGTGACACGTTCATTAAACATGATCTTGGTTTTATCCAAGTTCATGCCGAGACCGACACCTCGAGAGGCTCCATTTAGGCTATGCAGCATTTCGCGTAACTGTTCCAGTGACTCTGCCACGATGACGATATCATCGGCAAACCGAAGATGTGAGATGTATTCGCCGTTGATGTTATTGCCCCGCCCAGTCCAGTCCAGCGTCTTGAAGACGTCTTCGAGTGCATTGGTGAAGAGCTTGGGGGATATTACATCCCCCTGTCTTACACCTCGACGCAGCTCGATCGGGTTGGTCTTTTGGTCTTGGAGCTGGATGGTCATTGTGGCGGTATCATATAGACATCTCAGCACCTCGATATAGCGCCAATCGATGCCACATCGCTGCAGAGCATCTAGAACCGCCCAGGTTTCGATGGAGTCGAAGGCTTTCTCGTAGTCCACGAAAGCCATACACAGCGGCTGATTGTACTCTTCGGTCTTCTGTAAAATGTTTCTGATATTCAAATAGGTAAAATTAAAGTAACTCAGTTAACCGCTTTCACCAATTATCTTTAATTATAATGGTTACAATATCCTCTTATTGAGAGAGAAGTCCGCTACAGGATTAAAGTCTCCTTTAAAATGGCAGCCGACTTTCGATTCATCGTCCATCTTGTAGTCTGATTGTCACTTGCTTGTTGTGTCTGTCCATTATGATCTATTTTCTTTACTCTGAGTTTCTTTTAGTAGGATACTGTTGAAACAGTGTTTTGATTATTTTTTATCACCCTTTGATGTTTCCATATTTAGTACCTAAGTAGGCACATGACTTTGGTGCCTTAGGTATACGACCATATATAGGATAAGTAATATATTGTTATAAAATGTGTTAGTGTATGGATATATGTAGATGATTGAAAAATAAATTAAAAACCCTTAAACATAGAAAACAAATGAGATATGAGTATCACCTGCTTAATTTACACATTGTGGTGGAGATGCCAAGTTAGAACCAGAAGCAACTATTTTCTAGGTACTAACTTTTCTACAAGACGAAAAAGCAGCAGAACCTTAACAAGACCAGCAGAATTATGCCCACTTGTCTGTGAGTCACAGATGTTGTTGATCAGAATGAATTAATTAATGTTTTATTTGTAAACATCTTAGGTTAATTGTGAGATGCTGGGTTATAGAAGTTATAGTTTAGTGTGATCCTGAAATCTACCATCGAGATTTTTCTTAGTAGCTGGAATATTTTTTTCGTTACAGGGTTGCGTTTCATCATAACCAAACAGCGCGCGTAACGATAACTTCATGAAATGATAATGTAATTATATTTTGTATGCCAGTGGAAGGATGTAGGTACCGGGGAAGACCTAGACTATCTTACCATGACCAAATAGACCCAGTCTTATCAGAAGGACAAGTCAAGGGTCTCCGTAACTGGCGAGCGTGTATGAGACGAACTATGAGAGTGGAGGAAGCCAGAGAGATATGTAAGGAAAGAACCTGTTGAAACTCTGTACTTTCTTTCCCAACCCTCAAGGGATCTGGCGTGATGATATAGATAGATGCCACTGGAGTACCATTAAAGGATTACAATTTCACGAACTTATCGTAACGCGCTGCGTTACGTGATTGATTGGTGAAAGTGAATAAGGGCCCACCGTACATGATACATAGTCTATTCCAATCAAACTTTAAAACTTGTTAAAAAAATCAACACCATTTTAAGATGTTTTAGTTGCGATTGTAATCTATAACAAGTGTAATATGAAGGCGACATTATTTCCGAAGACATCGAAATAAGGTCACCGGGATGTTACGATACTTGTATCGGTTTAAAAATTTGCTTCCCTCTAACACAAAAGAAATGCTCGTGCAGTCCTTAATCCTTCCTATTTTCGACTATGGTGATGTGTGCTACTACGACCTAAATGCAGATCACCTCAACAAACTCGACTGCCTTCTTAATAACTGCATTCTATTTATCTTTAATTTACCTAAATTTGACCATGTGTCTGAGTATCGATCCCGCTTAATGTGGTTGCCTATTCGCAAGCGCAGAGTTCTGAGGGCACTGACAATGCTATTTTCCATTCTTGACTCTCCTGCTTCGCCTGATTATCTTTCCTCTCATTTTCAATATCTATGTTCTAATCATGATAAACATCTTCGCTCCTCAAATAATCGTCTTCTTCAATGCCCTCCTCACCGTTCTAATTTTATTAACTCATCTTTTTCTGTCCAATCCATCTTACTCTGGAATGCACTACCTCAGGATATCAGGATGGCTACAAATCGCTTGTCTTTTAAAAGTAAAGTACAAAAGTATCTTCACGAAACTTTGGCAGAGTTATCTCAATAAAATTTCATTTTATTATGTGTATAAGTATAAATATATATATATATATATATATATATATATATATATATATATATATATATACATACAGAGCCATCAGTTTGATCAGCTTGGCAGCCAAGGTGTACGGTAAAATTATTGAACGGAGAATGCGCGTGAAGTCCGATGGAATGTTGTGCGAGGCACAAGGGGGTTTCAGGTCTGGAAGAGGATGTTCGGATCAAGTCTTCTCACTCCGCAACATCGTAGAGAAGCATCTGGCAGTGGGCCGGAAGGTTTTCTGCGGTTTTGTAGATCTGGAGAAGGCATTTGACAGAGTTGTGCGAAAGAGACTTTGGGACATTTTGCCAGAGTATGGTATAGATGGCACTCTGTTGCCTCTGTTGCGAGCCGTCCAGTCCACTTATGTGGACTGCAAGGCATGCGTACGGGTGGGTGGTAACAGGTCACCCTGGTTTGACGTTAAAATCGGCGTCAAGCAGGGTTGCGTGTTGTCCGCTAGACTGTTTATAATATATCTGGACAAAAGTCTTCAAATACTGAAAGCGATGAATGAAGGTGTACAAATGGGTGGCTTAGTGTTAAACCATCTACTTTATGCAGATGACGCGGTTTTAATAGCGCCAACAGCCACTGATCTGCAAACACTAGTCACAGTTATGAAAGACGACTGCATGATCAATGGCTTACACTTGAATGTGAAGAAAACCAAGATTATGGTTTTTGAAAGGGAAGAAACCAGAACGAATGTAAGGATTGTGGTTGGTAACGATGTGCTGGAGCAAGTGAATGAGTTTGTATATCTTGGATGCGCCTTCAGTAAGGATGGGAAATACACCGCTGACATAGAGAGAAGAGTGAGTGCAGGAAACAGAGTGAATGGTGCGATGGGAAAGCTACTCGGGAGCCGGCACTTAAGCCATAAGGCGCAGCTGGCCATACATAACGGAGTTCTTGTCCCAACGCTGTTATATGGTAGCGAGAGCTGGGTATGTAAGAAGGAGAATGAAAGTAGGATAAATGCGGTAGAAATGCGAGCTCTGCGGAAGATGTGCGGAGTGAAGCTGACCGACCGCATTAGCAACAGCATAGTAAGACAGCGAGTAGGTATGAAAGATAGTATCGGTTTAAAGATGAGAAAGGGCATGCTCCGTTGGTTCGGGCATATAGAAAGAATGCCAGAGGAAAGAATGACAAAACAGATATACAATGTGAAAGTGGAAGGATGCAGGTACCGGGGAAGACCTAGACTATCTTACCACGGCCAAATAAACCGAGTCTTATCTGATGGAAAAGTCAAGAGTCTCCGTAACCGGCGAGCGTGTATGAGACGAACTATGAGAGTCGAGGAAGCCAGAGAGGTATGTAAGGAAAGAACCTGTTGGAACTCTGTACTCTCTGCCTACCCCGCAAGGGATCTGGCGTGAGGTTATAGATAGATAGATAGAAGGGTCTATGTGTTTTGATTTGTATGATCTAATATTAATTTGTTCCACTGACTTTTTGCTTCCTGTGAATTTAAACTGCTTCAATCGTTTCTGCATCACTCTAAGGGTAACTGGTAGAAAATGCCTCAGGCATTAAGTCCGCCTTTGTACCAATTGTGCAAAAAGTATTAAATAAATAAATAAATAAAAATGCTGTTAGTAATAATGGACGTTTTGTGACGAAAAGTGGATTGGATTATACTACAGTATTAAAGTTAACAGAAGCAATATTTCTCAAAATACTCATAATGAATGTATATTATAATTAAAATATCTACCTACATAATTAAAATTACAGACAATTATCATAAATAACAAGGTAGATTAATGTGTAATTTATTTTGATAATTCGAAAACCTTCATTATATTTACCGAAGCACAATAATAACCAGCTGTCCATATTAACGATATAAAAATAACTGAACACTGAAATGGCGCGAATCATGCTGTAGATAAAATACACTAATTTTACGGTAACAAAATTTATAAAGAGTAATGGGATAGTAATGGTTATTAAAATATTAAATTTTCGATTCCGACCAGATTCTCACTGTTACTAATTAAGAAGTATTACATTCATAACACGTTCACCTGTCTCTGTGTGGTCGAGTACAGACAGACATTGATCCTTAAGCCGATGCATCAAAGTCCACATTCTAATATAGTTTCTGATATCTAATGAACCGAGGAACAGGTTGTGTAACGGTGCATTTGTTTTCGTAATAAAAGCCTCGATATCTTTGTACTGAGTCACCGATTACCACATTATATTCATCTAGACATAATGCTCATGATTAATAAGGCCCATTAACTCTAAACAAAGATTAATTTCGAAGCGGGATAGTCTCGTAAAAGATTTCCCCGTACCACGATAGCTATGGACATTTTATTGATATTTTATGAATGTTTCTATTAGATTTTAAATTATTTCTATGAGTCATACGTCATGTCTTTATGTTTTTATTATGTTCTTTAAGTATAGTAGCTATGTTTTCTACGTTTTGTTGCTAGTATGTTCAATACCAGAAAGATTTAGTTATATTTTCTTTTCTAATTGACGTTTATTTTTTATGCATGAGCCAAAGCATTGATAGCCTAGTGGTTAGACCGTTGGACTGCAAAGTCAGAGGTCTTGGGTTTAAACCCAGGCACGCACCTCTGTCTTTTCGAAGGCATGTGCGTATTAAAAATTAATTATCACTTGCTTAAACGGTGAAGGAAAACATCGTGAGGAAACCTGCATGCCTGAGAGTTTCTCGAAAGTGTGTAAAGTTCGCCAACCCGCACTGGGCCAGCGTGGTGGACTATAGCCTAAATCCTCTCAGTTTAAAAGGAGGCCCGTGCCCAACGATGAGACAGTTTCTTAACAGGGCTATTATTATGATTTATTATTTGAGATTTTATTAGGACAAACACAATGTACTGCAAAGAAAAACGTCTACACGCATGTCTTTAATGCATTCTCAAAGTATATACATCAGAACAAAATTTAGGATTGTTGTAATTAAATTAAAATATGAAATACAAAAATTCATTTTAATAATAACCAAATTATAAATCGTTTGGGTTTCATAATACGGGTTGATGGTGGTCGTGCGTATAGCTAAGAGCCCACCTGCGTCCGCGCATCGAGATGATCGATCGGGCCAAACCGAATTAACCCGATAAAGTCCGATCCATAAAATTATTGAGTTAACCAGAAATAGGGACCGACCTCTTTCTTGTTAGCCGATGGGAACATTTCCTGCCGAGCTATTCCTGTGAGCTTAACAATTACATTGCCAAAATCAAATTGTGTAGCAAATAAGTGACAAAAACTCAGTATGTCAGTGTGCTGGAGTACCAACTTATTATGTTGTACTTCTAATAAATATAAAAAAATAATCTTATTATCGTCTTAGATGGCGAGCTTGCAGACAATCATAGCCTCATTTTTGATTCAACAAAGGAGTAATAAAACTAGTGATTAACGAAGGTCAAAACTCTGATGATGACATCATAATATATGATGTTATCAGAAATTGCCGAATTTATACAAATCCAAGATACACGTATAATACAACTGTCTAAATCGTATGAGGTATGTTAATTTGTTCCTATTTAAAAAAGGATTCAGTTTTAATTTTGGATTACCTTTAAATGAATTAGACATAAGGATGTTCTAATTAACTTTAAGACGTTCATATACATAAGTTGTACTAAAACGTAATTGTTATTTGCAGTGTTGCTGGAGAAACATACATATCTTTAAAATTAAATTGTTCTGTAATTGAAAATTGATTTGAAAGTCATTCAAGCTAAAAATGTGCCTTCTTTGTGTTTCTTACTGTCATGACGTTATATTTTACTACCAATCACTTCATTTTTCCTCCATCTTACTATTCCCTAAGATGAACCAACCATCAAATCATCAAAATAAGAAAATGACACTTTTAGATTGCTAAAAATCCTATCACCAATTTTATTTTTCGGAATTGAGCCCGTTTCGTGGGAATAACAAATGAACTAAACGGATTGAGTTCAGTAGCCAGCGTCTAATTATCGAATCTTGTTGGCTTAATTGGTAAGCTGATATTTATGACGTAGCTGGGCCCATTGTTTCAGCAATATTTGGATTAGGAAAATTAGCAGCGGCTATTATTCGACATGCAAATTCAGAGCTTTAATGTGAAATCAAATTGAAGCTATTGCGAGCAGGTATTACGTATATGAGTTCCAAAATGAGCGCAATTTTTAATCCTGGCCACTTATTGTAAATTGCCACCTTATTCTCGCTGACTTCTGTTAACTCTTCAAGGCTGATTTAGTTTGGATTCTTTTCAGTCTGTTAGTAAATATACAACCAATTTCGTGATAAGAGAGCCGTCTTTAACTTCCCAGATGCTTGTAGATTTTGATTTTTACATTGTATGTGTATCTGTTTCATTTTCCTGATTATATATTCTTATTTCCTTATCCTTCCTTATTTCAAATAAACTGGTAACAATTCTATCTTAATCATGTCTCCATTGTACCTATATTCGTTTACAGTTCTCTCATTTAAGTTTTACTCCTCCATTACACCGTGTATTCTTATTTTAACTTAATTAGTAGTGAATAATATCCATTTAAAAACATAAACTCTGTCTGCGACCCAACCCACATTCGTCTAAATGAAAGCTGGCGTACAGTCAGTCGTTTTGCAAGCATCTGACATCGTCAAAATAACTCACTCACAGTTTATTTTACTTCTGTATGCAAATGCACTCCAATTAGCGGGTCCTACGTTTCTTGGTAGGTAATACTCATTATTTCAAGTTGGGATTTTTTCCCGCGAGCGCACCGCACCGCACCGCAACAGCGCTCGATGTAATTAACCATGAACGGGCCGGGTCCTTCAGCGTTTGCTTATTAACGTCTAATCTTTGTTGGCGCCCGTCGATCTTAATTAATTCAATTAAAGTATTAAGGAGTAGGTGAAGGTTGCGGCCCTCTTACCGAAATTTAAAAACTTAACGTCGCCGTCGTCGTAACGACTCACCGGGTATACAAGGGGAGGCGAATTAATCAAATAATACCGCGGAGGTGAGGGGACGGCGCGTCCCCGCGCGCTGCCCCCCGCCCCGGCCCCTTGCGCGACCGCGTGGCTCAGTCGCGACCGAAACGCCGCACGGGGAAGTGTCGTCGATCCCCACAGAAATAACTACTTTTTTCGAAGTTCTCTGCAGTTTTGTTTTAAAAGTTTCACAAAGAAGTTTTTATGTGACCGGTATTTTATCCCGTCGGACTGAAAGGTTAAGAGGCTGCACTCGGTGGTGTAGTTTCTTAAGTTCATACGTTTATTGTGTTTTTTTGTTATTGTTAAGTTTTTTGTTTGGTGCATCGTGCCGGTCCGGAGACCGGCGGTCCCTTCGAGGCACCAAGCCTGGACGTGCGGCTAACAGACCCCTGAGGACAAAGCCTTTAGGTAACTATCGAGGAGAAGTTTGTTGACCGGCGTGTGACGATCGAACGTTGAACTGCAATGCAGCATGTTTGTAAACAGACTGCAACAGCTAATAAACTTTGACATGCTAAGACGTTTCAACAATAGATATACTGTCATTATTCAGAAGCTAGTTGATGTAGCGGCTAGACTGAGCGACAGCTCACAAACTTCAGACAGGTGACCACGTGCGCTGCCGGCGATTTGTTTACGCTCAAGGTGGTGTGCAAGTGCCAGTCAGCGCCGCAAATTAACAATTTTGAAAAGCCCGCGCTTAGCATTGGCGACGCTTTTATCTCGGATCATGGAATAGCAAAAACGATGTCAAGCGTTTCAAGGTCGCGTTTTTATGAAAGCATAAATCACATTTAACTCGACACATTTTATTAACGAAGATTAAACAAATACAATTTTAAAACGTCTATTTGTTAAGAACGAAATGTTGTAGAATATTATCTATGTGGAATATTATTAACATAATGATCAATATATGAGCGAACACATTAATTAAAAGTTATACCCAGCAAAGAAGACCTCATAATAGATTACCCCGTACAACAGTATCTCCAAAATCATTATTTAATAAGCATCTCGTGAGCACAACACTAATTATTTTACCGTCAGGTGAAACTCAATTACTAAGAGATAATTAAACCATCAAGGATTTATTTACTTTGAACATCAATTTTCTTTAAAATAAACCTACTTTTAATTAAAGCTTTAACGTAAAACAAATAAAGATGAGAAGGCACACAACCCTTGCGTACGAGCGCTCCGTCACAGCCGTCCGTCATTGTTATTGAGGATTTAGGCCTATTTATACGCGCCACTGATGGGAAATTACATTATTACGAACATTACTAGAGAACGGTTAATGTCTTAGATTGCGTAAATTCCAGGAAGTCCTACTCAAAAATTGTGAGCAAAATTACGATTCGCCAAAAAGAAAATCTTAAGCAGCACCCTAATTATTTCATCAAATCATTCGTAATAAACGGGTTAAAATTAATTTAAAACATGTCTAAGCAATATTATACGGACCACTTCATTTCATCGCCGGTTTAATTAAAAACGAGTGCCCGCTCCCCTCCCTCGTTTTCGGGTTGGAGTACCCCCTGCGCCCGCGTGGGCGTCTCGCTCCGCTTATATTTAGATAATTGTACAATCATCTAAATTAATGAGTCCTCTCGTCCGGTCCTGGCCTCTATTGTATTATATTTGTGCCGGCCGCGGAGCGGATACACGGTGACAATTTTAATTTAAAAATTCTAATTAATCCATTATTCATTTCGGTCTCGACACCGAGATCCAAAATATTATTCGAGGATTTTAATTTCGAAGTTATAACATATTTTACGATTCATTAACTCGCGAAGATTAATACTAATGATATTCAACATAAAAAAAAATATTTGTAATGTCATAAATGACGCCACGATTTCCATTTCTAATGTTGCCCCTATATATTATTGAATCTACATATCATTTTATGTCGTGGTGGCGCAACGTAGCTTAAAGAACCTCAGTGGGTGTTCGTAACTCCGAGTTGACGACAGTGATAGAGCTCAATGCAATTAAAAGTTTCACTACGTGCGTGGACGAGGCGCCGCGCGAATCTACCTTAATTTATACCAACGATAAGCCCAAGTTATGAGAGCCAATTAATTATTTTAACGAAGATTTTCAGTCCAATATTATCTTATTAAATAAGTAACAGATTTAATGGAGCGGCCATTATGGTTGCAGCCACATTTTCATTCAATTATATTGGATATGTATCATAACTGATTGATACTATAAAAGCGCATTGATACTTTTCGCATGGATGCGTTGTAAACGACGAAACCGTTGATGGACAAATGGAATTAGTGACGCATCCATCATCGAGTGCCCTCGCCAAATTAAATGCACCAAGCAATAGAAGGATGGTGTATGGAGTGGGCAGAACACCCCGGAAGGCCCCGGGCGATCAGTCTAATGAACCCATACCACCCCGCAGCCTGATTTATTAACGAATTAAATGCATTCTGGTGCACCCTCGTACAAACACGGCGTATGTAGATGAAAAAGAAAACCAAATTCAAGTGACTAACACTTGAAAGAATAAAAACAACGCTTATACTTATTGCATTGGTTGTTTATGGCGCATATAAAGATGCTAACACCGAAATACTATATTAAAAAGCCGTTATTTACTTCAAAACATTTACTTAATTTAAATAAATTTAGATTTGACCGAGTCTTATCTGAAGGACAAGTCAAGCGTCTCCGTAACCGGCGAGCGTGTATGAGACGAACTATGAGAGTGGAAGAAGCCAGAGAGGTATGCCTACCCTGCAAGGGATCTGGCGTGATGATATAGATAGATAAATAAAATAATTAATTAATTTAAATAAAATAATTACCATTGCCATACTACCCATGCCTTTACAACGATTATAAACTTACAAGGCGTAAAAAACCTCCAAAAACTGAGGCACATGTACCTATCTAACTAACATTATTCGTCTAAATTTCCTATTCTGAAACTGAAATTTCGTCTGTGATACGTTTTAAATGAATACTAATATATTTAATACTCTAGCCAGACGCAATTCTAAAATGTGAAGTGTGACAGGTGTACGTTCCCATGTTTCTCTTATAAAAGCCTTTTATTCATAGGAGGATATTCTAACACCACAAATGAGAGTTGATTGTCGAGCTAAGAGGATTACTAAGTATCAATGACATAAATATTTAATATGAGTTTTATTTCGCTCTGAACCCTATATTCCATAGAATTTTTAATATCGATGTTGTTTGTGATGATGAAAATTCAGTATTGAATAAATTGAGACTGTCTGCCTAGTAGTCGTATTATTGTTGCATCCATTATTCAGGGGACAGATCGGTAAGGGACGGCGCGCCTTCAGCTCCTAAATTATTAAACACGCATTATAAACACGCTGCCCTAACATACTCGTATTTTCAGAACTATCCTGTCTTTAATGCTAGAAATATTGCTTGTTGAAAACTCAGAAGTTCGTAACTCGTTTTTGACGATATTAAAAACACGTTGAGTTAGCCATGCGGACAATTTATCTTGAATTATTTCTAGATGCCGAAGTAAATCTCAAACAAACTATTTAAGGCTTAAATCGGAATTCTCATTGAGGCAGTAGGCTCAGAGTGGAACACCTGCTTTGATATCGCGCATGCCCTCTCCCCAGTCCGTAAGTCCACATTGACTAAACCGGTTTCGATTACAGGTTATAGCTACCTACTTATCCGTTTGGCGGAAACGAACCTCTCACGTACGTTGTGCATATTCTTAATACAATGTTAAATTATACACTTTTTGTTTATAAGCTCAAGCATCTGTATTATGTTCTACGCTTTTGTACTTCATGATGGGTGCATTACTATTTTACGTCCAGAACACACAACACACAAATCAGTCAAATAATTTATTTAAACATCGTCGACGCATATAACTGGAGTGTCATTATTAGAGAATTCTGTTGAGGTTATTTACAGAACGATTACCGATATTACCCACGTTCCGGGAAGAAGCAATTCAACTCCCATAGCAAAATAAACAAAGTCAACCGCAGTTTATTTGTTCTGTAGGTAAGAGGGTCGCCGGCCATGAAATAATCATGTTTGAAGAATTTAGGAACAAACGCCTCTATCATAATAAGACGCGCATTCTTTGAATTAAAGAATTTTAATATAGCTCCGAATGCCTTGGAAAGAGACAGAGCATAGATATTAAATGCTAAGGTACTTAAGATTGTTGCAAGTAAACCTGAATTTATTACATTGCCGCAGACCAGTAATGTAATAGCTTTGAAAAGTTATACCAAGCTATTGCATTGAAGAATAATTGTAAACCAATTTTACGTCAAATTAGACAAACGATGGTTTACCTCGTACATAATTAGTGATATTCTCACCAACTTAATGGTAGTTTTCGATATCAATGATTGAAAGCTTAAATTCTATTGTGTGCGAGGATAAGGGATAGACGTCATTATTTCCTCGGTCTAGAGAGAGATGGATGATCTCCTTAATTCGTCGCTGCGTGCGGCCACTCAAGTTGTGCCAGTCATTCTATTTGATTGTTGAGGAAATTTTGTGTCGTAATTGGTACTAATTATTGTTTTAAGGGGTCATCTGTAATAAAATCCATGTAGACTTAATCATTGTTGAGTGTTTTAATGATTGTGCCTAATGCATTTTCGAACTCAGGAATTTTTATAAGACATAAATTTGAATTATTACTTACACGAGCATGTTTAATATTCCACGTTTTTATGAATGATTGCCAATAGAAATTTGATTGGTATTTAAAAGATGACTGAAGCAACACATACTGCAAAGAATTGGAATTTTATAGCCAGTTTATAACTCTTTATAATACAAACATCCATACAAAACATAAATTTCTAAAGAAAATTTCATGACAAGCAGAACTTAATAATTTTTCACGAAGTGCATCGATTTCTATGAATTAAACGAACGTTGCGATCAAACAGTGCAATTAAATAGAATAATAGAAGTTAAAATGAATAGGTATCCTTAGCTAATGACGGCAATAAGCGGAGTAAAGACGGGGCCCATATTTCACCGGTCACCATAGCAACTGGCGCGCCAAACATCGCCGACCATTAGATATAAAAGTAGTTACACCTCGGCATCGGGACTACATCTACAAATATCTTGATAATTTGAAAATAATGTTAGAGTTGGAAGCTTTTGTAACAGTGATTCTGAATTATGAGAACATATTATTTTTATTTGCAGAAGAAATTTAGTTTGTTTTTAATATACTGCAATTACTGCGAACAACTTTAAACAAACTAGCAACCCCGGTAATATAGAAAAGTTACTTTTACTCTAAATTGATACAACATTACTTAAGAATATTTTATGAACTACTTTAAACGTCTTCTTGGTAACACTCAGATATTTTTTGTGACAAGTTGCATTACTTAAATACTGTACACCGCGATAATATTTTATCTCTAATAACAGATCATGACAAGAGCATTATGGCCATCCTCGTTCGTTTATATAAGATTATCATTACACTACACGCGTTATCAAAATCATAACTCGACTTTAGAACAATTTGTTGCTTCATTATCGGCGCGTCCGGAGCGCTAACAGCAACTAAGTAGATAACAATCAGCTGAAGGCTTGTTCGAGACACGAAATTAATTAAAACAAGTTTGTTCGCGGATCCTATGCAGGGCGAACAAAGCCATGCTGAGTCACTAGGTAATTACACTACGGCAGACGCCGGCGAGGCGCCTCAAATCTAACATTATTTTGTGCCTCATTACCGTAACCCTGCGTCGATGGAAGATCGTGAAGCGGTGCATTATCAGATCGTCGTTATAATCAATCTTAAAACTAACATCGCCGTTCCCCCGAGATAAGCCAAGAATTAGCAACTCATCTGCAAGTCACGTCAAATTTTAATTGAAAATTGAATATCTTAGAAGGAGACGTTTTCGACCCTTTGGCCTCCCAAAGGACTAAAAAAATTGTCAATCATTTGATGTTTGGCTCGCCAATACCTATTGTATCTTAAGATTTTATTATCAAAATTGTGGTGTTCGCGCCTTGTCATCGGGAATTTTAATTATATTCAGTGATTAATTATGTGTAACGAGTAAAGTCGGGGGTTGTCTCGTGATAACTGATTGATGACGATCCAAGAAGTTCCCAGTTCTGCGAGCTGCTTCTTCCAGCCACATTGTCTTGTTTTTAATTGTTACATTAAACGCCATATTTTGTTTCATTGTTCCCCACTCGGTACTGAGTCATTGTTGTTATTAATTTTATAATGTGGTGAAAACAATACTGGTATTTACGATGAGCAGTTCAGCTGAATCATTTACTGGGGCTTATTGATGTTGTATAGGTGTATATAATATTTGCTATAGGTAATTGCAAAATTTGTAAAGTCTGGCATTAAATCCTTCTTTCGTTTTAACGTTATCATTGTTAAAGTTACTTTTACGGAACCTATACTTTGTGCCTAATTAGCTTTTACGTTAATTGCCAAGTTTCCGCGGTATAATTTCAATTGCTTACGACTCAACACGCAGTCCTGTCATAAAACGTCTACTTGAGCCATGGCTTATCTCCACCTTTTAACACAATGAGCCATCTGTTACCGCGCGACGACTGACGGTATCCGTGACCCAAAGACTGTACCTTCGCCATTATCTCGTACTTCTGATGATAATTAACGGTACATTTACTAATGACTTTCAGACGTTATTTAGTTATTTTGACTGTGTTAATGAATCTTTTAGATCTGACGTCTTTACAGCAACAATGCATTTGAAAGTAGTCTTGGTAATTATTTTTGTGAGTTTCTTCTGTGTTTTTTTACTAAACTAAACACACCACACTTCCACAATTGAAATCATATTTGCAGCATCAGGGTACATGTCGCGTGCCAAATGGTTAACGGCATATCTTGATGTCTTTAATGATCAATGTAGAAACGAGATACGAAATGTAATAAGATCCATACACAGCTATTAAAGAGTATATACAATAAAGTATATGATGTCCTAAAGGGAGTGCTGCTGTTGTTTGATATAACAGGAAACACACAGACTTGAGAGTGGCTCGGCTCGCTCGCGGGTCTAATCTTCGACGAGACTCGTGAAATTTCTGGATTATACACAAAACACACACTATTATAATATAGAGGACTGCACTTACATACGACACTGCTGCGGCAGACATAGCACTGCCATTGGCTAAACCGGTCGTTAAAGTACGGTCTACATAATATTTTTAAATGTTTCCTTTTTATTATTTCGTACCTAATATGAGTCCCTGTCGCTCGAACTGAATGATTTTTATTTCATTTTTCATTTATTTTTTTTATTATACAGTCAATATTTTTGTTACAATAACCCGCTCGGATCCGTACCGTACCATACAATGCTTCTTATCGAAGTGTTAATATTGTCACTGTGGTCGTTTTAGAATACATGCGATATTGTAACTAGTCAGGACTCTTTCATTTGTTTTAGTACACAGTACAGTTGTAACTGAGAGTTTTAGAAGATATAGGTTATTATTATTATAGTAGTCTCTGTATCAACCCGCGCGTACCCCAAATCTGTGTGTTTTTTGTTCAAAATGTATACAGCTGCTTAATAATTAAGATATTTTTATACTGACATTGAAATAGTACACAATGATGTATATAAATTAAACCCACAATACCGGTGAAATGTTTCGGTCCAGTTCGCGTGCAAATAGATTACATTGAACGCTCCCAGCGGTATATATTATTAAACAAGCGATTACCCTCTAAATTTAGATCTGCATAGATAGATTACGATCCGGGAATCGAGACTGCGCGCCTGAAAATCCGACTGTTTTGACAAATTATGCGCATTCATTTGCAGCGTCATACATTTATACCGAATTGTCGATCTGTAACAACGGTACTAAAGTGATAAAATAGTCAAATCCGATCAACAACCAATAAATTTATATTCGTTGGTGAATCTGTTTTTGGAAAAATTATATTACGGGTTAAAATGTGAACTACATCGTTATCTTTTCAATGACGCGCGTGATGACTTCATACGTCGCGTCCAATTCTCCACTGTATAAAAATACAGTGGAGAATTGGACCGCTCCCCACCCCTCTTTTTGCGTGGTAAGGGGTGTTATAAGTTTTATGTGTGAATCTGTGTCTGCCTATGACATCGTAGCTCCCAAACGAATAAACCGATTTTGATTTATTTTTTTTTTGTTTGAAATATTTCATGATCGAGAGTCTTTTAGCAATGATTTATTTCGAGGTTTTTTAAATTTTTGATTTAAGTTTTACTGATTTTTGTGATGCTTGGATAGACAACTCCGCGAGATCACAGAATCCATTGCACGCGGTAAAAATTTCGAGGTTTTGTCGCGCGTAATCGAAGATAATCGGGTATCCACATTTTTGTGCTGACTTATTATTGACACTTAGGCTAAAAAGAGAACTATAAATATTATGTTATTTTAATCGGATGTTACTTTACTGGTTTTTTCGTTAAATTATCATATTTACTAGATTCATAACAATGATGATAAACTTATTTAACATTTACCCCCACATATTATTTTATCTAACTACAAGATAGGGAAAACCCAGATTGACGTCATTTAGACTTATTTTTAATGATCCAATCCAAATTATTTAGGTTTTAGATGAATGTATCGCGCCGAGTATTTGATGAAAAAATATCAAGGGACGTATTTAGGACAGTAGAAAAGCGCCACTCTTAGTCTTGAAATGCCACTAAGTGACGAACAATAATTTTATCATGTCAACTAATAGATTACTTATCATTATAAAAATGTTGTTTGTCACTGGCAGGAGACCCTGTAAGTAGGCAATTTCAAGTAAGTTTTGTAAGTTTAATTCTGGGATGTATGTGAAAGTTTTATCGCATTTGATTTTGATGTTGTATGACGAATAGTGCGCGTAGCAGTCACGAGGTCCTGTGTTCAAAACCTAAGACGCTTGGCAACCTTTCTTGGATCGCAAATTTATTGTTTTCGGACTCAGAATCAGAATCCTTTATTTGTTAAACACGGGTAGTCAAAAAGTTGAAAATAAAATTAAAAATAAAAATCACCATGTTTTGTCAAAGGCGTACAAATTAAATGGTCATGATTTACATTATATATAAAATATAATATCAGCCTATACTGCCCACTGCTGGACAAAGCCTTCTCTCACAAATCGAGGTGAGAGAGATTAGGTCATACTCCACCACGCGGACCCAGTGCGGATTGGTGGAGATAGGTTTGTGGCCACCTGATGTTGGAAGTTATCAAGCCACCTTTAAGGCTTCCAACCCGGCTTTACGACTACCGCACTAAGTGGTAGCCGGGACCAACGGCTTAACGTGCCTTCCGAAGCACAGAGACGCTTGAATATGAAAATGCCACAAACGGTCACCCATCTCGGTCCAACCGAGTCGAACGCTGCTTAACCTTGGTAATCTGTAAGAACACCGCGGTCGCACAGCGCTACGAGCGCCTCAGTACTGATTTACATTATTATGTCAAATATTATGCAATAAAATTAATATAAAATAACATTATAAAATTGAATATTAAATTATAATTAATAATAAACCGACCAAATAAACCGAGTCTTATCTGAAGGAAAAGTCAAGAGTCTCCGTAACCGGCGAGCGTGTATGAGACGAACTATGAGAGTGGAAGAAGCCAGAGAGGTATGTAAGGAAATAACCTGTTAAAACTCTGTACTCTCTGCCTACCCCGCAAGGGATCTGGCGTGATGATATAGATAGATAATTGATAATATTTTTCATTTTTTTATCAATATAGAGCACAGTGTTTTTCTAAATTTGTATGTATTTGTAATTTGACTGACAAGAAAGGAATTTTTGTATATATTTTTTTTAAATCAATTCCGAGTCTGGTCTTGTGCCGGCATTGCAATTGGCCCGTCCCCTGTTACATGGGACCTAATATCGTTCGCGAAAAGTGGGTGTACACAGTACACCTCTGGCATACCCCGCTTGAGGAATATAGGCGTAACAGTATTTATTTTCGATTTTGTTGTTTCCGACACTATACAGCACCCACAGTTAGGTCCCAGTGTACATACTTAAAAAGCGGGGCCATATTACCATTGTGCCGGGCACAATTCCAGACTCCAGACTGAACCTTAGAAATTTTTCAGTATGATAACCCTTTCCCCCCCATAACACTTCCTCCGACGAAATACAAAACTTGGTGATCATAGTTATTTCAACAACAGAACGTAGGTAACATTACAATTACACACAATAATGTAATTGATAATGAGACTTAAGTGTCACATTGAACGACCTTCGACGCGAAACACATAATAGCTATTTATGAAAGATGACGCTACATACATTTTTCTCGAGGCAGAGACATTAATGGCGAGTGCAATTTGCACATAAGCGTCTGCAATCAAAACGTTAAAAAAAATAAACACCGTCATGCCTATATTCCCCGAGTGGGGTGGCAGAAGCTCACTTTTCGTCAACGATGTTAGATTCCATGAAATAGGCCATATCGAGCACAATTACAGACTCTGGATTGATGCTGGAAATTTTTATATTGATTACTTTGAAAAGCAGTGATAGCCTAGTGGTTAGACCGTTGGACTGCAAAGTCAGAGGTCTCGGGTTCAAACCCAGGCACGCACCTCTGTCTTTTCGAAAGCATGTGCGTATTTAAAATTAATTATCACTTACTTTAACGGTGAAGGAAAACATCGTGAGGAAACCTGCATGCCCAAGAGTTTCTCGAAGGTGTGTAAAGTTCGCCAACCCGCACTGGGCCAGCGTGGTGGACTATAGCCTAAACCCTCTCAGTTTGAGAGGAGGCCGGTGCCCAGCAGTGGGACAGTTTCTTAACAGGGCTAATATTATTATTATTATAAATGACTTTTTGTCCGACCTAGGATTTGAACTCCGGAGCTCGTAATCGCTAAGCGAAAATTTTAGCCGCTAGATCAACGAGGCTATTAAAATGTTGTTTATGTCATAATTCGCGCTTTCCACGTCGGTCGGCGCGCGCGCCGTTTTCTGCAGTTTATCTAATCTCCGCAGGGCGGGTTATTTGCACTGTGATAATGTGGCGAATGGCCCTTAACGGATCACTGTTTTGCAACTCGTCCCACTTTGCAAGGATTTTTAAATGGCGTTTTGATCTTAGTAATATGTATATTTTTAAATTATTATAAAAAAATAAATACGTAATTTGGAACTCTGTACTCTCTGTCTACCCCACAAGCGATCTGGCGTGATAATATAGATAAAGATAAAATCTTAAATGATTTGCTATGTATATAATTGAAAGAGGCCTTGAAAGAATCAAGGTTGAAAAGTTGCAAGATGAGAGCGTGAGGAGAACGTATGAAGACAGAGTCCGGGACAAGCTTTTGACAGCTGGTTCTTCGGACTCAAACATAGATGAATGCTGGAATTGTCTGAAAGAGAGTTTGGTAGAATCAGCGAAAGAAATATGTGGCTGCTCAAAGAAGCATAGCACAGCAAAAGGGGATGCATGGTGGGACACAGAGTTAAAAAGCTCTGTAGAAAGTAAAAAGAAAGCGTGGCAGGACTATGTCTCTTCTTTGAATCTAAATGACAGTATGACGGAGATGAAGAAAGAAATATACCGGCAATGCAAGAATGCCACCAAAACCTTAGTGAAAGAAAAGCGTGAAAGAGCTAGTGTGATTGAGGAGGAGAGGCTGACGAAGAACTTCGAGAATAACACCAAACTCTTTTGGAGCAAGGTGAGAAAGGCTCGAGGTGATTCGTCAGGCTCCAGAATGGAAAAGATAAAATCTAAGGATGGTGACATTCTTGCAGACACTCAAGCTGTGCTAAACCGGTGGAGTGAATACTTTGGAGAAATGTATGAGAATGCCCCGGATGCTGGTGCCACAGACGAGCCCAGAGGCGAGTTTGCGGCACCAGAATCCACAGAGGACATCACTATGGAAGAAGTTGAATGGGCGATACGAAGTATGAAAAATGGTAAAGCTGCGGGAATAGACATGATATCTGCCGAGATGATTAAATATGGTGGAACTTGCGTCCGGGACGCTTTTTAGGTCCTCGCAAATCTTTGCTGGAAGACCGGTAGAGTCCCTACAGATTGGCGCCGCGCAGTCATAGTACCCTTGTATAAATGCAAGGGCTCACAACATGACTACGCCAATTACAGGGCCATCAGTTTGATCAGCTTGGCAGCTAAGGTGTATGGTAAAATTATTGAACGGAGAATGCGCGAGAAGTCCGATGGAGTGTTGTGTGAGGCACAGGGAGGTTTCAGGTCTGGAAGAGGATGTTCGGATCAAGTTTTCTCCCTCCGCAACATCGTAGAAAAGCATCTGGCAGTAGGCCGGAAGGTTTTCTGCGGTTTTGTGGACCTGGAGAAGGCGTTTGATAGAGTCGTGCGAAAGAGACTTTGGGACATTTTGCCAGAGTATGGTATAAACGGCACCCTGTTGCGAGCCGTCCAGTCCACCTACGTGGACAGCAAGGCATGCGTACGGGTGGGTGGTAACATGTCACCTTGGTTTGACGTTAAAATCGGCGTCAAGCAGGGTTGCGTGTTGTCCGCTAGACTGTTTATAGTGTATCTGGATAAAAGTCTTCAAAGACTGAATGCGATGACTGAAGGAGTAAAAATGGGTGATCTAGTGATAAACCACCTATTGTATGCAGATGACGCGGTTTTGATAGCGCCAACAGCCACTGATCTGCAAACACTAGTCACAGTTATGAGAGACGACTGCATGAACAATGGCTTACATTTGAATGTGAAGAAAACCAAGATTATGGTTTTTGAACGGGAAGAAACCAGAACGAATGCAAGGATTGTGGTTGGTAACGATGTGCTGGAGCAAGTGAATGAGTTTGTATATCTTGGATGCGCCTTCAGTAAGGATGGGAAATACACCGCTGATATAGAGAGAAGAGTGAATGCAGGTAATTAAGTGAATGGTGCGATGGGAAGGCTACTTGGGAGCCGGCACTTAAGCCAAAAGGCGCAGCTGGCCATGCATAACGGAGTGCTTGTCCCAACGCTGTTATATGGCAGTGAGAGTTGGGTATGTAAGAAGGAGAACGAAAGCAGGATAAATGCGGTCAAAATGCGATCTCTGCGGAAGATGTGCGGAGTCACGCTGACCGACCGTATTCGCAACAGCGTAGTAAGAAAGCGAGTAGGTATGAAAGATAGTATCGGTGTAAAGATGAGAAAGGGTATGCTCCGTTGGTTCGGGCATATAGAAAGAATGCCAGAAGAAAGAATGACAAAACAGATATACAATGCGAAAGTGGAAGGATGTAGGTGCCGGGGAAGACCTAGACTATCTTACCATGACCAAATAGACCGTGTCTTAGCTGAAGGGCAAGTCAAGAGTCTCCGTAACCGGCGAGTGTGTATGAGACGAACTATGAGAGTGGAGGAAGCCAGAGAGGTATGTAAGGAAAGAACCTGTTGGAACTCTGTACTCTCTGCCTACCCCGCGAGGGAGCTGGCGTGATGATATAGATAGATAGATAGATAATTTTATTATTTTAATTGTAAGTAATTTAATTGTAAGTGCATTTTTCATATAAAGATTTACATAATATTATTAACTAGGCTAGGTAGCCAAGGAATAATGCCAGTACTTAAGTAATAAATTTTATTGTTATCTTTACAAAATTACGACTACAGACATATATAATTTGTAAACCTACACAATTTGTTTGTGATTTGAGACATGATAATCTAGCAACTTTTCAATTTTAACTCCCCTTTACACTTACAAAGAAAACGGTATTTTTCAGATCACCTACATAAGTATTCGAAAGCAGAAACAGCAATCGCATTTTTGAATTATCTGAATCTAAATGCAATATAAACACATATGGAGGGGAGAATGGGCCCAGAGGGGAGACCCGCCAAATTGGCAGCGGCACATGAGGGTTCTTCCCATACGTTAAATACGCAATTTGGAACTCTATACAATCAGTCAAATGAGCTTGCGTCGATGCAATCAATTACCCATCTTTTTATTTTGGGGTGGAATTTGTTGAGTTCAGTAGGTCAATACGATACCGTAAGTAATTCATTTTTACAAGGATTTTTTTAACTTCACGTATTAGAATGTCTGTATCGTTTATTCACGAATACAGATTGACTGACGACTTGGTCCAGTGCTTAAGAGCTTCAGCTGCTCTACTCATTGGATCAAGTAGTCGCGGTTCGATCTCTGCGCGGGTTGTCCTTGTGTTACTCACAAATATCTGTTTAGGTCTGGATGTGTGTGTGTGTGAATTTCTTGTTTGTAAAATCACATACAGTGTGCTATGATGAAAGAAAATCACCTCATCCTGTTTTACAAGTTGTTATTTAGCCGCGTGGTTCCCGGCTTAGATAGCCGCGTGGTTCCCGGCTTAGATAGCCGCGTGGTTCCCGGCTTAGTTAGCCGCGTGGTTCCCGGCTTAGGTAGCCGCGTGGTTCCCGGCTTAGAATAGGACCAACCCATCTCATCCCATCGGGTGTCGTACAAGGCGACTAAGGGAAAACTAGGGAATGGGCAGCAGCGTTCTCTTAACACTTCTGCGATCAAAAACTGCGCTCGCCAACCCGCCTGCCAAGCGTGGCGAGTATGGCAAATCCCCCCTTTGGGGAGGCCTATGTTCAACAGTGGACAAGTATGGGCTGAGATGATGATGATGATGATGATGATTTAACTTGCTCGTTCGTCTGTCTGTCTCTCCGGTTAAAATTTTTCAAGCACTTGTCGACATCCGATTGGGCTGAAATTTGACATACCTATGTATGTTTGGTGACAATGTTAATTATATGGTACAATGGAGCTGGTCTGATTATAGAGCCGGAAGGTAGCAATAGTAACATGTCAAATACAAAACATAAACCTCTCGTTTTTAGGCTCCTGGAATTAGTCTTGATCAGTACCTAGTTGTGACCTAGGTGATCGAGGTCACAGGATCTCCTCATCTAAGACAAGATATGTCGTCGTGTGTTCGCTGTAAAAGCTGATTTCTTTAAAAGATTTTTAAGTTATAATTATTTAAGGTGTGCGATATCCTACTAGTGTATTAGTTCTAGCGACAACGCGACATCGTGAGTCCGATCTCGCATGTATAGCAGTGTTGCGAGGGCGGGTTACTCGCACAATTGGTACATGGTACCCGCATGATAACTCGCACCGTGTCTTACCACTATTACTAAACGGCAAAGCGTATAACGCACGTATATTCAAAAACCTAACTCCGAATGAGTCAGTTGGAGATTTAATGTAAAATTTCGCATTTTCCGGAAATATATGTGTATCTATTACAATAACACATTTCCTTTCCTTTTCCATAGGTAAAAGGAAAACGACGACCATTCTATTTTCGGAGAAATCCCATGTAGAATTTGTTAAAACGTATTGAATATCCTTGTTTGTTCTTTTAAACCTGTCCGACCTCAATGTAATGAAAGAAGTCCATAGCTAGCAGTAGGACAGTAAAGGTTGATTTATTATTGCATACGTCTCTCATCATTTGTCTCGGAATAAGGCTGCATTTTTATCTCGCATATGTAAAGATGCATTGAGAGGTTGCTGTGTGAGCCCACTTCATTTCCATAGCTTCGCTCAGCCTAGTTTAGGTGGAAAAGCCTTAAACGAGCTGAGTTATGAAAATGAAGCGATCCTTATGGCGGGTGTTATATTTCCTGCTACGTATCCTTACGTGGAAAGATAAACTAACAGTCGTGATACATGCTGATCACTCTTGTCAAAATTTTGAATATAAGTACTACTATTGAGAAACCTCTTTAAAAATGATTTTCCCCCTTATGCAAACTTAACAATAAATATAACTTATCTAACTGTAATTTAAACTAATATAGCACCACCTGATTTGAATAGTGCAAATGAGACGATTATTTCCTAAAGCACGAAATAAGTACATTTTAATCAAAAGTACAGCCAAAATTTTGGGTTAGTAGTTATATGAATAAAATGATTTTGAATGAATGTAGAATAGAAATAACCCTATTTGAAAAGAAGCTTCTCAATTATGCTGTCATGGAGATGAATAATTGAAGATGGGAGATTCACAATTGCAGATGCAAGATGCACAACTTTGCAGTCGACAAGAGCAATTGTGAAATTCGTTTTCGTGCGAGTCTTATCAACCACTATCTCCCGATCTCAACAATTGTATGCGAAATAGCTCTAAGTATATCGCTTAAGTATCGTTACACACAATGATAGACATCAGTGATGAGTTCTTTCTTGTTGCATCGTTCTAGCTTTCAAGTTACGATTTAGCATTATGATAGTGTAGAAAAAATCTTATTAAAAAGAAACTTACATCCAAGTAATCTGTTCTAAACTGTATGGTAGATACATTAATCATCGTTTTCCTTATTTCGTGAGGAAAAAGGCTTTAAGGTTTGTACTTAGTAAGAAAGCGAGTAGGTATGAAAGATAGTATCGGTGTAAAGATGAGAAAGGGTCCCCCTCTCACATCGATAAACTCCAAGTGGTTCAAAACCGCTTCCTCCGTAAAGCCGTAGGAGCCCCCTGGTTCGTACGGAACGTCGACCTCCACTCCGATCTAGGTCTCGAACCTATTCGCGCCTTTATTAAAAAGGCGTCAACACGTCACTTCGCGAACGCATCTACCCATGCGAATCCGTTAATCGTAGCCACCGCCGACTACGATCTCCCTCCCGACCCCTGCCGCCACCGCCGGCCGCGACATGTTCTCACCGACCCCCCCGATGCCTTGTCATCCCTTCTTTCCGCTCAGAATACGGGCGACGACGACGTAGACGTAGTAGTAGATCCCCTCCCATAGCCGGCGGTTGACCGGTGCGCTTAGTAGTGCACCCGTCCCCCTACAGCGACTGTCCCAACCGAGGGCGCCTCTTCGAGGCGCCCTCGAGTATGTCGCCTCTTGCCCTTCTGGCTGGCTGGAGCGTAGTGGTTGCACGCTCGCCGTTAAAATCCGGTGAAGCTGTAGAGGCCTCGAGGCCAACAGCGTAGATCATTCATACACACACACACACACACACACACACACACACACACACACACATGAGAAAGGGTATGCTCCGTCGGTTCGGGCATATAGAAAGAATGCCAGAAGAAAGAATGACAAAACAGATATACAATGCGAAAGTGGAAGGATGTAGGTGCCGGGGAAGACCTAGACTATCTTACCATGACCAAATAGACGTGTCTTAGCTGAGGGGCAAGTCAAGAGTCTCCGTAACCGGCGAGTGTGTATGAGACGAACTATGAGAGTGGAGGAAGCCAGAGAGGTATGTAAGGAAAGAACCTGTTGGAACTCTGTACTCTCTGCCTACCCCGCGAGGGAGCTGGCGTGATGATATAGATAGATAGACTTAATAATATTCCACCAACATAGACTTATACAGAAGTTAAAATTTTTATGTGTTATGTACGATTATATTTCAGTTCATTAAAAATGTCTACACTACATCAGTTAAATTACTATACAAGACCGCAAAATACTGGCATAGTACTAATTATGAGCTTACAAATAAGAATACCTAAGAATAATTTCATTCATCATTTGTTATCAACCACAACTGCTATCGGAATCTCATCATTATGAGCAAAGAGTTTCCTTCATTTGTTCCAATTGTCTTAATTTTAGGCCAACCTCATCCAGTACCTACATACATATATAAGCCGTTAATTTCTACCGAATCTAACATAACATAATGTTGTTATAAATTGTATCGTGCCGCACAACTCTGTAACGCGCGTAAATTAACGTTACTCGTCTAGAATTATAAAGAAGCATGAACTTGTTAAAATATTCCTAGACGTATGAAGTTTTAACGAGGTTGATCCAGAAACCTTTGCGATACTTAATAGTTCACTTATTATAACATACACGGCTGTTATAATGAAGATGGTAAGTGGGTAAGTACATCATATTTATCTTTGACTCATTAATAAAATGTCCGTAGGAAAGGAGAGAAAGTAGGAAAAGAGTACAGAGTTCCAAGAGGTTCTTTCCTTACAGACTTCTCTGGTATCTTCCACACTCATAGTTTGTCTTATACACGCTCGCAGGTTACGGAGATATTTGACTTTACTTTCAACAAGAAAAGAATGGATTAAAACAGAAATTTTCACCATCCCCATCAGAACCACCATCATCAGAAGTGCCCGTGGTATACTGTGCATACCGGCATTTCGTTGACGATGTATAATTCAAAGTAATAGTGTGCGAGCCACTTGCCGGGCTCAATTCTGGACTCCGGATTGCTGTTAAGACTTGTTCGAATAAAAAAAATCCAATAGTACTTTTTCCGACTTAGGATTCATAACCTCGTGATTGCCAGCTACAGTATGTGCCCTTAGATTAATAAGCCAGTCATAGTATCGGTTTAAATGAAATAAACGGACGATTTAGCGCAGTGGTTAAGAGCTTAAGCCGCCTCACTGTGTCTAATAGTCGCGGGTACGATTCCCGCATGGGACAAATCTTTGTGTGACCCACAATTATTTATTACGGTCTGGATATTTGTGTATGTGAATTTTTATGTTTGTAAACGCACCCAAGACACAGGAATAAATCCTAGTGTGGGGCTATGTTTATATGGAAAAAAAATAGAAATAATATGACTTATATAGGTGCCTATAAGAGTCGAGGAAGGTAGAGTGTTCAATAAGGAAAGAACCTGTTAGAGACTCCGTATCTTCTGCTTACTTTGCAAGGGATCTGGCGATAGATAGGCATAGGTATTTACTAATTACTTAAATGTTAACAATAATACAATAAACCTAACGATGTTGTAGGTACTATACCATATTTTACCATGGTATGCGAGTTCTGTCGACGGTGGCGGTACTCATCAGCGTGAACAATGGTGACCTGCGCTTGCGCACTTGAACGCTTCGCTACCTGTTTATGAATTATTTAAACGGTGAATACCTCTATGTACTTCGCTGACCTTAACTGAGGTTAAAATTCTTGTGGTTAATTAAAAAAAAAGCCGGGGACAGACGTGTGTTTTTGAACTCTTCCCTATCTTACCTATTAAATACTTAGAAAATTTAAAAAGTTGAAATCGCAAAAGTTTGACGCAAAATCAAAAATAACTAAAAGCCTTCTACAAAAACAGTATGATCGAGAATTATCTGTTTGAAGTATAATGAAATTTAATGAATTTTTCTCAACTAAAATCCCGGCCACATTCAGTTCTTAACCTACATACTTATAGTAAATATTTCAATTTAACTACAAGTGCTACACGACTGAACACAAGTGTGATCTTTCCGGAACTTAAACCATAATCAATAAACCTGGTGGAATCCAAAACGATGGCACGACACGCGAAATCCATCAAATAAACATCCACGACACGTAACAACTATGTGTGATGTGTGTGTGTGTGTGTGTGTGTGTGAATGATGTACGCTGTTGGCCGCGAGGCCTTTACAGCTTCACCGGACTTAAAGGCGAGCGTGCAACCACTACGCTCTAGCCAGCCAGAAGGGCAAGAGGCGACATACTTGAGGGCGCCTCGAAGAGGTGCCCTCGGTTGGGACAGTCGCTGTAGGGGGACGGGTGCACTACTAAGTGCACCGGTCAACCGCCGGCTATGGGAGGGGATCTACTACTACGTCGTCGTCGTCGCCCGTATTCTGAGCGGAAAGAAGGGATGACAAAGCATCGGGGGGGTCGGTGAGAACATGTCGCGGCCGGCGGTGGCGGCAGGGGTCGGGGGGGGGGAGATCGTAGTCGGCGGTGGCTACGATTAACGGATTCGCATGGGAAGATGCGTTCGCGAAGTGACGTGTTGACGCCTTTATAATAAAGGCGCGAATAGGTTCGAGACCTAGATCGGAGTGGAGGTCGACGTTCCGTACGAACCAGGGGGCTCCTACGGCTTTACGGAGGACTATGTGTGATGTTTACATATTGTTTTAACCACTTAGATACAATTTAAAATACATACAGTTTATCTTCTCTGGGGCGGTATTTATAGTTCAGTGGATGTCTTTCGGTTGATGTTGACACATATTTAATCTGATAAGATATTTATTAATTTTCTTAAATGGCGGCCGCGTTGGCCAGTGATGCAGCTGAATATTACGAGGTCATGGGTTCGAGTCTAAGATCTAAAAAATCGTTATGGTTCATATTTAAAATGGCCGATGTATATTTATAAAGGGTTAACATAATATACATAGGCGCACGGAATATCATATCGTCACATCTCACTAATGATAAGGCAATCATTTCTTCATAAAATATATTTTTCCTTGATATAAAGTTATTTTATGTTTAAGTATAAACATCATTTTGAAGTGTAAATATTTTATTGCGTTTTTTTCTAAATAAAGACGCGGTCTATTTGGTCATGGTTATATAGTCTGGGTCTTCCCCGGTACCTACATCCTTCCACTTTCTAATTATAATAGTATGGTATATCTGTTTTGTCATTCTTTCTACCGGCGAGCGTGTATGAGACGAACTATGAGAGTGGAGGAAGCCAGAGAGGTATGTAAGGAAAGGACCTGTCGGAACTCTGTTCTCTCTGCCTACCCCGCAAGGGATCTGGCGTGATGATATAGATAGATAGATTGTAAATAAAAACATTAATCATTTTTAAATAAACACATGATATAAATTATCATTGAACAATAATAATAGTTTTGGCGTCATAAAGTCTGAGGGGAACAGATGGGGTCGGAAACCCCCGGCGTGCTCGTTAACTGCACATACATAGATAAATTTATTTTTATCTGCCAATTTACCCCAATCTCCTCTATTGTCGAAACGCGACGACAGTTATCGCTTAGTAACAAAACGTTAATTCACTGCAAACGAGAAATGAAGATTTTATCTCTATTATTATGATCAATAAAATTTTATAATGAATTTTAATAATGTAAAATACACAGTACGAGAGTTTATTCATTACTAATTATCCGATGTTATAACGTAACATAGGCGTGTTGCGAAAGTGGGTGGATTTTATAATTATTAATAGAAGTATACACATTAAAATCTATGTTTAAAAGAGGTTTACGTTAGTTTTCTATTAATAAGTACGTTGAATTTGAAAATGAATCAAAAATACAATTTGTATTAATACAAAATATTTTAATTAAAATTTTGTTAAAATTAAATAACTTCATGGCGTGAACTGATGTTCAAAAGCTTCTTAAAATTAAGGATAATAAAATATACACTACTTACCTATGTACTAGTATCTCTCTAGTCTAGTATCTTTCCTATGAAAGTAACTAAATTTAAGTTTTAATGTCATACAACATTGTGTTGTTTCATTTAAAAATGAATCTGATCTGGCGCGATAGTATAACACACCGTCACGCCTATATTCCCCAGAGGGGGTGGCAGAGATGTACTGAGTACACCCACGTTTCGCCGACGATGTTAGGTCCCATGTAATAGGGGGCGAGCCTATTGCCATATACCGGGCACAATTCCAGACTCCGGACTCATACTGGGAATTTTTCGTTAGGAAAAACTACATTTGTCCGACCTAGGATTTGAACCCAGAACCACGTGATCACAAAGCGATGCGCTTTGCAACCAGACCAACGAGGCAGGCAATATAAATTAACCAAATTTTAAATTAAAAGTATAAAAAAAATTCTAATACAAAAAACACATTGAATAATAAACATAACGCGGAAAATAGACGTGTATATCTTTACCCAACATAGTAGGTATACTGAATTCAAACAATGTAAAGAAACTACGCTAATGTGAATTCCTAACACGGTACTACACCATTCGGTAAAAGCTTTCACGATAAAAATGATCCTCGTTCGTTCACCTCAATGGTCGGACGGATTCCTGGGCCGTCGAATAAAATGCTTTAAGTGTGAAATCTTGTTTTTGTTTTGTAATTTTTCACGATAAAAAATAATTCGGTGCAGTCGCGGTGCGTGCGCGAGCGGCGCGGCGCGGCCCATGGGCCGTATCTCCGGTCGCGGGGAACAAAGCGTTATCTTATCATTACCGCCCCATCCCCGCCGATAAATTACCATAACTCTCATTTACATGCACCTACGTACCGTCGAGCATTGTTTACGAGCGGGAGATGACGGATTTTCTTCCGTTTTCCCTCCCAAACTGCGGACTGGGGGATTTCGTGTTTGCGTGTCTATGTATGTAAGGGTTTTATTATTATGTTACGAAATTGTTTCTTTTAACTGTCATAAAACACTAATAATCAATGATATATAGTGAAAACACATATTAAAAGTATACATCAATTTGGTTATTTGTCCCGTTGTCTTAATTTTAAGGGATATATACGTGAAACTGCTAAGTTCCCCGCAACTTCGTACCCGGTCGACCACAGCGCCACCTACCGGGTTTATGTTTTATAGCCTATGTTACTTCAGGATAATGTTGCTTTCTAATGGTGAAAGAATCATTAAAATCGGTCTAGTACTTTTTGAGTTTATTCGTTACAAACATACAAATCTTTCTATCTATCTATATCATCACGCCAGATCCCTTGCAGGGTAGGCAGGGAGTACAAATCTTTCCTCTTTATTATAGTAGTGTAGATAGATACGTTATAGTTGCACGCATAATTTACATTTGTATATGTATGTGAGGCGCTCGTAGCGCTGTGCGACCGCGGTATTCTTACCGATCACCAAGGTTAAGCAGCGTTCGACTCGGTCGGCCTGAGATGGGTGACCGTTTGTGGCATTTTCATATTCAAGCGTCTCCGTGCTTCGGAAGGCACGCTAAGCCGTTGGTCCCGGTTACCACTTGATGTGGTAGTCGTTAAGCCGAGTTGGAAGCCTTAAAGGCGGCTTGATAAGTTCCAACAGCGGGTGGCCACAAACCTGCCTCCACCAATCCGCACTGGGTCCGCGAGGTGGAGTATGACCTAATCTCTCTCACCTCGATTTGTGAGAGAAGGCCTTTGCCCAGCAGTGGGCAGTATAGGCTAATATTATTATGTATATATACATTATAAATATTAACTAAATACATTATTAGACGGTAGACAACTATCAAATGTGATTCTTGACGATGCCAAAGAATCTGCGTTATGCTAAAAGCTATTTTATTGTTCCTAATCAATTTTTTTTATATCTCGCCAAGAATTCGTCCATTACGCCATCGCTCTAAACGAGTTACGTTTTCGTACTGTCCCTAACAACTTAATGTTTTAATGTGCTCTCAAAATTGGGGAGTGCTGATAAAATAGGAAACAAGTCTTAAATTACTCACTTACAGAGTAGTTATCTGAAAGAGCTTTTAAATCATTCACAAAACACTAATGGACGTGGGGTGGGGCGCGGGGCGAGGGTTGCCGGCAGATGGAGTCCCGGGCGGGCAATGAAATGGAGATATAACAATATAAAGGTGCGCGTTTGAATTGCCGTGAATTGCAATTCGACAAAGTAGACGTTGCGGAGAGTTCGACACCGCCGCACTGCCATAAGGGAAATCGAATTCTCTAGAAGGTATCATTTTAGCTAGACGCATTAGACCTAATATTAAAGTTTATAGAACTAAAAACTGGCTAAGTCAGCTGCTTATGGATTATACATAGATACCATCACGACTGTTCTAGAAGGAAGTTCCAGACGTTCAAGGGGGCTACCACAATCTCTTCAGAAAAACTATTTTATTCTTACTGTGTCGTAAAAAAAAAGAGATATAATCTCTCCTATCCATAACTGTCCAACTGGCATATCCATTTCTTACAGAAAAGAAAGATTAGGTATGATAACTTTATGGTAGCTCGCGCCCAGACAACATTCATATTCCGAAAGTTCAGTTAATATACAAATAATAATTTTAACGTAAAAACACCTTTTAAAAACAAGATTTTAAAGCAAAAAACAATATATCTTGCTTAGTTGAGAAGTTCCTATGGCTTCCTTCCGGTTCCATCAACGGACCTTGGACACCATCTCAGTCTAAAGTACTCTTCAAAACAAATCCAACGAACCTAAACTTGGCGGGGTTATATTGAGTACTTGTGTGACTCCATTGGCTTCCTTTCGGCTTCATCATCAGACCCGGAACACTATCTGGTTGTATAGTCCTTCTCAATACCAATCTAACAAAACTAAATACGAGAGGATTACGTTGTATAGTTCACATTTTCCGATGGCCACCTTCCGACTTCATCATCAGAACATATTATTGCATTGTCGCCGACTTCACATACGTGTGCCAAATTTCAGCTCAATCGGATACCCATAAGTGCTTGAAAAATGGATCACAAGTTTGAACCGAAAAGACACAGACAAACAGACATACGAATATTGCAAGTTAAATAAAAGCTTGTAAAAAGGTTTTTCAAATAGCAATTCTACTAACTATAATGTGTTATGAAATTAGGTATTTCCTATTAATGTTCAAGCTGAAACTAAAAATACTTACAAAATACTGAGTCACTTTGTTTTTCCGATAGTAACGGAAAAACACAATATAGGCAAAAATATACAATCCTGTTACGACGGCATTGCATATTTTCAATGTTGGACAAAAACACCTAGTGTACATAATTTTCTGAATCAGCTCCGCCCACTTTATACTTGTTTAAGGCAATATGTTAATAGCCGCTATAATACTAGTTAATAAAAATAACTTTAGGTCTTCAAAGCGCACTAAAGAACCCTTCAACGTTACTTCGTTTGTCCTCGTTCCACTTACGAAAGTGTTTCTAGTTATTTACATTTAATCAGAATCTACTCTAAAAATAATACAAATGTTGCAACATTTCGGCACGGCATACCTTCAGTTGTTAAAAGATTTGAATAAATGTTAGTATCGATTAGGAAACGATCAAGTGTTCCACTCCGATTTTTTTCAAAGAAATTTATGAGCTGGTTTTAATTGCAATGTCGTGGTCTCGTATCGCATGTTTTTGGTACAGTGGGTTACCTCTTAACCCCCCCCCCCTAAAACTGGTCGACATAACTCTCTTCGTTGGTTGTTGAAATTTAATATAAAAAGAGACTTACAATTATTTTGAGTTTTAAACAGCGGGCCTACCCATGTTGCTAGCATTTTGTGACTATTTACATTCCTCAATCGATGATAGTTCCTTGATCTGACTATGTTCGTCGTAAAATGTTACTTGTGTACATTTTTCCGTTATTAACGATTGTTAAGCAGTGATAGCCTAGTGGTTAGACCGTTGGACTGCAAAGTCAAAGGTCTCGGGTTCAAACCCAGGCACGCACCTCTGTCTTTTCAAAATGCACGTGAGGAAACCTGCATGCCTAAGAATTTCTCGAAGGTGTGTGAAGTTCGCCAACCCGCACTAGGCCAGCGTGGTGGACTATGGCCTAAACCCTCTCAGTTTGAGAAGAGGCCCGTGCCCAACAGTAGGACAGTTTCTTAACAGGGCTATTGTTATTATTATAACGATTGTGGAAAGTCAACATATGCACACATACAAGCAAAAATCGTTGTTCGAAAGTACACCTCCAGGTTTTGTAGAATAATGAATGTCCGGGTCTGCTAGGGGAGACCGAGTGCCATTATTATCGGCGTCAATTTAATTAAATCCCCTGCGTTATTACCCCATATCGTTCTATAATGGCCGTCTAATAATTTCTACCCGCTGTACCGCCGTGTTAGTTTAGTTGTACGTTTAAATCAACATTTCAATTCGATGTTATTGTTTATAAATTATAACTCGTTGTAAGCCCAGATTGATTCACTACTACAAATGTTAACATAACTATATTAATGTAAAAAAAGAACTTGAAAATCTCACTTTAAATTTTCAGATCGAACTAAAATTCAGCTTAAAATCCATAAAATTACTTTCTGAACGAGAGAATTTGATCACCCGATGCAATCACCCGCGCCGACCGGCTTCCGGCTCATCGATATTCGTAACGAATCGTCGAAATTCAATAATTATCCCGAACACGACTTCATTCACCAAAAAACATCGTAAAAAGGTGTGAATGAAAAGAGGAAGGCAGCGTTCGTTTTTTGGGGCGAGAGGCTGGCCGGCCAATCGCGTCGATCGTCGTTTGTCGGTTTAGTTCACGTGGCGGTTCCAACTCGTGTAGTAGATAAGATTAAAAGTGGGTAAGCGGTAATCAGTGCGCGACCAAACTGGTTGAATGGGGTTCCGAACAGCGTTCATTCATGAAGCTGGGATGCCATCACGCAAGGGAGTGGACCGCGCAGCCGCCGAGGCGACGTGCTACGCTTCAGACACCACAATGATTTTACTAGCTACTATCATCTAAACACGTTCCAATCTAAGATTGTTTCATTTAATTAACACCAATAGTGAGAAATGTTAATATAGGTAATTAGAAATTTGTACTTCAAAGGACTATCTTTGATCTAGTAGGGCATGTTGCGCCTCGCTATTACGAGATCTTGGACTCAAATCATCCAGGTTCAATACTTAGTAAAGTGAATACCTACTAGTCTTAACAATTTGCTTTGCCGAGTAATGTCATGTGTTTAGAATTCTATCATCGAAAGACCAGTCGACATCCTATTCTACAATCAAGTAATGTCCTTTACTTACTTGAGCAAAAAGAAGTAATACACAATACTTCAGAATCTTTTGGAACTGGCAATATTACGTCTTACTATTTGTTTATTCATGAAAAAGTGGAAAAAATCCACAGGTACTAGAAAATTATACACTGTCTCAAGTTATGCTTATTGCTTAAGTAACGAAGATGGTTAATATTACTTGGCTAAGAAAACTAATTTTTGACTTTTTTTACTTATAACAGTTTCTCAACTATAGAATTAAAATGATGTACTAATTAAATTCTTGCGTAAAAGTAATTACTTCGACATGTTTATAGATACGGGTGTAGGTCAACCAAAGTATGGTTTTATAATCGAAAGATTCTCAGTAGAAGTTAAGAGTCTGGAATTGTGCCCGGCATAACGGCTAGCGCTCTATTACAACACCGTACACCTATGCCAGCCTTGGTTGGAGAATATCTAGATGTGTATGTTTTTTCTCCTGAAGAATCTAGCGCATATGCTGAACGCTACAAGAATCGCACCAAATAACAATGTCATCGAATGTCAGCACGTCAGCTGTTCACACTCAGACGATGCACACATCATTGTGTATTTTAAGCCCGTGTTAATTACCACAATCTTCTCATGTAATTGGACACATGGCGTTTGCCAGAGACGATAAACGGAGAACTGCAATTAGGTCATATATCCTCTGAATTTATGAAGTTATGATGGTAGATTAGATAAAGTTTATTTAATACTGCTTTGATCTATATACACAGGTCGAATCAAAGTGTAGGAATGGTGTTAGTAGTATTTTTATTAGCGGGCCTTTAAATTTATCGTTTGTAGGTATAGAGGCGCCCACGCACGCTCTCCCAATAAAATGGCCACTACACGTCGACCACATCGGAATAAATATAAAGACGTTTATTCAAAGGCTCGGTTAACGATACTAATGTTTCGTTTCTTGTTTGTTTGTTATAAATGAAACATTGTTCGTCTGCTAACAATCTTTTAGCGGTTGAGATAATAAAAAGCGTATAGATATGTTGAAGCTTATAGGGTGAGATGATTGATGGAATGTTTTGGCAGCGGAACAGCAGTTATGTATCTAGAAAGAAACACTTCACAGAAAAAAAATGTGTTTTCTATTATACGCGAAAAAATTCGCCGAGAAGGTGTTAACTATAACACTATTCAAATTATTGATATTTATATCGGAAGGCCCGTTAAGCCGTTGGTCCCGGTTACCACTTAATGTGGTAGTCGTTAAGCCGAGTTGGAAGCCTTAAAGGCGGCTTGATAAGTTCCAACAGCAGGTGGCCACAAACCTGCCTCCACCAATCCGTACTGGGTCCACGTGGTAGAGTATGACCTAATCTCTCTCACCTCGATTTGTGAGAGAAGGCCTTTGTCCAGCAGTGGGCAGTAAAGGCTGATATTATTATATAGGTAAGTCAACTTTTACAACAGTCAGATTATTAATATTTACATAATTCAAAAACAACAGCAACCGTAAAAATTCAAGGTCCGAATATTCACCCTAAATGTCTTGCATTATATCTTTAATAAAATTGTGTAAACTCCAGGGGTAACTTAGATGCATGTAAGGCAGGAACCTGAGGGAGGAACTTTTTTTTAAGGGTCGGTCAGCGATTGAACCCTATTTCATCTAATTCAGTTGAAAAGTGTAAATGGTGCCGAAGATGCGGCTCACAGACTCAGTAATAGCCTATTCTGTTATAGTTATAGCTTGTAATATTCCTCTAAACAACATGGTTAAAAATGTTTCATCTGGTTTTCGCCTTTTGCCCTTGAACTCTAAAAATTTACTCCTATAATTGATTAATGCAATTTTTATGGAAAATAGTGAAACTGCACATTAATCTGCTGGCTGCGAAGTTGCCACAATACTATTTTCATAAATACCTTTCTTTTCTCCAAACTTATGTGTAGCCTTCTTGTTATTCTGAAAACAAGTTTCTACAATTAACATCAAAACTATTGCTTAATCCAAGATTCTGCTGCCAAAAATTAGGTCAAGATAATGTTTCTATGTATTGAACATCGTCATATCGTTAAACTAGTGTTTATTTATTCTATAGAATAAAAATACTCTGGCGCATGCCGCTGATTGCAACCTTGATCTGTTATTAATTTTACGCTTATTTTCACCTCGCCCTCGGCGATGACTCATGCGCCTGCGCAGTTATTAATTCACTCTCACAAAGGTAAAAGCGACCTCACATGTACTTGAAGAGGCAAACGTTAACTATGACTCCATCTAAGTAAAGGTTGTTGGTTTACAAAATTAATAATGTTTATTTTATTTTTGTTACAGGTAGTACTTTTTATATTGACCGAAGGACGACAAACTATAATAAAAGGTTTTTTTTTATTTCGTTACTGGATCCATATCACTTTTTATTAATTTCTTAAAGTTTGAAAATTATGACAAACATTCCCGTGTCCCGTCCCTCAGGCATCGCGGGGCGTGCGCGGGCGCGGGGGATGTACGGCCGGAATGCGGTCTACCTGCGCGGGACCACCGCTAATCAATTTAGCTTTTATTATCGTACCAATAACGCTTCATTACAACTCCTAGATTTATGTTCGCGTTGTTTGCTTTGCTCTCGAACGTTTTTGTTACCGAAACGTGTATTGTGGCACGGATAATACTTTGGAAACTTGCCTAGAATATTTTTTATGAGCGGCTTACGTCGGTAATGTTCTGTCGCGCTCGTTAAAGCGACAAGTAAAAGAGAAAATCATACGCATGGAAACGGCCCGGTCTGGTACAGGCACGAGAGCTTTTATTCTAATGCCAATGACACACGCGACGTATAAAATGTACCATTTAGTGAGTATGACGTGAATTTAAATTTGGAACTAGTTATGTCTGATATAAAATCGTATGACAATGGGTAATGTCAGGGTCGGGGAGCACCTGACAGCCGTCGCTCAGGACTGAGTCAGACAAATACCTGAAATGTGAACAACTTTTATAATATTACATAATTTATTTATTTATTAGGCTCACAAAACAAATTACAGTCCGATAGTTCACAATGTTTGATCATCCATATTTCAAGCTAGACTATAATTCTAACTATGTGGGCACAGAAAGTTCCAAATTTCAATAATAAAAGGGAGGGTTAGTTGAGTTAGTGTAGTTCATTAAATCTAAAGTTAGTAATATTTTATTGCTATTGTTTAGTTTATACCTAATATAAAAATAAGGAAATTAGGGGTGGGGTCCACAAATAATAATATAAACCAAAATGTTGCCAAAGCAATATATATTTGATCGCACTGTCCAAACAAAAGAGATTTTGTTAGTTAACTACTGCATACATTTATGGTAGTGATGTCAGTAAGTCTAACTAAATCAAAGCAAATAAAAAATAGAGACTGGCCTATCACTCCTATCATCTCTGAATAAGTTGGTAGGTATTTACCTAGTATGTCCAAGTTTAATCTACCTATTATTGTCCCAGTATTATGAGCCAATCGCTATTCTTCGGAATTATTAATTCTCATAACTGTCTATAACGGATTAGATACTCTGTAACTTTCCTTAAGATATTTTCATTAACTAAAGAAACAATGTATTTTAAATAGAAGGCACTAGTTGAGTGTAATATATAAATTATATGGCAATAGTTCCGGTCGGTGACCATCTGGTCCCGTCAGGGCCCCGTCAAACGTCCGTCATCGTGTACATGGAGCTATTATCCCGTCCAGTGATATAATAAAAGTTTTAATGCGCCCGTCACAGCCGCGTTGGAGCGGACACGGCCGATGTACAGGGCAACGTGTTACTTCAACATTGCCCGATTAGACTTCGGGAATTTTTATATCAACTATCATCTATCTATCTATCTATAACCTCACGCCAGATCCCTTGCGGGGTAGGCAGAGAGTACAGAGTTCCAACAGGTTCTTTCCTTACATACCTCTCTGGCTTCCTCGACTCTCATAGTTCGTCTCATACACGCTCGCCGGTTACGGAGACTCTTGACTTTTCCATCAGATAAGACTCGGTTTATTTGGTCGTGGTAAGATAGTCTAGGTCTTCCCCGGTACCTGCATCCTTCCACTTTCACATTGTATATCAACTATCATTTATTTATTTATAAACTTTCCTTCTGTACTCTCTACCTATTCCGCAAGGGATTTAACGTGAGGATAGGGATAAATATAACAAGCGCTTATTTAGTAGCAGATTTGATTTTGAATTGTCATCATGCTGAATCAGAATTTTTACTATTCAAGTAAGCTGTTACAGTATTTATGAAGGGTCTAAAAAGTAACTTAAGAAGACTCTAACATTATTTTTGTGATCGAGAAGGGAAAGAAACTACGGTTACTCTTTTCAAAGAAATTTATAAATATTTACCGTTTTTTCCCGACTTAAAAAAAGGAGAAGGTTCTATGTTCGTCTGTATATATGCTTTTTTTTGTGGAACAATTTGTTGTGAGGTATGGGAGAACAATGTAGGCTAGTCTATCAGGTGGGTCTGCGTTTGATAGTAGTATGAAGATAGAGTAAACAGTGGCAAAGATTGCTAACAGGGTTAAATCTGTAAAGATAACTTTAAATCCTCTATCTCAATTTTAAGACAATATTTATTTGAATATACATTGCCTATTTATAACCTGAATAAGAAGTAGGTTATGTACTCAATCAGGTGTTGCAAGTATAATATTATTTCTCATATTTCGTGGGTTTTTTTTCAAACACTTTATTATCAATTCTTGTCACTTAGCTAACTACCTCGTTGGTCTAGTGGCAAAGCGCATCGCTTGGTGATCACAGTCTTGGATTCAAATCCTAGGTCGGCCAAATGAAGTTTTTCTTACGAAAAACTTTTCAGTATGAGTCCGAAATCTGGAATTGTGCCCGGTATATGGCAATAGGCTCGCCCCCTTTTACATAGCACGTAACATCATCGGCGAAAAGTGGGTGTACTCAGTACACCTCTGGCACCCCCGCTTGGGGAATATAGGCGTGTGTGTTTGTCAATCAAAGGAGTGTCTAATAAATTAGTATTTTGTTGCAGTAGTGCCTAGGCTACAATTTTGGTTTTAAGGTGCCTAATCGAAAGCACTCATTGCAAAATTGTAGCCTAAGCAGTAATATCCTAGTGGTTAGACCGTTGGACTGCAAAGTCAGAGGTCTCGGGTTCAAACCCAGGCACGCACCTCTGTCTTTTCGAAACCATGTGCGTATTAAAAATTAATTATCACTTGCTTTAACGGGGAAGGAAAACATCGTGAGGAAACCTGCATGCCTAAGAGTTTCTCGAAGGTGTGTGAAGTTCGCCAACCTGCACTGGGCCAGCGTGCTGGACTATGGCCCAAACCCTCTCAGTTTGAGAGGAGGGCCGGTCCAACAGTGGGACAGTTTCTTAACAGTGCTAATATTATTATTAATTTAAGTACTTCTGCAACAAAATACCATTTTATCCATATTTTTACCACAAAATTATGATTTCCCCAAATTCCGCCATGGTCGGCTAATCAAATCGAATAACTGTAGTCGCTCCCAAGTTTATAGAATATTGCCCAACACCAACACGAGGCCATCTCAACAAACACGCGTATTTGCTCAACTACCATGATGACGAAGCTTCGCGCTTTTCCGAAGCGTGCGCCCACGCATGCATTCATTAAGCTGTATAAGTGTATTAACAATATTTACACGGATGCAACAACAGAAACCGTGAAAGACCGTTTTGTTTGAATTTTACTGGATGAAATTAATTAAAGTATGGTCACTATTAAAGGTTTATCATCTTGAGACTATGCAGACTAGAACGCGTCTCTAAAATTTTCCTCGTATGGGAATCAAATCCGGCATCACCCGATACTGAATATAACTCAGTGGCTAACGCCCAGTTGCGGAAACGTTGTTTAAATTTAAAGATGACAATAATCTTTATAACACACACACACACCAGTACGCCTATATTCCGCAAGCCGGGGTGTACTGAGTACACCCACTTTTCGCCGACGATGTTACGTCCCATGTAATAAGAGGCGAGCCTATTGCCATATATATACCGGGCACAATGCCAGACTCCGGACTCATACTGGGAATTTTTCGTAAGAAAAACTACATTTGTCCAACCGAGGATTTGAACCCAGGCACACAGGAACAATGACAGTTTCAAAGTACTACCGCAGGGTAACCTCGTGATCACAAAGCGATGCGCTTTGTCACTAGACCAATGAAGCTTCTTAGCAGAATCTTTATAGCGTATGATTTAAAGATATGTTATAACAATAACTTTAAAAAATTAAAGAACGTCTCTACATCTTGGCATGAGACTCAGACTACCATGCCATTATCATCATCAGTTGCGTAACATATAATAGCTGTACTCTGCTGTCATAAATAATATTGTCTGGTCTATATTTTCACGGCTGAACAATCAAACAAAGCAATCACATCAGTGAATTCTTTTAATACCGGAATGATATGAGTCTCGTCAAATCGTGGGCTCATTCCATTGGAGACCGCCCGCTGGCCGAACCCGCCATCCAGAGATGTCAGTCAATGTCACTCTTCATGCATTCATAGATAACAAGAATCTAAATCACCAGTGCGCTCGTAAAAACGGCACAACACTTTGAAATGAACCGTTTTTTAATTTTTTGATGATTCCTGACAGCACAAATTGTTGAGAAAAGATTATGTTTTTGTAAAGAATGGTGAAACATGTCAGATCCTCACACCCCACGGACTTACATTTTCTATCTATCTATCTATATCATCATGCTAGATCCCTTGCGGGGTAGGCAGAGAGTACAGAGTTCCAACAGGTTCTTCCCTTACATACCTCTCTGGCTTCCTCCACTCTCATAGTTCGTCTCATACATACGCTCGCCGGTTACGGAGACTCTTGTCTTTTCCTTCAGATAAGACACGGTCTATTTGGTCATGGTAAGATAGTCTAGGTCTTCCCCGGTACCTACATCCTTTTACTTTCGCATTGTATATCTGTTTTGTCATTCTTTCTTCTGACATTCTTTCTATATGCCCGAACCAATGGAGCATACCCTCGCTCATCTTACTTACATTTTCATGAGAGTAATCTTTCCCTTCAATATGGCTGAGGGGAATGATGGTATGGTCTAGTAGCCATACTCGTGAGCGAGCAGGTAACGCTTGTGAAGACTGGAGAATTCTTTAGACTTCATTCAGTCGTAAGGAACTCCACTGGATTGGGCATTGCATTGCTCGAAAACTTATCTGTAACCGAAACGTTGTACTACTAAGCTGTCGAGTTTTTCGGCGAATCTTCTAAGTGGAGGCTGCGTTCCGATTCGCTAGTGGTTAGTAGGTAAACTAGATTAAAAAAGAAGTAAAAACAATGACAGTTTCAAAGTACTGCCGCAGGTTAAATACAAAATAAATAATTTGAGTATAATAACCTTTTGATCACAAAATGTACGTAAAAAAAATTCACGGACTTAAGCTACGCTCTCTGATTTAATTTCTTGTTTCTTTAAAAAAAATACACGTGTAGCAATTATTAAAGATGAGCGTACCTTGTAATTTATCTTAATACTGCCTTAGTTTAATTAGTTAGAAAACATAAATATTTGTTAGACAGATGGCATCGTCTAGCCCCGAGCGAACGCTAATTAGCCAGTAACGATGCGAGCTCTCGATTAACATCGTTTTTACCATTCATTATAAGTAACTGCGGTTATTTTTCAAATCTCAATTCATTAAATTAATATTAAAGGCCCTTCGACAGCTCGCAGTGATGTTGAAAGCCACTTTAAAAGATTATTAGCGATATTAACGACCGTTCTAAAATTAAATTGTTAGGAAATTGAGAATGCATTCAAATTTTTTTTATCATCTGTGTACTTGCATACAGAGAATGAATTGTAAAAATAGATACTGGCTGGCAGAGTTCCAAAATTAAAAAATAGGATTGAGTTAGAAGAGCATTTAGTGACGCGTTTTGACGTCAACACTTCTCAATAGTCTCAATTAGGCACTTATATGTTTTTTCTTCCGTAAATTTATATGTATTTATTCCCAAAGAAAGTCATTAATTATTTTAGAATATTCTATATTGTAGTGCAATTTCCGATAAATCTTAATCCAATGTCGTGACTGTCTGCGAACCCCAAATGACTGGGTTATAATGAGGCCGCGGAGGCCCCACTATTAACAACATCAATTGAGTAATTTGTTAGGCGGCTCGCACAAAGAAGACTCCATGTCAGCTAATTAGTAGTATTATTTGATTGAAATTACCTACATTTATTATAATTGAACCTTTTATAAATACCTGCCGTAGCTCGGAGCAATCCCGACCATTGATTAAAGAGTATCTTATATTAATAAATAGCAACGAACTTGTCTCAAAGAGAAAAGGAAATTTTAATCAAGAGGAATTATTTTCCAGAATTTAAATCTGCGGCTGTAGCCGCATGCGCAGCCTAACGGTAGAACGCCAGTTAAAAACGCTTGCCTCGAGCGGTCACCTCACAAAAAAGTGAAGAAACAAAATGCTTTACATCTCACCATGCCCGTGAATGGTGTTTACTTCAAAATATATTTTTCGTTGTCGACAAAAAACAGGGAAAATACCTCTATAGTTTCTATTACGAAAAAATGGCAGCAACTCAGTGGTCGGTTCTTTTGTGTATTTCTTATAGGAAAAAGATTTAAAATGGAAACGCAATGATATGGTATCTGATAGAAAGTAACTTGTTTACGCTTGTATGCGGTAAAAGCGATAAATTAACATGAACTGTAGTTATCTCGGTGCGGGCGAGCGCGGCGCGGGCGCATGTTCGGGGCGCGATGAGCTATAAAGCGGTGTGAAAGTGGACGAATAACGACATTATCCATCCGGTGCGATAGAATAATAAAATGATTCGTGAACTTATCTCCTTATTTGTATAGGACCGCCGCGGTGCAGTACACTTTTATTTTTGTCCGAGAAGCGGCTGTCTCCATATATTTGTAACTCATTTTAAACTTATAGCTATAGTAGATTCGCCCGTTAATGCATATACTTAGAATGCCTCTTTGATATTTTCCGTCGGAATCTTCAAATTTTGCGCCGTTATATTATTTGGTGCCCTTTCCGAAATATACTCAATTAAGTTGGAACATTAAAAAATAGATAATTACCTACTTCACATGGTATTTTAAAGAAACTTGGTATAAAAGTTTTATATAATATTTCTAGAAAAAAAAATGTTATGAATTTTTATTGTTACAATAAATCGCACAAATCCTAATTTGGGATGTTTTATTAACCTAATTACATTATAATATACGCGTAATAACAATAGTAATGTATTCGTAAAAAAGCTAATCATAAAAATAATGCAATTAAAGTTGTATTAATTATTCTTAATAAACACACTAAAGGATGTATTATGGTTGGATGTGTGCCGGGTTGAGAAATACATTCAAAGATTAACATATTTTGTGCTTTAGCCCAACATTTTGCCTGCGGATCTGCCTGTGGACTGTAGGTTATGAGCGAAAGAAAGAAACATATTTATTTATCTATCTATCTATCTATATCATCACGCCAGATCCCTTGCGGGGTAGGCAGAGTACATATTTATTTATCTTATATAAAAAACTAACAATATAAATACTATATCTTTTTATCTCTATCTATATCATCACGCCAGCTCCCTCGCGGGGTAGGCAGAGAGTACATAGTTCCAACAGGTTCTTTCCTTACATACTCTGGCTTCCTCCACTCATAGTTCGTCACTATCTGTTCTCGCGATTTTCTTCGCGTGAGTTTCAGGTGTGTATTTTGTAGACATCGCCACTGAAAACGCTGAAACACGTAATTTTTTTATTTTTTTTTATTCAGAAAGAATGACTAAACAGATATACAATGCGAAAGTGGAAGGATGTAGGTACCGGGGAAGACATAGACTATCTTACCATGACCAAATAGACCGTGTCTTATCTGAAGGGCAAGTCAAGAGTCTCCATAACCGGCGAGTGTTTATGAGACGAACTATGAGGGTGGAGGAAGCCAGAGAGGTATGTAAGGAAAGAACCTGTTGGAACTCTGTACTCTCTGCCTACCCCGCAAGGGAGCTGGCGTGATGATATAGATAGATAGATTTATTTATTCTTAATTGTTCACGTTTAATTATAACAAGAATAAGATGGGAAAGTTTATGTACAAAGGCGAGCTTAACTCAAAATTGAGTTTTCTTACAGCAAACCTAATAGCCATAGAGAGATGAAAATACAGAGGACACTACCAAGTGTACATTTGAAGTAAAATGTGCATAAAACTAACTATACCTAATTATACAATATATTACATATACATATAAACCTAAAAAAATAATTATTTCTTGCCAAACGCCTAAATATGAATTTTCATATCATTTACTTTGGGAACACTTCTTTAACCTCCTATTACACCCCAACGGGGCTTCAAGTGACGTGCATACATTGAACCGGAATACAGAGAAGCAAATACTTTTCCCTCTACTAATCCCGTTTGACATAAATTATTATCAAACATCTAAAAATTGAATATGGATGTGACATACTCTAACAGCATCTATGCATTCTTTATATATCATCATTTTACCGAAATTGGTTTGTTTATATTTAAACAGGAATATGGACACAAACGTCTCTTTTTCTTGAATAACTTTTTTAGGTCTTCAAGTATGAGACCCGTTGCTACTTTGCTCTCTCTATATTATGCAAAAAAGCATTTTATTTTTTACATGTCACGTAAAAATAAGGTCAATTTAATGACATGTTCAAGACTTGCAAATAAAACAAACTTAACAACTAATAACTAGTCATCAAATTATAACGAACGCAGAACATTTCAGCATGGAACAATAACATTTAGATAGGTATGCCCCGCTCAGATAAAATAAACATTGTTTGGATAACCAATTAAGAAAACAACAGCTAATTAATTTTATACTTAAATTGCTGGTTTAATTTGTATGGAATTAGGTAAATTAATAATTTGTTTCCACATTCTATATAAATATGTAGAAAATAATAAAAATTATTATGCGTGCATTTTCCTTGAGTATTTTGTACTTACATCTATTTTAATTGGATCACTCAGATTCTACTGTGTATGTATAATAGAATAGTATATAGATAATAGAATGCGGGAAACCATGATAATAATTGGAATGTTTATGTTAAAATATTAAGACGATCATGGCGCTGGGATACCGCAGTGTTCTAGCGATTAGTGAGGTCAAGCAGGGTTCGACTCGGACAGAGGTGACCGTTTCTGGCATTTCTTTCTTCAAGTGTCATCGTACTTCGGGATTCCCGGTTATCGTTTTTAGTACCGGTTAGTACTTATTGTAGTAGTCATTAAGTGGAAGTTGGAAGCTTTATAGATATGTATATGTTTACTTTGCTTTACCACGCACCCAGCGTTGACAGGTCCGACTGCAATAGCCACAAATTGCTAACTGCCTCCATGAGTCTGCACTAAGTCTGCGTGGTGGAATGTAAAACCAAGCGGACCTCATAGAAAATACTGTCTCACTTCGATTTGTAGCAGAAGCCCTCTATCCAGCTGTGCAACAGTGCCTATTATAGGCTGAGTATACACAATCCTGCATATATTCCACAAGCACAAGGGGCTCAGATGGACACTGAGTACACCCCACGTACGCCATGTTACACCCACATATCGCCAAAGATGTAATGTGCCAATATAATAGGGGCGATTCTTTTGCTATTATCTATTCCAGACTTTGGATTATTATTGACAATTTTTGGATAGAAAAACACACTTTAGATTCGAAAACAGGAACTTGTGATCGCCAGACGCACCATACCTGCAAACGAACCACGACGCACCGTGCTAGACAAACGAAACAAAACTTAATTATTTTTTTTTCAAAATTATCTCCTACCTTTGTTTACTAAATTGGAAAATTTTATTAGCACCCTGGCAACCCTGCGCCGGCATCGTTAGGCAGTATTGCGCAATGGCAAACAGGTTATACGCTTATCAACGCAATGAGTGGGTAACCTAATTTACCTGAGTCACTGGTCTAGCCCAGTAGGTTGTGAGAACGATTAAAGTAGACACGTTTGACTAGAATCTGACAATTTTACAAACTTTTATTTAACTTGCAATGTTTTTTTTTGTTTAGCTGAATTAGTACCACTTCCTCATATCCTACCGTTCCGTTCCGATGACAAGGCATTTTAACATGACCTAATTGGCCTCAGGAATGGCTTGCGTTTGAACGAAGGAACTCCTCAATGATCAGCATAGACACGAAATTTTGTATACACAGGTAATTTTGATTAGTTAGCCGTATTGTTGGTTGGTTGTATAAAAGGTTGCTTTTATTTTTTTTACTATTGACCCATCTCTCGGTAATTCTAGTTGCCTCACGAAGTTTTCCCTCATTGTTAGCATGTGACAGTCACATATAAGTTTCACGAAAAATAAGCCGGGCAATTTTCGGTCATTTTTGTGTTTTTGTCTATGAAATGACACCACCAAACGAGTTTAAATAAAATATATTGAAAAATGAAACAAAAATCTAATTGCTTCGCAGCGCGAAAAATTATATATAAACAATTGAGCGTTTTTTTGTATATGGCATCACGACGAAGCGTATTTTGCCAATGTCAAGTATTACGAATATTCATTTCTAAATCAATTCAACTCCCCGATGAACTTGATGACAACGATGAATATGAAATTGATGAAGTGCCCCACCCTGGATAGTAAAGCGATGGATACTTTACATACCAATTGCGACGGCCGTTTTGAGGGAAATCGGAAAGGCACGTTTCATCACTTTGTTACAATTACCTTCACTCATGCACATATAAGAATTCATAATGGTTAATATTCCACCAACATTACACATTATTATTCGAAATAACACAAGTTTTGGAAATTAAAACAAATTGACGACATCACTCTTTGATTTCCCGCCAACGCCCTCCAATTGAGCGTTGCCTAGCAACGTAACAACAAAAAAGTGAAGTGAAGCTTTTGCACAGTTGTGGTACAACGACGGCTGGATGCAAATAATCAAATGAAGTATTATCTTGATATAACCACGTAGTGGTGGCAAAATGTTTATTTATCGTTGTATAATTTAATAGCCCGCTAGAGCGATCTAATACAGAATCACAGAAAATGTACGGTCCTTTTTAATATGTTACGATTACAGTATAGAGTAAATTATGGTACCAAAGATTATTATTAACGTTATGTTGTACTAGTAATCAATATTAATTCGAGTAGAAAGCTTGAATAGAATACCAATCCGTAATAACCATTACTCATAGTTTATGATACTTTCTCTACATATAATTCGTGCTCGTGATCCGAAAAACAATCCAAGTTCAGGCATTACACTTAAACGGACGTCATAACAAAATAAAGTGCAACAATCGCTCATTTCTCATGTCATACACAAGTTCAATACATAACTATTACGCAATAGTATATCAACCTAAGAAGTATTATACATTGGAATTTGAATTGTAACTTTTCATGTTTAGAGTACAAAGTTGTATTCACAGGAAGTAGAGTTGACGGTTTATTGCGTTGTCAAGAATCGGCCTGAGGCTAACATTTGTGGCAAAACGTTCTAAAATTACACACTGGCAGGTTCTATCACGAATACTTAATATATTTGTCGGACGAAGCACAATTATGGTCAGTGCGCCGTGACGGACATACCATGACGCTACGAATACAAACTTAGGGACGCCTTTGGATAAGGTAAGTATTAGAAAAAACTATCTAAAGTATTACCGATCTTCGAAATCGATTAAGCTACCTGTCATTCTATAATACCGAATTTATACAGTGCATCAGTAGCTAGGTTGAAGAGACTTACACGATAGTTCGTATCATTTGCAGTGTAATAATATTGTTAGCTATACGCCACCTACCGGGTCTATGTTATATAGTCTATGTTACTTCAGAATACACTGAAGATATCCCGGACATCAGCCTGTGCGAGATTGGGATGGCTCTCAAACACCTTAAAAACAACAAAGCGCCGGGTGAAGACGGAATTACCGCAGAGCTTCTGAAAGCGGGCGGATCGCCGGTACTTAAAGTCCTTCAGAGGCTGTTTAATTCCGTCTTGCTCGAAGGAAAAACGCCGGAAGCGTGGAACAGGGGTGTGGTGGTACTCTTTTTCAAGAAAGGTGATAACACTTTACTGAAGAATTATAGGCCCATCACACTGCTGAGCCATGTTTATAAGTTGTTTTCGAGAGTCATCACGAATCGTCTCGAACGCAGGCTTGATGACTTCCAGCCTCCCGAACAAGCCGGTTTCCGGAAAGGCTTTAGTACCATAGACCACATACATACGCTGCGGCAGATTATACAGAAGACCGAGGAGTATAATCGGCCACTATGCTTGGCGTTTGTGGACTATGAGAAAGCCTTCGATTCGATCGAGACTTGGGCGGTTCTTAGATCTCTCCAGCGATGCCGCATTGATTATCGGTACATCGAAGTGTTGAAGTGCTTGTATAATAACGCCACCATGTCAGTCCGAGTACAGGGGCAGTGCACGAAGGTGATCCCCATAAAAAGAGGAGTAAGACAGGGAGACGTCATTTCTCCGAAACTGTTTACGGCCACCTTAGAGGACGCCTTCAAGCTCTTGGAATGGCAAGGACTTGGCATCAACATCAATGGCGAATACATCACTCACCTTCGATTTGCCGACGACATTGTGGTCATGGCGGAGTCGCTGGAAGATCTAGGACGAATGCTCGGTGACCTAAATAGAGTATCCCAACAAGTGGGTCTTAAAATGAATATGGACAAAACAAAAATAATGTTTAATGTCCATGTCGTACCCACCGCACTCACCGTTGGGAACTCCACTCTTGAAGTTGTCGACGAATACATTTACCTGGGACAGGCAGTCCGGTTAGGTAGGTCCAACTTTGAGAGAGAGGTCAATCGACGAATCCAACTCGGCTGGGCAGCGTTCGGGAAACTGCGCAACATCTTCTCATCCAAAATACCTCAGTGCCTAAAGACTAAAGTTTTTAGTCAATGTGTGTTACCAGTGATGATATATGGATCAGAGACGTGGTCTCTTACAATAGGTCTCATAAAAAAGCTCAGAGTTGCTCAGCGAGCTATGGAGAGAGCTATGCTCGGCGTTTCTCTACGCGATCGACTCAGGAATGAGGAGATTCGTAGAAGAACCAAGGTCACCGACATAGCCGTTAAGATTAGCAAGCTGAAGTGGCAATGGGCGGGCCACATAGCGCGTAGATCGGACGGGCGTTGGGGCAGAAAGATTCTAGAGTGGAGACCACGTATTGGCAAGCGCAGCGTGGGACGACCGCCTGCCAGATGGACCGACGATCTTGTGAAAATCGCAGGAAGTCGTTGGATGCAGGTGGCATCGGACCGGTTACGCTGGAAAGCGATTGGGGAGGCCTATGTTCAGCAGTGGACAAGTATAGGCTGAGATGATGATGATGATGATGACTTCAGAATAAGGTAGCTTTAAAAAACTCTTTCAGCATTATAAAGCTATAATGCTGAAAGAGTTTTTGAAATCGCTCCAGTAGTTTTTGAGTTTATTAGATACAAACATACAAAAATACAAATCTATCCTCTTTATAATATTAGTATAGAAGTATAGATGTCGTATTCTATTATTTGAAGATTACAGTTAAGTCAAGTGGTTATTTTAATATTGTCCATAGACATACTCTATGTCTTTAATAATTCTAAGCGTGTGTTGTTGATGTTAATATGTGTTGAGTTGTGAAGCGATGACAGCTGTCAGATGACGATTTACCAAATACAGATAGTCAATGTAAGATGGCGGACGGTGCTGCATTGTTATTCGATTGGCAACGGGGCGAGCGGTCGGACGAGTCGCGGAGCAGGTAACCTTACCGCATTTTATGTGACAATATTATTCTCCAACTATTGTGCGCATCCTCACTATCAAGGGATATCAGTGTACCGGATGAGACTCTAACACTAGAGTATTTCAAGAATTTCTTTATGTTCGGCCTTTATGCAGATGACTATGCAAACGAAGATAAATCCAATTTTCACCTTTACCAGCATAGAACCCGAAAATTGCCTAATCGCCGACATATACTTTTTAGTCTATTACTAATAAATGAAATAAATCTCTCTGTGAAGTTAGTTTAAAGTCGAATGAAAAATTTGTACCCAACAATTTTTTATCATGAGCCTTAATATGGCTCGCTAAACAGAATTTGGTCTTAAACACCCGGTTGCCAATAGAGCAATAAAACATGTTGTAAAATATGGTACCCTACTTAGTATAAACTATATTTTACACGCACATGATTGAAATATTGATTTTATAAAATAAAAGCGTTTTTAAACGCACCACATTAAATATTGTTTAGATTAAATTGTTCAGTCCGTCTCCACGCAGCGTTCATTCGTGGCTCGTGGTCGTCCTCGGTCGACCGCCTCTAATTACGGGCGAGAGCGCCCGATCTGCCGGAGACAATGTCTACACTTGTACGGTAATTATTACATGTTTTTCGTCACGACACACCTGTTTGCCGGCAATGACAAATCCCTAACCATTAGTGTAACTACAAAACGTTCTTATTAAAATTTTTCATGCGCGTGGACGTTCAGGTTCATTCAGTGTAACGTTAGCGTTACGCTATCGAGTTGATTTGCCATCCTTTTCACACTAAAAATTTACTAAATAAACATAAACGTAACAGCACATGTACTCACTAACATCATGATAACGTTAATCTTTTCATGCTTAGCCCTCAGGTTGCAATATAGAACACGAGTTTTTCTTCAGTAAAAAAAAATATCTTACAATCAAAATAAATATATTTCATTAAATTTAAATTCAAGAGAAACATTTCATATGAATCCATTTCCGTGATTATAATATTCATGAAGGATAAAAAAAGATTCAAAAATATATGTGTAAGTAATTTTATTATATTGCGTATGATGGTTGGGTGTGTTCAAATTAATAAAGTCTAGTAACGTAGCAAGGACGATGATACAAAATGCCACTGTTTACGCAAAACCTTCACATTGAGTTCGTGTTGAGTGCGTTCACAAGAAAAACAGTCATACGCGGAGTGTCTCTAATATTAGATAATATTTCAATTGGTGTTCCACAGGGCTCCATCTTAGGGCCCTTTCTTTTCTAAGTATATATCAATGACCTGCCGAACTTTGTCCATGATGTCTGTGACATTGCACTACTCGCAGATGATACTTCCTTGATTTTCAAAATTGACAGAGCTAAGCTTAATTTTGACGATGTGAATGGTGCTCTTTCACAGATATCAAATTGGTTCGAAATGAACAATCTATTGCTTAATTTACTCAAGACAAAGTATATTAAATTTACTATGTCTAATGTAAAAGATATTGATATGAATATTCTTATTAATGGCACAAAGCTGGACCTCGTGAAAGCCACTGTCTTTCTAGGCATTACCCTAGACTCTAAACTCCAATGGAGAGCCCATATCTTATCACTTTCGGGTAAACTTAGCTCCGCTGCTCATGCAGTGTGGAAAGTACGGCAACTTACGGATGTGGAGACAGCACGTCTAGTTTATTTTAGTTACTTCCATAGCATTATGTCTTACAATACCGTAATGTGGGGTAACGCTGCTGACGTGGAAAATGTATTCATGCTGCAAAAAAGCTATCCGTGCCATTTATAATCTAGGACTAGGCTTCCTTCAGAGAACTTTTTAAAGAGATCAACATTCTCACGGTCGCTTCACAGTATATATATGCCAATATACTGTACATACGTAAGAATATCCATTTATTTGATAAAGTGAGTAACGTTCATAAACTAAACACGAGAAATAAACATAAACTTGCATTACCTATTCTTAGGCTTAAAAAAGTATTCAATTCCTTCTTAGGAGTTGATATTCGCTGCTACAATAAGATACCGAATCCCATATTAGATTTGCCACTTGACAGATTTAAAAGTTATATTAAATCTTCACTAATGAGTAAAGGATATTATACTATAAATGATTTTTTAAATGATAGAAATGCCTTTACACAAATTACCTGAAGTTTACAAGAATATAATGTTAAGTGCAGCGTATCCTGCCTAGCGAGCGTTCATTGATTTTGAATATTATTATCGAACGATGTCGACAGGGTCTGGATTGGTCATGCTCACTAAAATGTCTTTGCTAGTAGCGGCTTTGTAGAGCGGGTCACTCTTTTCCCTCTAATATGGTTGAGGAGAGTGATGGCTGCTTCTCAAGTCATGCTCGTGAACGGGTGTTGCTAGTGGGGACTGGTCCGTCCTCTATCGTTTGACTGAATACTGTTGAATTTTGTCTCGTTCGGCATCACACTGGAGCTGTAACCAATTATTTTGTTCGCACTCTTTACATATTTTATAGTAACCTTTTTTTTCTCTTGTTATACTTTATACTATATACCTTTACACTATCTCTATTTTGTAAATGAGAGGACTACGTAGACACTGACCGATACCATGAATCTAAGTACATTTATGATGCATCTATACTTAAGCATATCTATTTAGCTCGTTCTGCATTGTTCTCTCATACCCCATAAATACAATGTATACAAAAAGAATTGTAAAACTCTCATTTAAAAAAAAACAGTAACCGTGAAGTTTCTTGCCCTTCTTCTCCACAGGAATGACATTCCGAACGGGTGGTAGAGTCTTAAGTAATCATTAATATCTCCTTTTGACTATTCATAAGTTCCTTTTGGTCTACATTAATAAAAAACTTTTGATTTTTTGATTGGACTTAGCACGAACAAATTGACATTATCGTAACGCTATCGAATTAATATGGCATCCTTGTTACACTAACAAGGACATTGTTCTGTGCCCATACGTCATTTACCCCAGAACCAACAGCAATGAAAAAATACTTTTATGATTTCAAATCACCCATAAATTCTCTTAAGGCATTTATTATTAAACGGAAAAGCGGGCAAATCGCAATATTGCACAAAAAGTATTAGATTATGTGATTATAATTCAGTAGCCAATAATGCATATGTGGTTATATTGTGTGTTGACATTTAGTAAAGATATCGGCGACTTCAATAGAAGTACTTACAATACTTTAAAATATTCGTTTTAGATTACAAATTGTCCGTTAGATACGGATATTTGCCATTATTGTAATAAAATAGATAAATAATTATGGCATGGGTCAAATTTTCTGGTGGTTCTGGGCTAATTTTTGACAATGTCCTTTACTAAATAAAGATGAAAGTGACAGTACGCCTTCTCGACAACATTACGATAACGTCCAATGGTTTGTACTTAGCCCTCAGTGGACTTAGCAAGATCAGATTGGCGTAAGTGTAACGCTTTCGAGTTAACACGCCATCCTTGTCACACTTCAAATTTACAAAATAAAGATGAACGTGATAGCACGCCTTCTCGACATCGTTACGCTAAACCTATCTGTTCGTCCTAAGCCCTCAGATTGTGATAGGAAGAATGTTAATAATGTTCCATACACATGCTATAACTTTGATTTAAAGATACCTTTTTAAAAACAAGCCTTTATAACAAAACACAACCAACAAGCTCGCTTAGTTGAGGATCCTATGGCTTTCTTCCGACTCCATTATCAGATCCTAGACACCATCCTTGTCTAAAATACTCTTCAAGACAAATGCAACGAGCCTAAACATGGCGGGGTTATATTGAGTTATTTGGTGGTTCCATTGGCCACCTGGCTTAATTGTCAGACCCTGAATACCATCTGGTTGAATAATACTTGCCATTACCCATCCAACAAGCCTAAACACAAGGGAGTTAAGTTGTATAGTTCACATGTTTCTATGGCACCTTTCGACTCCATCATCAAACCAGCTTCATGGTACCATATTTTCGCATTGTCACCAAACTTACATACGTATGCCAAATTTGCCAAGTACTTGAAAATTTAAGCCAATTTATGAGATCATTTACTGCTTAGTTGATGTTAATTTCTTTACTATAGTTCTTACTAGTTTCTGCCTGCGTCTTCGTCCGCGTTGACTTTAGACAGAAACCTTACATTTTCCGGGCTAAAAGTATCCTATGTGTTAATCCAGGTAATAAACTATCTGTTTGCCAAATTTAGAAGAACGAAGAGAAACTACGCTAAAATATGCAGCAATTTAAAATATTTCCTCATTGATTGTGGAGACCATGGGTACGAATCCTAGGTTTGACTAAGTCTTATTGCTTTTTTTCTATCGAAAGATTCTGAGAAGAGTTGAAATTGGATGGCACATCAAACGCTAACGTCAAAATGTTCGTGGCAAGCTCTCAGGAAAAGTCCGGAATCGCGAATGATGTTTATTACAGTGACAATAGTCTCGCCTTCTATTACTTAGAGATTAACATTGTCGGCAGAATGTAGGTGTACACAGTCCATCTCTGCTACCCTCGTTTATAGATTAGAGGCGGGACGTGGTTTATTTTTTAGACTATAATTTTAGGTTACAACAACGACTATACATCGTATTATTGTAGAAGGTACTAGACCTATAGATACCAGAGGACTACGCATGAACCATTCGACGTTATATTAACGTTGGCGAGACAGCATGCTGTCACCCTCATGTTTATTTAGGAAATTTGTAGTGTAAAATGGATGGTATATCAATTCTATAGCGTTACAATAACTTCAAGCTGTTCGTGCTTAGGTTTCTGAAGTCAAATATAAGCCAATGAAAATAGTGATTTAAGCTCTATACATACGCCACCTGCAAACATCAACTACAGTGGTTAAGTGCAGGTCACTATATAAAGCAATCACGGTTTTTTTTATCACTAAAAATAGTTAGCTAGTCCTATATACCCCTCACTGGGCATAGCCTGTATCTCAAGGTTTAATTCCCGCACGGGATAAATTTATCTTTGGAGAAACCACAAATGTATGTTTCGGTCTGGGTATTTGTACGATTCAGGAATAATTCATAGGATGGGGCTACGTTTAAAACAACATAAACTAGGCTCCATCTATATACTAATGATTATCATCATATTATTTATATTTGAAATGATTATAATCATCACCATTTACGGAATATTGATCACGATTTAGCTCGAAACTACATATCGTTGAGCTCATTACGTCGTTAGCCATGATTTCTATGAAATTACCCATAAGCTACGTGATTCTTCAGTAGGTAATTACTGTTATGGTATAATCGTTTTGAAATGTTCAAATTTTTGAATTAGGTACGTGCCTTTAACAGGGCTGGTGAAGACGTGTAAAGTATATTCCTTCATCATCTACTAAAAGACATTCACTGCAAGACAGAGGCCTTCCCACCGAAATAGTAATAATAAGAGACTAGAAATGAAATAGCACGCTTTCGTCCGAAACCACTGTCGCCGCTTCGTAACACAGGCACAGTATGCCTCTAATTGGTCTATCACAATTTAATACATAGCCGCGCACACACTCGGGTACATACAAACATCGACCTTTATCAATTTTATTATTAGTCTCCCTGAGATTCACGGGCTTTAAGCGGACCTTTGAAAGGCGTGCTCGAGGACATAGGTCCAACACGTAGAAGCTCTTTGCGAGAAGGTAATATTATGTAAGTCCCATGCTGAGATCAATTGCTGAAAATGAATAAACACAAACAGCGAACCCCGCGCGTGACCCTAGCAGGTGCAGGGACTATTGTAAATTATGGAAAGAAAACAAGGACTATGTAGATGAGATTTTATGGAAAAAAACTGGACTATATCAAAGGGACGGACACGGGCCATATTACCCGTGACCGGCGGTAACTCGCCGCTCACTAGATAGGCCCATCTACGGTCGTCCTTTTTTTTCTCCGTGGAGGAAATCTTTTGCAGACTAGCCCCCCACCTGCCTTCGGGTAGAAAGGCGGAGGTGTGCGGACTCTCTGCTGCGGTCTTCGCCCCACTTTGTGTGACGCGGGGACCGCAGCAGCATACCGACTAAAACCTCCACGTGTTCCGCCTGCCGCTTTTAGGAAAGGCTTCAGGTATGGGGATTTTATCCGCAGCCTCTCCGGCGGTTGTCCTTAGTTTGGCCCACTAAGTTGCGACCATGCATGTCGTCGCCTCCTGCGCCCGCGTCTCCGTCGGCGGTTTGGATCAGCCAGGGGATCGTCCTACCTGGGTCGCTCCGCCGCCTCCTTGCGTGTCATGAGCATCTCAGTAAAGGTGGCCACCGCGTCCTTTCGCTGCCGACCATAGAGCGAACAATCGCCGGCAGCGAGAGATCCGTCCCCACAATAGCAGCTAGCGAGCTACGCTGTTCTGGGCAAGCAGGGCAAACCTCGAGCGTGTGCTGCGCAGTATCTTCGGCGCAACCATACTCGTGGCACCTCTGGTCGGCCTCTCTTCCGGCCACACGGTGCAGGTACCTTCCGTAGTAACTGCACAAGCCGGAAGGTAAGCGTGCCTGCCTTTCGGTACACCCACTCCTTCAGCATTGGATGCACCGCCCGTATGGTCCAGTGGCCTGCGCTCGGCTCCTCGAGCCGGCTCCGCCATTCGCGGAAGGCACGCCTCTGCGCCCGCCTCCGCCACCTCGTTACCTCATCGGGTGGGGCTCCTCCCAGCCCTTCTATTTCGGCCTTTTGGCGGAACACTGAGGTCAACACTACTACCTCCAGGTCCCAGGGTGTGGTCCCCGCCAACACGCATGCGGCTTCGCATGACACGGTGCGGTAGCCGCGTATGACCGTGATCGCCATGACAGGAGGATGCCTTCGCAGGAGGGTCCGGGTCCGGTCGTTCAGGGCGCTCGCCCACACCGGTGCGCCGTACAGGGCCATTGACCGCACTACCCTGGAGTACAGCTCGCACTCATCTACGGTCGTCCTAAGACAAGTATCATTATTAGTCACTATATTATTATGATTCCTGAGGGTCCTACCAAAAGGTGTGAAAGTGCAACCGAAAAACGTTAACTGCAGCACAAAGACCTCCTCAATGTTCAAGATCTTAAAGATGTTGGTAACTTCTAACTTCGCAAGTTGCTTAATGAGGTGCTAACTAGTCTTAATAAAACGATAGTTGCAAAATATATAATGTTCTCTCACGAATAAAACGGCACTATGCACATATTTTTTACAAAACCGGCTCCACACGGCAACCCTGTCGATCAAACGGTTCTTCGGCCGCTTTGAGGTCACGCCAGATGAATTATGCGCTGGCCACATTAGCGGTCATTATATGCAAATAATATTACACGCATTAGCCTCATGTACTCTGTACTCGTTTAATATAAGTCCTTATGTTAATACGGACATTGTCTTTTTTTTTAAATTATGAACATTTTCACGTTCCTCATATGAAAGAAAGAAATCAATGTCTATAAGTTAAGGACCAACGCGTGCGATATTTCATCATCGGCCGAATGGTCGCCATTTTTTCTGGGTTGACCAAAATTTATCGTTTTATCGAGATCGGTAATAACTACAAAAAACAAAAACTCACAAGCATAAATGTGTCGTGGTATATAAGGTGAATACGATATACTGTCGTCTAGCAACATAAGTCCTATATTTAGTCAAGACATCCTTAAATGCGTTAAGTTATAGATAGGAATTTAAAATAGCACCATGTGCAACAGCCTCTCGATCGTATTTTCATGTTCTTATTTTGGTCTATTAAGCTTTGCGTTAATAGCTTCTTTGGTACATTGCACTAGACAATCACATGTTTTTCTAAAGCTTACTGAACATCTAACGATTTATATTATTCATAAACCACCAATTATTACCTAACAAAATATAATAGACAATAACTCTTTGAACAAGGATTTACATATCGCAAGACAGCACAGCGCGCCAAAAGTTAATCAGCTAATGAAGCGTGACAATTGACTGTTGAAAAACTCGTACTGGCCTCCGATTGGTTAAAATTAATCAATGGCGCACCGGCCCGTCACCGGAATGGATATTTTATGTTCCCGTGGCCCGTGGCCGCGGAGTGGGCTCCAATTTGTCCGCAGTTTTTTAATTAGTATGGATGTGAGAGAAAACGAATTGGATTTATACTCGCGTACGAATATTCGATGTTATTGCTGCAAATGTATATGAAAAGCCGGATTGTATAATACAATATTGTATTCGGTACTTTGAGATTTGTTTCCCATATGCATTGTTTTTGAACTTGTGTCGGCCAGGATAATTTTAACACATTTCTTCACAGCTAGGTTTAGAAAACTGTTAACCCTCTTTCAGGCCTTTTTTTATCAGATTTTCTTTTGTAAATGAGAACCAAACGCAACGATGGGCGACATCTTGTCCAGAACAGATTTAACCGTCTTGCATACGTTTCAATAAGCATTGTTGAAACGTCTCAAACATTATTCTCTAATATTTGTTCCTCAATTTTATATAGCCAACAATCCGACGAAGTGCACACACAACGACTCTACATTAGTGTAGGTTGGAATGCAATATGGAAAAAAATAAATAGATGTCTGCTCATTTGTATGGTATTAATATTGACTACATTGCTTTTAACCATTCGACATTTTAATGTTGAATGGTATTAGCGTGAGCATATTTCCATGTTAACAAGGAAATATGCTCACGCTTTAATAAATAATTAAATTGGTCTCTGTTGAAAGAAAAGAGAAAAGAGGCCTCAGTTATTACGTCACTTTTTTGTGTGTGTGAATGATCTACGCTGTTGGCCGCGGGGCCTTTACTGCTTCACCAGACAAGATCACGTCACTTTTCGTTCATATATCCTTTAAGAAAAAGTTCAAGTTTCAAAACGCACGTCATCCCGCACAAGCAAGAGAGAACAAACATATATCTGAACGAGGGGGTTACCCCGTGCATCTTCCCCGCTCCCGACTCTAATTAGGCTCACATTCTCATTCCGTTTTCGCGTTTAATTTCGCCAGCGGTTTTGCCTTAATTACATTATTCGCGGCGGGCGGAGCCTAGCGGTCTTGGGGTACCCAGTACTTAAAACAAGTGACCGATATGTTTACTCGTAGCAGGCACGGAGAAGGTAATATTATTTTTTATTAATTAATTATCATAATAACTATAACTATGATTAAATAATCAAGGTCATATTTACAATGCCATTTCCCATTACCTGGGCCCCTATCTGCTATGACTAATTAGACACGTAACGCGGCATGTCACGATAACTTTGTGGAGTGATCGTTTAATAGTAGGTACTCCAGTGGCATACAGAATATCCATTTTTTACACCTTGTAACGCTTCGCGATTGGTTATAGCGAATAAGTGTCCTATACTCAGCACAGTATTTTGTTGAATGCATTGTTAGATATTAGCAATTTGGCAATGTTTTACTACCGGCCGTCTACTAGACGACAAACGTTCTCGGAGTAGCAGTAACCATACTTACTATATCGCCATTATAAAGAGTATTATCCTACTTCCAACAACGCACAGCTCAAACTGAAGCCCTCACGGGAGCTCCGCTGATACTAACGCTATCTGCTGTATTTCTTGTTACATTTAGTCGCCTCATACGACCCGCTGTTAGTCCAGCTTGCGATTAGGAAACTACACAAGTATATTCTTACTCCGCCCCTACACAGGCAAGTCTGTCGTGGCTATATAGCCACCGTATACGTGGGTTGTTTAAGATCATTATTGGTTGACTAAAAGATGTCACTAACAAGGAATTGTAGATGCAGCCAAAGTCACCATTGTCGCGTCATTACTCAGCAATACTTAACTGTGAATAGCCTTTGTTTACTACATTCAATATGCTTAAGAGTATTGTCTAATTTTTTAAAGTTGCCGTTGAAAGCCGTTCGTGATTAATAGTACTCGGAAAACATCAAGGCGTTTATCATTTGCAAATTCATTTTTTTTCTCAAAAAATATGCGCACTTTTGTCGAATCATGGTCTTTATTGCCGCTGACAAATATTTTAAATGTAGGTGAAAGAAAGCTTGGAAATAAACACTCACTAACAAGATGACTTACACTTTCACCATTCGAACCTGCAGTTCATCGCTGTAATTGAAAAAAAAATCACTTAACAAGTAAATAGAGGGCTGGAGGAGGCTCATCGCAGGCCCGCTTTGTTGTCGAGCGGTTGCTAATAAGATTTTTAAACGGCAACAAAGTACCCAATCAATGGGGCTTGAATAATGAAAACGGCACCTGCCAGATTCCCAGGCCACCCCCGCGAGCCTAAACACGCATCGCGTTACGCGACCCAAAGGAATAAAACATTTTAAACCTTATAGATTTACTAAAAGATTCAATTTGCTTTTTACTCAAAACTTCAATGGACAGGTTTTTGAGTAATTATGCACAATTGTATTTCGTGTCCCGAAAACAGCTATTATATTTTTGTATAATTTAAGAGTGCAAACATATTGTGGAGTTTACTATGTGAATTTTTTCTATCATACAATGGTCTAGATACGATAATTTGTTGAGAAATGTTCATGAGTGAATAATTTGTTATTTATTGTAATAGGTACTCCGTCTCCCACTTTCCTTTTTTTATGATTCTCACATAATTTATGCAAAATAAGTAATTTATATTCATATTTTGTTTAATATATATAGTGAGCATAGTAAAAAGTAATTAACGGATATTTGCGGAAGAGACATTTGGAAACCGACTGTGTCGTCCGTTAGAATTATATACAGTTATTATATAATTAAATACAGGTTTATTTCAGCTTTACAATTGGCACTGTAATCTGGTCAAGAGTTGCGGATACATGAATATTTATTTACGAGTAAATAATCCGTTCTTTAAATATTATGTATTCAGGCTAACTTGCTGCATACTTAAAATCATTACCAACAACACTTCAAGTACTTATAAAATTGAAGTGATCGCTTAAGCCGATACACAGGTTAGCGACGTGCCAACACAACTATAACACTTACCTGTAAACTATGATTAAGATCTCTCTCAACACGGGCCGCGTGCAGAATTAACGAAACAGAGACATTACCCTCTGATCGCGTAGTCCGGGTGCGATTTAACGAAGTGCGATCGTTGCGCACGCGACGGTCGCTCATTAGCGCGCACGCAATCGCGAGCTGCGCGCGGGGAGTGGGGCGTATGAACACCTCGCCCTTATAGCCCTCATTAGATATGCCCCGCAAGTGTAATAATGGCTTCCTACACGAAACAGACGCAAGTTTGTGCAACTGACATTAGAATCGAACACATCTATTACTATGGTTTCCACTCGACAAAAACTATAGGGTGGGTTTGTATTTTCACCTGATGGTTTTTTTTCTATTGACAGTATGTATAACTTGTAGTATATGCTTATGCGTGTGCTTAGTTGCATGAAAACGTCCACTTTTGTAGTAATATTATCACAATATCTTTCTAAGGAGAATAAATAACCGGTTCCCATATCGTTAAGCCTTCGACATCATCTTAAAAATACGAGTTGCTGCTGCTAACTGCGTTTACCAATATAATTTTCACAAGGACACCCACGCTGAAGCAAATAAATGTGACTCACAAAAGATTGGTCCCGTATAAGAACTGCAACTCCTTGATCTGAACGACAACCACTGAACTAATCCGTTGTAAAATTTTCGCCCTAATTAATCTACACTAATATTTTAAAGAGGAAAGATTAGTATTTTTGTATCATCATCATATCAGCCTATATTTGTCTACTGCTGAACATAGGCCTCCCCAATCGCTCTCCAGCGCGGCCGGTTCGATGACACCTGCATCCAACTACTTTCTGCGATCCTCACAAGATCGTCGGGCCATCTGGTAGGTGGCCGTCCGACGCTACATTTGCCAATACGTGGTCTCCACTCTAGAATCTTTCTGCCCTAACGCCCGTCCGATCTTCGCTCTATGTGGCCCGCCCATTGCCACTTCAGGTTACTAATCCTATGGGCTATGTCGGTGACCTTGGTTCTTCTACGAATCTCCTCATTTCTGATTCGATCACGTAGGGAAACGCCGAGCATAGCTCTTTCCATAGCTCGCTGCGCAACTTCGAGCTTTTTTATGAGACCTATTGACATATATACAAGGTGTAACATAATAAACACAAGACCTCAGACACCCCGATTAGAGAATTGCTTCATAAATTCAAAACCAAATTTTCAAATTTTAAGGCTTTTTTTACCCTTTTTTAATCAATTTTATACCCCAATTAACAATGAAACTTGTACGTGTATGTGTGCGTTTTAAAAATACGTTTTAGGAATGCATTTTGAATCTTCTTCTTGCTATGAATCAAGAATAAATTTATTTTTTTATAGCGCATTGAAGGAGTAAAAGTATTTTTTGCAAATTTAAAAAAAATTAAGGTTCATTAAAAATTGTTGAAATCAATTAAGTTAGCGATTTAGAACAAACCACTTTCAAGTCTTGCGTTTATTATGTTACAGCTTGTATATATATGAGATAACTATAAGTGTATTTTTGTATGTTTGTAACGAATAAACTCGAAAACCACCGGACCGATTTAATGTAGAAAGCTACCTTACCTAGAAGTAACATAGGCAATATAACATAGACCCGGTAGGTGGCGCTGTTGTCGTCCGGGTACGAAGTCGCGGGAAACTGCTATAATTAATAGTCAAGTTTTTTGTGTTCGCTCTCTTCCTAAAGTAGTGATCAATCATAAATGCCAATTAAGGACTTCATCCAAAGTCAGCTTCCGTATAGTTTATATTGTATATTATCTGATACAAGTCTCCAATTTTAAACAATCACGACTTCCTCGTTAGTCAATTATAAAATCATAACTGTTTGCTGGTATATTAGCATGCAGCACACGCCGACGTAAGGAATTAATCTAAAAGCTGCAACCCTTTATTCTGTTGGACACAGAAATTAAGCAAATTACATTCAGCAAAGCAAATCGTTTCAAAAGAAAGGGCTACTGAAATAATTGTCTACTTTACTCTCGGAGAAATAGAATTACAATCTAAATTAATTACGCTTTTAAAGCGTCCGTTATTCTTAATTAGTTTCTGCACCGCAGCGGAAGCCTCGCCGACTCGCGCTCTCTTAATGAAGGGTAGTTTCAAATCAGTGCGTTTGATCAACTCTGTGCAGTCTTAATTACGGCACCCGTTCCGCGCGGGACAATCCGGTTATTTATGACTACATAAGCTTGATTATTCTTTAATGAATACTTGTTTTAAAACGTTTAATTAAGTTTTATGGCGACAGGGCCTCAGACGGGGCGTCCCGCCGCTCCGCCGGCCACCAGCTAATTGGATCGGGTTGACGCACTCCCCGCGACCCGCTAACCAGCCACCCCTCGCCGCTCACCCTCGCCCCGCTCCTAATTGTATGAAATTGCTAATTGGAAAATTTTATAAACGCGGCCGCCCGCAGGCCTCCGCCAGGCACCATGGGCCTTGGCCAAAGGATGTCAAGGAAATTAATGCGAGACAACATCAAGGAAATTTCAACTAATTACGGATATATCCAGATGGTATCGCAGTTAAATAATATAGAAATCCGTTGCACTTGATTAAATATGACCATGTAGTATGGGGGATGCGATATCGCTACAACTCACGATTGCTTTTTTGGTGCACCTTACCCGTCCACGCATATAGTTACTCTTCTTCTTCTTTAAATTATGGCTTCACACTATTTTCAACACAACGATGATAATGAAATTGATGAAGTACCCCACCCTAAAAAGTAAAGCGATGGATTTACATACCAGTCGCGACGGCCGTTTTAAGGGAAATCGACAAGGCACGTTTTAGCACTTCGTTTCAATTACCTTTACTCATGCACATATAAGAAAACACAATGGTTAATATTCCACTAACATTACACGTTATTATTCGAAATAAAACAAGTTTTGGAAATTAAGACAATTTGACAACATCACTCTTAGACTTCCCGCCAAAACTCCATATAGCTATTAAACTATTGTGCTTATAAAGCACTAGGTGTACCCGCAACCTGTTCGCGTTATTTTTAGATGTATATTTCACACCCTTAAGTTTTTCTAGACAAAATGTAGCCTATGTCCTTCCCCTGAATGAGAATTATGTCCTTGACGATTTTGATCCAAATCTGTTCAGCGGTTTGAGCGTGAAAAGGTAACAGACAGAAAGACAGATAGACAGACAGAGTTACTTTCAAATTTATAATATTAGAATGGATATTTCTCAGCAATAACTGTACCTCTCAATACTATACCAACCTATTGAAACTGACCTAGGATTTTTTAGAAAAATAATAGATAACGAGCTATTATCAAATTATACAAAAAGCAAAGACAGTAGTTATATTCCATTTTTCTTTATTTTAACTTATTTACGCATGATGTTTTTATTTAACATTTTAGTTTTTCTTTGTTATGCTGATGTTTAAAGGTGCTTGATTAATTGGCTAGGTATATATCAGCGCAAGTTAATCGTTACCAGTTAGTTGTCTTATAATATTTTAATAAGTATATGGATAAAAAGAACGTGTACAGTTCCATATGTTCTTTCCCTTCAAAGCTCTCTCGCTTCCTCCACTTCTATAGTTAATCTTATGCACAGTTGCCAGTTACAAAGACCCTTAACTTATTCATCAGATAAGTCACGGTCTATTTAATCATGGTAAAACAGTCTTAAGTTTTCCTTAGTAGTTTATAGTATACCGTAGTATATCCTTCTACTTTCGCATTACATATCTGTTTCTTCTTTCGTTCCTCAGAAACATTTCCTGCCACCAGAGCACTTTGACGGACGATTTAGCGCCGTGGTTAAGAGCTTAAGCCGCTCTGCCCACTGTGTCTAATAGTCGCGGGTTCGATTCCCGCACGGGACAAATCTTTGTGTGAACCACAATTATTTGTTCCGGTCACATACACATTTTCATGATTGTTAACGCAACCACGACACAGGAATAAATCATAGTGTGGAGCTAGGCTTTATTAAAGGAAAAAAAAAAAAGTATGGACCCCTATCTATCTGTTGGAAAGTGACGATAGGCCGAAGATGTGACTCGCTCACTCAATAATAGCTTCCACTCCGACTTTAAAGTTACCCAAGTTATACGTCTCCGGAAATACAGCCTTAGCACACACACCCTTTCTATAAATAAATAATTAACAAAGAAATTATTGTCAACAGGGCGTGTAGTCGTGGTGGTCGGTGCGAGCGGTCCCCGCTCCAACCGTCAAGCTGGCAGCGAGCGCGTTGAGCATGAACCCGCACTACCACGGGTACGCGGAGCTCAGCTCGCCTCACCCGCCCTCGCCCGAGGCGGCGTTTGCCGCCAACGGCCACGACTACCCTCACAACAACAACAACCCAGCCCTCAAAGAATGCGCCGGTTGCGGAGGCAAGATCGTCGAGAGGTTCCTATTGCACGCCCTCGACAGATACTGGCACCACGGGTGTCTAAAGTGCGCATGCTGTGGGCAAGCTCTTGCGGACATGGGAAGATCCTTCTACTTCAAAGGCGGGATGATATTATGCAAAAGCGATTACACAAGGTGAGACTATTTTGTTATGTTGCATGTAGCTCTTCGTTATTAATATGCTGCTCTACTTTTGTCGTAATGCGTTAACTATCATATTAACTACGACTTTATTTACACCGTCACGCCTATATTCCCCAAGCGGGGGTGGTACAGGTGTACTTAGTACACCCACGTTTCGCTGATGATGTTAGGCCCCATGTAATAGGGGGCGAGTCTATTGCCATATACCGGGCACAATTCCAGACTCCGGACTCGTACTGAGAATTTTTCGTTAGACAAACTACACATGTCCGACCTAGGATTTGAGCCCAGGACCTCGTGATTACAAAGCGATGCGCTTTGCCACTAGACCAACGAAGCAATACTTAATTTATACTTGTTACGTTAATTTATACTTGTCTGTCTAAAATGCTTTTAGACGCACGCGTTAACACTAACATTATCCTAGGAGGCGCAGAAGCAAACCTAAAGAATAAAATTACTATATAAAATGTTCATAAAATCTTATGAATTCGTTGGAAAATTTTGAGCGCCAATTAGCCCCTTAATCTTGGCATATGTAACGAGAAGTCAGTAGCAGATATCAAGCTATGTGACACTTTAAACAAGAATTATATCATGACGAGGTTAGCCTTTGTAGTTTAATTGCACTTCGGAAGTCTTCTCAGCAGTAACGATATTTATGCAGTAGCGATTACACAAGGTGAACCTGATCGACTACTTATAATTCAATCATTCTAAACTCCCGCGTCTTTTAACAGACGACTAATTGGTACCATTTATGGATCGGCATTCGCCGTCTTCGGTTTCGGAACAATCTTTCCCATTGATCATCGGTACAAGGCTTAGTTTTTAGTACGTCATCTGACGATGACAATGGTGAGTCTGTCAAACGCATCGCACCCAAAAAAGTATACCGAGAAAGCCGCGGGCGCATTGTTATGAAAATGCTCTGAACCGTTGTGTTTTCTACCTGAGTGTGGGCAAAAAGTATGGGTTTGCACACAACAAGCGATCGACGTCTCGCCGACTAAATAAATTGGTCTCGTTAGAGAACGCTAAGGACTAATTTAGGTAACAAAGTTTTTATTTGAAACCTCTCGTTAATTAACGTTCTGTGTGTTATTGTGCCGCAACAGTGTTCACGCAGAAGCGGCGTTACGGCTCTGTCTACGATTATGGAAATTTTATGTGTCTTTGTAAACTAATGAATAACCATAGTGAGTCGGTTCTGCGACGCTGTTGATAAATGAGCTGTGCGCTAGCGATTTATTTCAGCACTTATTACCATTAAATAAGTCTTAATTCCCTACAACCACGAGTGGTGAAGTACTTAAACTTGTATGGCCAATTACGTCCTATGATTACCATTTACTTTTAATACAAGTTATAAACTTAATTGATGCAAAATATGTACAATCACTCCTCCGTTATTAAAGTTAATTGTTAATAATTGTTTACTTCGTTAAAATAACTACATGTCTCTTTTTATGTTTTGATAATTACGGCGGTAATAACACAAGGCCTACCTAATAGTTAAATAAATATGTTGAAATTCTATATTGCCCACTTACGACGAACAGTCAAGGGTAATAATAGAATATGGTACCTTGTCATAGTAATGTCTATATTGAAACACGCAGGTCTGGAAGCATGACTTTAGTGAGACAAAGTACTAAAGCGTACATGGGTAATTAAAGTACGAGTAAGAAACATACAAATTTGTTTAATAATTTTATCTGTACGAATCGTCTGCATATATGCGGTTCGAATAATAATTCTGTTTAATTAAATATGAACGTAAATAAATATGAGAAATGAGATGCCGTGGATGGGAAGTACTTACCGCGCGGTACTTACGGCATTTTATTATTACGTTTACATTTGTGCTCGTTAAAGATAATTAATTAAAAAGTTTTTACGACTTCTAAGATTACAGAAAACAATTTGTAATAAAAATATCTTATGCAAATATGGATAGCAGTATGCAATGTTTACAATGCACGCAAGTGTTGTCGGAATTTTAAATTTTCGGTAAATAAGTTTTGTACAGCACATTTTCTTCTACCGTGTCTTAATATTAATTCACGACTTCTTTAACACTTTATACGTATAATAACATTAAAACTCGCACATGATATCGCATAATGTTCTTGACGATTTTGTAATTTTATATCATATTATTGTGATATCCTATAATTGGCAAAGCAACCATATCACTTATTTTCTGTATCTTGTCATAGTTATTAAGCTGTTGGATGTCCTTATACAATAAATAAATGAATAAGTAATTTTAAAGGAATATTATCACGCATACATTCGTAAGCGGGAGTGGCATAGGTGTATCGTCGACACCCTTATATCGTCGACACTGTTAGGTCCCAATTAAATAGAGGACGAGTCAATTGTATACCTAAGTTCATATTGCAATGCTTTACTTATGCCTTACATTGAGTCGATTTGTTGCTCAGTATATTGCGTGTGCGAAGGCCTCTACTCAAGGTAAGTATGAGGTAAAGGGAACGGGCGCGCGGCGGCGCTGCGGGCGCGGCGCGGTTCGCACGTGGACCGCAGCTGCCTCGGGCGCCCGCGCTAATTAGCTAAACGCATGCAATCCTACCCAATTATTTCAAACACACCCCAACTGACGTACGGACGACATAGTCTATTTTTGCTACGGAGTGATTTATTTTGAGTAGTAATAATCACTGGGTTTCCTTTATATTTAACTTTAAATGCTTTACTAAGGGCCTCTTTCACGACCCTCGAGTAAAGTGCTGATCAGTTACTTCTTGATTAACGTTACTCGGGAATTAAGGCCCGTATACAGAACGAAAATCAGTCGTGAATCTAGTTTTAAAACTAACAGTTTAGTACAAAATCACTTTATAAACTAGATTTAGGACTGATTTACGTTCTGTAATACGGGCCTAAAACTGGTTTGTTTAATTGTTGGATAGAGCTACTCAGAGATGGTGAAATTCGTACATAGACTGACTTGCAACTTTAATTGTCGATTTGTCTTCTTAAGACTTTACTTGACCATGGTCAAAGAAACTCTGAGTATAATATTTTATTAATAAATACTAAATAAATCGAGCGCATTTTGAGCAAAAATAATTGCTACTTATACGGAAAATAACATTGAATGTAATCTATTCTCAGACCACTGCCCGTATCGCTATTAAGCTTAACAACATTGAGAACATTACCAATCCGACTCCCGGTAAAATACCTCGTAGATTGAGCTGTTGATATTTAAATCCCTCTATTTGACGTTCATATAAATTCGTTTTACACTGATTTCCCTTGTTTACCGGCGGTTGTGAGCCAAACTACGAAGAGTGGGCCGACCGCGGCGCGGGTCGTGCGTCGTAGATTCGATAAAGCTCGTCTCGCAGTTGACAGAGACGGCGCGGCTAACGAGCGGGCCGGGGGGGCCGGTGAGGGGGCCCGGGGGGACGAAGAAGTGCGGTTCCGTGCATGTCTCTGCTGATTGACCCGCGTCACTCGGCAAACAACAACTAACGAGTCGGCCCCCGCGCCTCCAGGTACGGTAATTCGCTCCAATCGCTCCCGCGGCCGCGCACACTTAAGCCTCCTATTCATTACGAGTCAAATATCGCGCGACACGTGACGTAGCATGGAATTGCGAGTCTTCGGATGACGTCGCGAGACATCTTGTTTTATGACCTATGATGTCCACATTTGTTTAGTCGGTTGCAACATGTCGCCCGAAGAGTTTCGCCGTTTGTCAATTTTGTTGCGCAACACGTTCTTTCTTTGACTTTTTTCCATAACAAAAACGTCACAGCGACCATTGAGTTATTATGTTCTAAAGTACATTTCTTTTAGCAAAAGTTAAGAGTTCCCTTTGTTCCGAGTGCTTTCTACAACGTGACACTTTTGAGTGCTAAGGTTTATTTAAAAAATATGCCTTCATGTGCACTGAGATACTGTTTAAATGACTTAAGAAACAAAAGAATTTATTATCTATGAAAACACAAACATCCCACCGTCTTCGACACCAAGATACATGTCATTATTTGTTTGCCATGACATCTTTAGTACCTAGTACATACACCGTCACGCTTATATTCCCCAAGCAGGGGTGGCAGAGATGTACTGAGTACACCTTCTTTTCTCCGACGATGTTAGGTCCTATGTTATTACATCACCCACTATTGTGGGCGAGCCTATTGCTACCGGGCACAATCCCAGACTCCTGACTCATGTTAGAAATTTTTCGTTAGAAAAACTACATTTATCCGACCTAAGATTTGTACCCAGAACCTCGTGATCACAAAGCTATGCTCTTTGCCACTATATAAACTAGGCAGTCATAGTACATAGTTACTACTCAACGACGCTCGACATCGCATGACATCACAAGGTACACATATCACGAGACATTTGTCGCATAATGAATACGAGACTTTACGCCTTCACTGATTGAGACTCCTTAACAAAATTAACGCTCTCGCACGCAAACAACTGCCGAGCTCATCCGCCGCCTTTTGTCCCGATATGATGGATTGCGGTCGCTCCACAAAGACGCTGACGATGTTACTAGCTGCTGATTACTGTGTACGCACGAAATTAGCCGGCGAGGTGTACGCCTCGTGTGTGAGACTATAAAGGCGTCGGAAGCGTTAACACAAACATTAAGCCGGCTTAATTCGAGTTTTATAATGATTTATCACGCGGCATTGTGTGGATGAAGACATTATATGTAGCAACTGTACGCTGTAGGTACGTGCTACAATTCCTTGATTGTGTACAAATGAACCGAATTCAGTGGGGATTCCTCGACGTCAATCGGACCAAATTATTCGAGCCAGTCAGCAATCAGAAAGCTGTCGTAGCGCGTAGCATGTCTACGAGTTTTGAACATGACTAGCCGGGCTACGAAATTTCTGTTGAGGCCCCGTTCATAAACCATTCATTCATACGCATTACAACCTCGATTTTATTACGGAGTTAAATAATAGATTATTTTTAAAACCACTATCAACTTTATAAATGACTATACTTTGAGAGTAAATTAAATTATAATAATTTATTAAAATATTCACATAATAACGGACAGCAAGACCTAATGTAGCGGTGTCCTTGAAGTAAGCTAATTTTAATTATATGATTTTTTTTGTTCTGGTCCCGCGAGGTAGGTTTAGTACCAATTCTTTCCCACCTTGATTAGTGAGACAAGGCCTTTGCCCAGGCACGGTGACAGGGGCTGATTTAACTGTATATTTTTACCAATTAATGTTTGTGTGACCCCTAATATCGTGGTGATCTTTGAGGAAGTCTTTGTCCTGCATTGACAACTTTTGGCTGATGGCGATGATGACCCTTAAAAGTTTTAAAGGAAGGTTGGGTATCACTATTTCAAGATTTTTAACGCACCCACAACACAGGAATAATAAATACCTAATGTGGGGATTTTCCTATAAAAAAAATTATTTAGATTCAAAAGGTAGAAAACAAAATATATTATTAGTAAAGTACTGTTATGCCTAAAATTAACAGCTCAAAGATCAAACATGTCTAGTTTGTACGTGAACGTCGGGGCACGTCCACGAGCGGCTGAAAGCGGGTTCGTTAGGGCGCGTGCGGGCGCCGTCAATCAAGGCAATTGCTGTTCAATCGGCAATCAGCCGCGACCCGCCGCTAACGACGCTCCTTAGAATTACTTCCAGGTCTTACATATTCGCACTAACACTTCACAACTAGTACTAAAATATTTTAAACACCTAATGTATGTTACACGGACGATTTAACGCAGTGGTTAAGACCTTAAACCGCTCCGCCCACTGTGTCTAATAGTCGCGGGTTCGGTGTGATCCACAATTATTTGTTCCGCTCTGGGTATTTGTGTATGTGAATTTTCATGTTTGTAAACACACCCACGACGCAGAAATAATCAATACCTTATGTTGAGATTGTCCTATAAAAAAATATTCATTTTTTTTAGTTTTAAAAGGTAGAAAACAAAATATATTATTAGTAAAGTACTGTTATGCCTAAAACTAACAGCTCAAAGATCAAACATGTCGAGTTTGTACGTGAACGTCGGGGCACGTCCACGAGCGGCTGAAAGCGGGTTCGTTAGGGCGCGTGCGGGCGCCGTCAATCAAGGCAATTGCTGCTCAATCGGCAATCAGCCGCGACCCGCCGCTAACGACGCTCCTCGAAAATATTTCCAGTTCTTACATATTTCCCTGACACTTTTCTAGATAACTAACGCCATTTTACATATGTATCACTAAAAACGATAATATCCAATGGAGACTCGTCATACATAAATGTTATTCTAGTGTGATAGTAAGTCTCCATAACCGGCGAGGGTGTATGAGATGAGCTATGAGAGTGGAGGAAGCCAGAGAGGTATGTAATGAAAGAACCTATTGGAACTATACTCTCTGCCTACCCTGCAAGGGATCTGGCGTGATGATATTAATAGTTTTTTTTTTGTTTTAAAAAACGTAGCCCCACACTAGGATTTATTCCTGTATCGTGGGTGCGTTTACAAACATGAAAATTCACATACACAAATACCCAGACCGAAACAAATAGTTGTGGATCACACAAAGATTTGTCCCGTTCGGGAATCGAACCCGCGACTGTTAGACACAGCGGGCGGAGCGGCTTAAGCTCTTAACCACTGCGCTAAATCGTCGTAGATAGAGATAGTAACTTTGTTACTTATAACTATGAAACATTTAAAAAATCATTTATTAGACATTATTTACGGACCAATTATATTCTTAGACAGTACAAAAATCAAGTCAAAGACAGCAGTAGCGACATGGATGTAGGGTAGGAACACATCCACGGGCGGCTGAAAGCGGGTTCGTTAGGGCGCGTGCGGGCGCCGTCAATCTAGGCGATTGCTGCTCAATCGGCAATCCGCCGCGACCCGCCGCTAACGACGCTCCTTGGAAATACTTCCAGTTCTTACATATTCGCACTAACACTTCACAACTAGTACTAAAATATTTTAAACACCCAATGTCTGTTACACGGACGATTTAGCGCTGTGGTTAAGAGCTTAAACCGCTCTGCCCACTGTGTCTAATAGTCGAGGGTTCGGTGTGATCCACAATTATTTTTTCCTTAGGAATTGAAGAATAAATCCTAGTGGCGTATAAAAAAAAATCAAATCAAAAATCAATATATGTTACATTTCCAAATCATAGTGATGTTTCACGCTGTGTGTGTGTGTGAGTGATTTACGCTGTTAGCCGCGAGGCCTTGTAAAGGCCTTGTAAAGGCTTCACCGGACTTAAGGGCGAGCGTGCAACCACTACGCTCGAGCCAGGATATTTCACGCTATTGAAGCATCTCTTCATAGACATGACGGATGGCTTTGTCCAGTGGTTGAGAGCTTAAGTTGCTGGATCGATTAGTCGCAAGTTCGATTTCTGCCCTGGACAAATCTTTGTGTGACCCATAAGTATTTGTTTCGCTCTTGGTATTTGTGTATGTGAATGTCATGTTTGTGAAGTCACCCGCGACATAGGAATAATTCGTAATAATGTAAACCCACACTTTCTTTTTGTTTAAATAAAAATATATTAGTTGTAATAAGATATTCTATGAGAGTCGAGGAAACCAGAGAGGTATGTAAGGAAAGAACCTGTTGGAACTCTGTACTCTCTGCCTACCCTGCAAGGGATTTGGCGTAAGGTTATAGATAGATAGATAGATAGATAGAAGATATTCTATAAATATGATACAACTATACACAAATTTAAGCACCTTTTCGTTACTTTTATGCTCAAAAACTTACAATCCCAAGCCACAAGCGTGTAAAATGTGCGAATCAAACGGGTTAGGGCACATACGGACTCTAACCAATGTGATTGGCTTTTATCGCGGCAATAGGCCGCAACCAGTCGCTAGTTGTGCTCCTTAAGAATAACTTTCTTCTTTGTCGCTTGCCCTAAAAATTTTATTTTCTACATACCAATGAATTTGTTTTTTGGTTGTCTATAAATGAGGTTCTCTTGATCCATAGTCTTAGTATTATAAAGTAACATTGAAAAAAATGTTATTCAATAATACCTAAAAATATCTGTCAAATAAAAATCATGCCAATCAGCCGCCGCAAACGGTAGACCTTCGCTAACGAAGCTCCTCTAAGATATCCAACTTACGGAACATTCACTAATATATTTACGTTATTATTTATTCATTTCTGAAAGGTAAATTTAGAAAGGTTTTAGTATATATTTATAAATATTCCTCTGCTATAAAAATAAAATATATCTATCAACAATTCAATCTACATTTTACACGTACAGCCCATTCCAAACATTGCAACATCCAAAACCTTGCAACGAAATGACCCTCCTCCCTCATTATCAAAGCCATTAATATCTACCCACAAGCTCGTTTAAACCGAAAGAAACCACCACAGATCACGACGATAGCATCAGCGAATATATTTATTGCATCGAAACAGTATATTTATTAAAAACGTGTGGTCCAGGGCGGGCGGGGCGTCCAATTTGGGCGCTCGTTACGGCGCAAAAGACGCGCGCTTTAATTGCAACCGTTTGCCTCTAATGAGGCCCGTGTCCCGAAGCCGGGCGGTGTCTCTCTTGCGCAAATTGACATTGTACGCAAATTGATGTCGGTGTGATGCGCGGTGCCAGACGATCATGGCTGGTGGCTCAATTAAGAAATATTGTGGCGATTGCCGATCGAGTTTTAGTGGTTGACGCCGAGTGATATTTGATGGAATTCGGTCAGGATGTAAATTTAAAAAAGGTTTTTCTACGACTCGACTGTCTCGTTGGTCTGGTGGCAAAGCGCATCGCTTTGTGATCACGAGGTCCTGGGTTCAAATCCTAGGTCGGACAAATGTAGTTTTTCTAACGAAAAATTCCCAGTACGAGTCCGGAGTCTGGAATTGTGCCCGGTATATGGCAATAAGCTCGCCCCCTATTACATGGGACCTAATATCGTCTGTGAAACTTGGGTGTACTCAGTACACTTCTGCCACCCCCTCTGGGGAATATAGGCGTGACGGTGTGTGATTTTTACATCCATCTATTTGGGATTCACCTTCAGTTCACTCCAAAAATTCTATTAGGAAGGAATAAAAATCATTGTCCCAGTTTAAGAAGTTTAATGCACTATCAAATACGAAATGTAACCTTATTTATCATGTCCTATGGCCAGTTTCAATTTTCAACTCAAGGATAGATTTGCTTATTGTTAGTAGAATTTTGACAGATTTTACATACAAAATATGTCAGAATTCTATCCATAGTAGGCAAATCTATCCTTCAGTTAAATATTGAAACCGGCCGTTAGAACACAAGTGTAAAGTTAGATTCTCATAGAGGTATACATAATCCTCTTTTTTCTTTCAATCAATTCTTCTTCACTAACCTCAACTACCTTCATGAGAGTGGAGGAAGCCAGAGAGGTAAGGAAAGAACCTGTTGAAACTCTGTACTCGGCCTACCCCGCAAGCGAACTGGCGTGATGATATAGAATAGAATTCACTAACCCAGTACGTAACCTAATCCTCGTTCGGATTTTAAAACCAGCTTAAATCTTTATATTTACCGAAGACACCAAAATCTGCCTTCACATCGTATTAGCTAAGTCCTGATTCCTAGTTATTATAGATCTTCAATTTCAACCAATATATCCGCATTTGTAGTAAATATAGAACTGTTTCCTATTAGTCTCACCACACAAACAGGCCAACGAGCTTGCAGCCTTCCTTTTCAATGGCTTTACCAAGCCTCTTGGAAGTGAACTCAGCCTGCAGTCATGGTTGATCTATTTAAAAGGCACAGACAGGCTTACGCGATTGGATTACCCGGTCGGTGCATGTCCCGATTAATTTCATCTATCTCTTTGTCCGTCCGTCCGTAGACAGGCCCTAAACAGAAACTAAAGATCGTCCGATCTTCGCTTACAATTCGATTACTGAGACTCGCCTCGGACATCTTGTCCGGACTATATTTGGGAGAGAACTTTGGTGATCTATTTTCTGCCTTTATGCAGAACATCGTTTATGTGAAGTTATACATAATAAAGTTTCACATAATATATTTGTAAGGATGTATGCGTAAAGGGTGTATTTATTTACCTTATACATAATAAAAAGTCGGGCTCTATCCAATAAATATACTGCCCCAGTAGTCGTAACGTAATATTAAGTTTACTAAATATTATTAATGACGTCTATAAAACTAACAAAACTCATTATAAATTACTTAATTATTTTGAAATTTATTTAAAAACTTTAATTTTTTTTTTAAACCTAGCCCCACACTAGGATTTATTCCTGTGTCGTGGGTGCGTTTACAATCATGAAAATTAACAAACAAATACCCAGACCGGAACAAATAATTGTGGATCACACAAAGATTTGTCCCGTGCGGGAATCGAACCCGCGACTATTCGACACAGTGGGCGGAGCAGCTCAAGCTCTTAACCACTGCGCTAAACTGTAACTCTTTAATCCAATTGTAAATCAGATCGATTATAGATACGGAGTTTTATTATTCGACTTATTTTTATTAAGTAGATATTTATGTTTAATTCACATGTAGTTTTAAACACATTATTAATTTATCCAAGAACATAACAAAATTCATTAAATATATTATAAATTAGAATGGAATGCAACAAAACCTTGTTCAATTGCCGTTTGTAAAATTCCGTTTAGTAATACCAACAGCAAAAACATACCTCGCTGAGTACGAACTTCCTCGAGTGGGGAAATACACACTTTAATCAATTAAAACACCTTTCTAAATCGTTAATTAGCGATCGAAATAATGGTGTTGGTTTTATGGCTCGTATTCATTAGAGAAGGACAAAGGCACATGTTGCTTGGGTATTTTTTTGAGACCTCGAGGGACATCGCTCCACGAGTGAGGCGACATCCCGTGACCTGATGGGTAAGTACGAAAAGATTGACGTTGCCGTAACGTGTAAGCGTGCTGACACGGTCATGTTTATTTAGTTTGTTTAGTTAGTACTGTAGTTAGACAAAGATGGTATATAACCTCGCCAGCGTCACGCTAATGTCAATCTTTTGTACTAAGCCCTCTTTTCCTGGTCGCCGCGTCGCTTTTGTTCAGGAAAATATATCACAGAGAGGAGACATTTGTTGCGAAACAATATGGAGGAGCGATAAATAAAACCTCTTCGGGCAACAAGTTGCAACCGACTAAATAAATGTGGACGTTGTTTGATTTCACGCAAGATTTCAGGTGACACGTGTCGCTGGTGACGTCAGACGTATTTAAGCGGTGCTAAGCGACGTCGCTCGAGGAGTCTTGCGACATCTCGCGCCCTAATCTTCGTTACCGGGTCGATTTTGTTAAGAAACAGATCAGTCCACATGTACTGCCTCGGGGCAACAAGTACCAACCGACTAAATAAATGTGGACGACATAGCTCGCGGGATGTTTGTCTGGTGACGTCGCTCGACATCTCAAGCGAAACATGTCTCGGGACATTTCCTGTAATGAATACGATGCTTTAGGCCGTTGGGAGTTAGCGCGGACAGTCGGGTGGGTACATTAGTCAAGAGCAATTTAACAGGAGGCACTGGCGACGACGGGCAATATGCCTTTGCTCCGATAACGTATGCAGATGTGTAAATCACAGCAGAATACACATACACTCAGCTATGAATGTGGATTCGCATCATAGGCTTTTAGGCCCCAATTTTTCCCGGTGAACCTTTTTTGTACGAGTGTGTGGTCTACGCTGTTGGCCGAGGGGGCTTTACAGCTTCAACAGGTAAGAGGGAGAACGTGCAACAACTATGCACCAGACGGAACCCGGTGAAGTTGGAAGGGCCTCTTCGCTAACAGCGTAGATCATTCACACACAAGATTTTGATTGACCTGAAAAAGGAGGTTCTTAATTCACATCTTCTACAAGAAGAACCGATGTCCTGGTGCAGATCGCGAGTGAAGCTGGGTGCCAACATCGATGCGATTACGAAATCTATGACCATCACGATTTTTATAAAACGAATACCAGTTTTTGTCAGACTAAAAGCTATCCAAGTACGAATCAAAATCAGTTCAGTTCATTTTTGCGTGGTGCGTCTACAAAAGGACAGACGTAAAACATCTTCTAACAGATAAAAAAGGTTAAATCTTTTTTGAAAAATAAAAAAAGTAATAAGAGTATTCCTAACTGGTAAACGTGTATGAGATGAGAGTGGAGGAAGCCAGAGAGCAGAGATGGACCAAATGTAATCAGATGAATGTTTAACCATTACAATTACATTTTGTAATCTTCAACGATTACGATTACATTTTGTAATATTCAATTAATATAGAATATTACAAAATGTAATCGTAATTATTAATCTGATTACATTTTGCAGAGCGCCAGATCATCTCTGCCAGAGTGGTATGTAAACCCCGCTCGGCGTCTGGCGTGATAATATAGATGGATAAATAAACTTTGTTTCTTTTATAGTATAGAATCAAAATAATATTGTTATTAAATAATAACATGGTTTTAAAATTATCACGCCCAAATTTTTATCCTTTATTGCGGCGAGGTTGACGTACTCGGGTTTTCCGGACTTTCTGTACGTAATTACTAGGCCGGAACTTTAATGTTTATAAGTTAATAATATTTTAACACACTTTATATACGTAATTACTTACTTAATTACTTGTATATTTAAATAAAATAATTTGTATGAAAATCATACTATCTTAAAATATCAAAACCAAAATATAAAAATGTATAACGGAATAAGTAAACATTTTATTTTAAATTGCAAACAGTACCTGGACATGAGAACTTGGGAAATGCCAGATATACAAACAATATTAAAATTACTTTGGCATCAGTTTGTTACTAGCATTTCCCTACAGAAAAAGAAAATATTTTGGTACTTATAGAACTTCAGTGTATATTGAATTTTGTTAGGTTATAAAATTTAAAATACTAACTTGACATATGAAGCCGAGACATGGACACTTACGGTGAGTCTAGTCAACAAATGAAAGTTGCTCAGCGGGCAATGGAGAGAGCTATGCTCGGAGTTTCACTGAAAGATCGAATCCGGAATGAGGAGATCCGACAGAGAACCAAGGTCATCGACATAGCTCACAGGAACAGCACGCTCAAGAGGCAGTGGGCTGGCCATATTTGCTGAAGGACCGATAACTGCTGGGGTAGACGTGTTCGCGAGTGGAGATCGCGGCTCGGCAAACGTAGTGTGGGACGCCCTGCAACTAGGTGGAGCGACGATATACGGAGGGTGCCGGCAACGGTTGGAGGAAAAGAGCCTATGTCCAGCAGTGGACTGATAGGATAAAAAAAACACCGTCACGCCTATATTCCCCAGAGGGGGTGGCAGAGGTGCACTGAATACACCCACGTTTCGCCGACGATGTTAGGTCCAATGTAATAGGGGGTGAGCCTATTGCCATATACCGGGCACAATTCCAGACTCCGGACTCTTTTTTGTTAGACGAATTTTTTTGTTAGAAAAACTACATTTGTCCGACCTAGGATTCGAACCCAGGACCTCGTGATCACAAAGCGATGCGCTTTGCCACCAGACGAATGCGTTAGTAATAATGCTAGAATTCATTTATATGAATTCTAGCATTAAAACTAACGCAGTAAAATTACAATAATAATTAAAAGGAATGAATTTTTATTTTCAACAGATCGTTAGCTCCTAGCTAAAGTCCTCTACTGTGTTTAAGTTATTGATGGATTTATTATATACTTAAGAATTTAATATAAACACAAAGTATGTTTTTCTATGCTACAAAAGTAGGAAGGAGACTGACTTTACTTACTAAAACCGTATTCATAGTCAACACATTCATTTTCACAATTATAATGTGTACTCATTTGTATAGTTAAATTTGAATGTAAACTATAGATACAAAGCAAACAGTTCGCAACGTTACTCTAATGGATTTAAATTTAAATACATTAGCATACTCGATAAATAAGATTCATTGCATAACTTTACTAGCTGGCTGTACTAATTAATATAAAGAAACCATTAATATAAGCAGTGATAGCCTGATGGTTAGACCGTTGGACTGCAAAGTCAGGGGTCTCGGGTTCAAACCCAGGCACGCACCTCTGTCTTTTCGGAAGCATGTGCGTATTAAAAAAAGTTAACTATCACTTGCTTTAACGGTGAAGGAAAACATCGTGAGGAAACCTGCATGCCTAAGAGTTTCTGGAAGGTGTGTGAAGTTCGCCAACCCGCACTAGACCAGCGTGGTGGACTATGGCCTTAAGCCGCTTAGTTTGAGAGGAGGCCCGTGCCCAACAGTGGGACAATTTCTTAACAGGGCTGATATTATTATAATTTAACCATTAATATTTCTCTAAGAGTATTACTGAGGTAATATTTTGAGAATGTATGTCGGTATTCTAAATGAACTCGTCTTGGTAATAAGTATGCGGTTATTTACATAAATTACGTTATGGAATAGGCATTCGGATACATACGTGTTTAAAGAGCTCATTTAGTTTAGTTTATTGCATTGGTGCCTATGTATGACACACAAACCACTTGCTTTTAGACAACGCATTATCGGGAACCCGTTTATGCGGTGTCCTGATAAACATATCACCAACACTATGCATAACCAACTAGCTGAACCCGCAACATCATTCGCGTTATTTTCAGGCGTGTATTTCACACCTTAATCATTTTGAGACAAAACGTAGCATATGTCCTTCATCTGGATAAAATCTGTGTTCTTGCCGAATTTGATTAACATCTGTTCAGCGGTTTCAGCGTGATAAGGTAACAGATAAACAGACAGAGTTCTTACAAATTTATAATATTAGTATGGATTATACATTTTATAAAAGTCTTATTTCTTCCGTGGAAACTGGCTCTAGTTGATATTATGTATCATTTGACGGACGATTTAGCGCAGTGGTTAAGAGCTTGAGCTGCTCCGCCCACTGTGTCGAATAGTCGCGGGTTCGATTCCCGCACGGGACAAATCTTTGTGTGATCCACAATTATTTGTTCCGGTTTGGGTATTTGTTTGTGAATTTTCATGTTTGTAAACGCACCCACGACACAGGAATAAATCCTAGTGTGGGGCTACGTTTTTAAAAAAAGAAAAAAAAAAAAAAAAAAAAATTTAAACGTCTTTATAAAACTTTTGACAAGTGATTGGTCATAACCCATTGCTCTAGGTCATCGTCACGCTACGCGTTGCGTTCTTAAATCAATGCCTACATTGTGTCGTCCGTAGTCGCGTAGATCCTGAGCTCTTTTGTTCGCGTCGCTTTTCGTCACACACGTAAAACGACAGGTGAGTTATACGAACGACGTTAACACCGACCTTATAATCTCAATTACGGCTAATTAACTATATTACAGTTTTAGCCGCGTGGTTCCCGGCTTAGAATAGGACCAACCCATCTCATCCCATCGGGTGTCGTACAAGGCGACTAAGGGAAAACTAGGGAATGGGCAGCAGCGTTCTCTTAACACTTCTGCGATCAAAAACTGCGCTCGCCAACCCGCCTGCCAAGCGTGGCGAGTATGGCAAATCCCCCCTTTGGGGAGGCCTATGTTCAACAGTGGACAAGTATGGGCTGAGTGAGTGATGATGATGACAGTTTTATGAAATTAATTAATCATTGGTAAAAACATACTTCCTAGTATCCTTATAATATAGAAGAATACTACTTAATAGCTATGTGGCAAATATAACTTATGAATCCAATAAGTCCAAAATTGTTAAATTTAATGTAATCATGCTCAACAAAAATGTAACTTAAGGACTAACAAAAAAAATGACAACTTGCGAACTTATTTAACAAAAACAAACACATGATCTTACTTCACTGCTTACTTACTACCATACTACTTACTATCATAACAACAACATAAACAACAACATTTTGTTCCTGCAACTAGTTCTGACACTCCATTTTGATTTAATTTCGGCATCGACGAGCAGGACATATTCGAAAACAATTCGTCAACGAGAAATATTGATCGGCCGTCAGCCCGGGCTCAAGTCGCAGACAACACTGTCCCGATATTTGTCGTCATCAATTTGGAGGAGCGTCATCGGCCGTGTTTGGCGAGCGTCGTGCGGCCAGCGTCCACAAGTCGTGTATCGCCACGAGAAATTCGCTGGCAGGGCTAGCACGAGCGATAAGGCTTTCACGTAGGACACGGTTTATTCGGCCCGGAATTCTAGACTTGTAGATAGAATACCCACAAATATTCGTTTCGATATGGGTTTTTTTGAATTTCATATTTGTAAAACGTACAGGAATCATTCTTAGTATAGGGTAACTTTAAACGATTTTACTCGCGTCAAACTGGCTTCTAGTTATAACTGCACGCCATGCTAGCACATAAGATATAACGGTGATTATGTAGGTGAATATCATATTTGTATACGCATTTCAATGATTCCTAGTAAGAGGCAACGTTCTCTTTCTTAACCTATATTGTCCTACTGCGAGGCAAAGGTCTCCCCACAACCCTCCAGGCCGATCTATTATCTATCAGCCATCTGCCAAAAGTCTTAAAAGTTTTTGATTTTTATGTATAATAAATACATAAAAATCAAAAACTTTTCTGGTTCAGTAACAACAGATACTCTTACGTTTTAATAGTTTAAACTTAGGATTTCTGAAAGAGCTGTGTGTGTGTGTGTGTATGAATGATCTACGCTGTTGGCCTGGAGGCCTCTACAGCTTCACCGGATTTTAACGGCGAGCGTGCAACCACTACGCTCCAGCCAGCCAGAAGGGCAAGAGGCGACATACTCGAGGGCGCCCTCGGTTGGGAAGAGCTATAAAACGTAGCGTGTTAGCTATCAAGTTATTAGAGTTTGTGACCACAATACGCTCTATATAGTTAATAAAGTTAACAAAATAATGATAATAATTTAAAAAAAAAACTATGTTTAATAACAAGCTTTTATGCAACCAAGTAATAGTGTAATGTTAAAGGGTCAATCAAAGTTGAATGTGTATACAAAATTTCGTGTCGATGCGTTGACCGTTGAAGAAATCCTTCGACTTGAGCCAATCCTGGGTGTAGAATCAGGCAATGCTGACCATAAAAATGTATTGTCATTAGAACTAAACCAACATTCAAATTTCAACTCTGTAAGATAAGAGGAACTAATTCTAATTTAGCTTACAAAATTTGACCTTGTAAAATATCCCACGCTTAGTGTGACAAAATCCGCGACATATGTATGTACATCTTGTCGTCTGCGCTAGCCCTGCAGACGAACCAATCTTGTACACGGCCAAGTCTCTGTTACATTAAATTGATACTGTGTTTGGGTTCTTAATTGGACGGTCTTGGCTTACAAGTGAGACTAACGTTTGGACGGCTTTGGCGGAGTGCACGATTTTATTGTGTACCCCATCTGGGGATGTGCTCAATTACAAATCGCTGGTGCTGTAAACATTGGTGATGATTGATTGATGCCGATGTGAGAAGAAATATTTTTATTATACGGCAAATTTTTATATACTTCTAAATCATTTGTAACATATTCGCCTCTAAAATACTATACTTAACCTACTCCGGAAATCCACACCAAATATTTTTTTCTTCAGTTATATGAAGGATACTTGGAACTCTGTACTCTTTTCCTATTCCGCAAGGGTATGGTAGTAAGAGCATGATCGTATAGATGTACAGTCTCATGATTAAACTACGTTATTAAATACAGATGTATTTAATACGATGAGATGTGACAAATTTATTTAATAATAAGACTAATATTGAGCCTCAATATCTACAAAAATAAAAGAATAGAGAATAGAGTAATAGAGTTCAAGACTTATTGAATGACATTACATTTTTGTTACCGAGATAAGGCACTTATAAATAACAGGAAAACTGAATATTTCTGCTATAAAGTTAGTTATAAAGCAAGTAATTATTATAATAAATGTTGTATTTTTCATGTAAGATGGGTACAGTGACAGTTCAAGTGTCAAAGAAAATTATACTTTATTCAATGGCAATAAAAGGCATGACCAGTTTCTATAATTAACTATGGTTATGCCTTAACACAATTGAATTAAAGATTAATTTCCTTTGACACTAATTACTGTCACAGTACCCATTTTGAGTGAAAAATATTTTAATTGTAGGTTTCAAGGCTGCGAAGCCGCATGGAGGGAAGTTGGTGCCACATATTATCTTTTATCTGACCATTTAAATGCAATAGTTACATTTTAACATCAATTTAACGGTAACATTGGTAAATTCAACCCGCGTTTAAGTTCTCACCCTTCTGGAAAACAAGAAAAAAAAAACAATCCAACCAATATTTTAACATTACAACTCTTATCTATAAAAGTGTTCTTAGGATAATTTTTAATGACTTCACTTGAAGTGTTAGTATGTACTAGAAAATAGCTTAAGCTTTTCCATACCATTGGAACCACGTCCACATTTCTACCATACAGTGTGTTCCGTCGGGGTAAAGCGGGGAGTGAGGGGTGGGGGTGGCCCGATGTGATGTTAATTAATAACGTCTGTCTCACGAGCGCTAACGACGCCGTCATGACTACATTATTTAGCCACCTGATTAGTTCGCAGGAACCCCGACCCGCACCTCTAATTAGCGAACTCCCCAACATCCACACCAATTTGATTGCAGCAACAACTGCACATCTCTAATTGGAAATAGTTTGTGATCGATCAATTCAGCACCACATGTTGACGCAGTCCGTACGACCCTCTGTAAATAGTTACCTTTTAAATTTACCTACCGAACGAATAATGAAATATTAAAATCAAACTGCGCGCTCGATAGTCCACGTAGCCGTGTCAACAGAACCGTACCAGTTTTATTTCTATTCTATTATTAATGCGTTTAATTTAGGGCAACAGTTTTACATACAAAACGATCAAAACGCAATCTCTCCGGCCGAATAGGAAACCTATTCGAAATTGATATGGGTGGAGCGCACGAGCGCAATGCCGCGCCGCGTCGCGCCTATGCAGCCTCGTAAACGTTACCAACCCGGTGGAAAAAAGCTCAACAGCGGACCCGCCGGCCGATCGATTTTACACTCTATTTCCACCACATCGAGTTCATATTACACGGTGCGTACGCGCCGAGCGCGACGTGCTACATAGACGGACGAATTTCGTTAATAAATAAACGCAGTGCCCGGCGTCCGGCTAGCCGTCAAAAAATAGTAAAAAACGCTCCGGGTGAAAATTTGGCGCAAGTATGACAGCGGAAGCCGGTGTGACGTACACAAATCATTATTCGATAGTCACCGCTGTCAAAGGAATTTTTAATAATGTTTACTGCCCGAGATTCGGTTAGGTCCAGCTTCCCACTTGTTACGATTGCTACTGTCACAGTTCGTGCACCGAAAAGATATTGATTCGTCGACGTGAATTTTTATTGTCAGTTGTCGCTTTCTATATTCTCTTTTTGCATAGCACATATCCGTGCGCAGAGAACTAAAGTCGATACGTATAGCGGGAGAAATAAATTAAATTATCGTAACATAAATTTTAATTAAATTTATGCGAGGAATAAGCGAGAGCTTGTGATGACGATCAAATCGTATCAATTAAGGGGAAGCACTCAGTAAACTTGCTCGGAGTGTCGGCAGCGTTAGCTAGTTATAGGTCCCGCTTCTGATCTTAATTAACCTCATGTGTTAACCTCGCCATAACTATGAGACGCGTGCTCTCTGCACTACTAACTTACTACGACTTACTTATTAATAACGGGAGGTATGCTCGTACTGATATGTAAATTTATGCTTAAGTTTATTGAAGACGCTTTAATTATGTACCACAGCGCCCGTAATTTAATGGTGGATAAACGCTTAACTTTACCACTCAGACGTAATGTCTCAGTTATTACAGATGCCTTTTTACAACGCGCTCTAAATTCCTTACGGATTTAAAATGCCATGGATAATAATAACTGACGTTACGTTGCGTAATCACTACATATTTTCTTAAAACTGTTATAATTAAAATTTTACGGCCTCATTTGTTTGTATAATGTATATTTTACTATCAATCTTAGCTATCGTAAAACTGTACATTTTACTATTGAATTTTATTAATGTTTACATTCTATAACTATCCTTGGTTATGATCGGCAAATGTGCTCGCATAAAATGTACCTAGGTTTATATATGTTATCGCTTGGCTCACTGAGCCGGGATGGATATCATATTATAGTTGACAAAATAAAATGCGACGTGTCCTAGGATTATAGTTCATAAAACATACCACAGAGTAACAGTGGCGTCGCCGATACGCGTCGGTCACTAACGTGTCTATTTCGAAACTTTCTAATACCTAGTTCATCAACAAATTCATTATGTCGTAAAACGGCGTGCGCGAGACCGAAATATCGCTGGGCTCGTAAAACCGCTCGTAAAGACGTTTGTTTACTAATTCGAGTGGGGCAGGTGGAGCGAAGACCGCAGCACGCGAGGGATGCTGCTAATAATAATAGTCGCACTACAAATAAAATATTTATAAAGGGACGAACTGAAGACGTCCCGAGCCGGAGTGATAGTGAAGTCTGGTCTTTAATAAGTAGCGGGCGAAGTCGCGAGCCTCCAAATTGCCCCGTCGGCAGGTCGCAACTTTTAATGAGGCAAAATTCTCCGTCGATTCGGCGTCGACGTCGCCTTAACGCGACCTGTTCGTTAGCGCAAAAACGGGCCACGCTAACACGCGATTAGAATACATCCCCGCCGCCCGAGGTACACCGGGCGCTCCACTCGCATTAGAAAAATATATAATTAAATTACAATTAAATACACGTGCCCGTTCTAAAGGTCATTAGCGAGGTGTTTAAATAGTGAAAACTTTGGAGGATTTATAAGAAATTTACTCATGGAATTGGTGTAGAAAAAGATATTCTTAAATTTTTAAAAACTGAGCATTAATTATCAAGCTGCATGTATAACAATTCAAAAATTGATGTTTACGAACATAAATAATATTGTTAAAGGAATTACCTACTCCTCACCAATTTTAATAAAAGGTATAGGTGTATAAGTTCCTTTGAAATAATACATTTAAGTTGACTGTTTTAAAAAGAAAAACACAACAATCATTTATATGCCAACTAAAACACAAACGTTAAAAAATCGTCTCTTGTCTCGGATCGGAATACGGTCTCCACTGAGAAGATGCGGTGAAAAACTCAACGGACTAGTCTATTAACTTAGATGGTTTTATTCGATCACTGTTCAATATTTCATCGTACGAAATTGTGTTTTACAGCATGTGTTTTTAATTTCTGATTAAGTAGCTCCTTTTATCCAATCACTTTTACTGTCGAGATAATCCGAAATTTAAACTAAACCCTCAGTGCACCCAAATCTAAATCCGAAAAGATGGTGCCTCATTTACGGTGGAGTTCCTCGGTGTTGTTGTCACATTAGCGAATAATAGCCGCTGATACATTAATGATGTCGGCGACCGTCTATTGCGGGGAAAAAACTCAAACTCACTGAGAAGATCCGGCAAGAAATTCAACGGACTAGTTTTTAACTTAGATAAAACCATCTATTGCTATTTAATATCTAATTTAACAAAATTTTCTTTTACAGCATGTGTTTTTTAATTGTTGATGGAGGAGCTGGTCAAACAAAGACTATTTTATCGTCGATGTAAGGCGATTTTTTTATACTCTTTGTTTATACGTACCCACAGTGCGCTCAAATCTTAAGCCGAAAATATGGTCCCTCATTTGTGGCTGGATTCCTCTGCCTTGTTGTCACATAAGCGAATAATAGCATGTTAACAGCATGTGTTTTCTAATTGCTAACTGAGGAGCTGCTCAACCCTTAGTTTTATCATCGAGATAATCTTCTTCTTCTTTAAGTTATGGCTTCACACTCATTTTAAGTGTATTTTGCCAGTGTCCAGTTTAATATATAATCGTGTTTAAATTAATTTGACTCCCCAATGAACTTGATGACAACGATGATAATGAAATTAATGAAGTACCACCAACCTGGATAGTAAAGCGGTGGATACTTTACATACCAATTGCGACGGCCGTTTTGAGGGAAGTCGAAAAGGCGCGTTTAATCACTTTGTTACAATTACCTTCACTCATGCACATATAAGAACACATAATGGTTAATATTCCACCAACATTACACATTAGTAGTTTAAATAACACAAGTTTTGGAAATTAAAACAAATTGACAACATCACTCTTCGACTTCCCGCCAAAACTCCAAGATAATCTTTTAACATTCTTTATTTCAAATCGTGGGCGCAATCCGATTATTACCCTTTATTTTAAACTTTACCCTCGGTGTGCCCAAAGCTTAACCCGAAAAGATGGTGCCTCATTTGCGGCGGGGTTCCTGTGTCTTGTTGTCACATTAGCAAATAACAGCCGCCGATACGTTAATGATGTCGGCGGCCGTCTATTGCGGGGAAAAAACGCCGCTTTTGTGCCGGGCCGCGGGTTGTGACGGGCCCTACGGTCGATACGGCTACGAGATCGTCTCCTACGCACTGAGCCCTTATTTGGTGTGACCAGACGCGGCACGTTACGATATCTTGTATTTTTGTTATTGAGGACCAGTCAGCGATTGACCCCTTTCGCACCTGGTGGAAAGTGATGGAGCCGAAAATGTGGCTTGCTGACTTACTAATAGCTCATTCAATTTTTGCGGGGGATTTAGCGCAGTGGTTAAGAGCTTAAGCCGCTCCGCCCACTGTGTCTAATAGTCGCTGGTTCGATTCCTGCACGGGACAAATCTTTGTGATCCACAATTATTTGTTTCGGTCTGGGTATTTGTGTATGTGTATTTTCATGACACAGAAATAAATAAACAATAGTGTGGGCCGTCTAAAAAATAAAATTGAAATAAAGGAAAAATTGACGGAGGTTTAAGGTGAGAATTAGTATTCATTCTGGCCAATTAGTTTTCTAAAGCTGAGATGATGGCAGTTAGACCGAATCCGAATCGATATGATCGGGCTAGAACTGACCTTCGATGTTATTCTATATGCTAATAGAGTACCATCAAACGGTCATCTCTCGAAGTTACCGTAACACGGCGCGATACGTGTTTAATTGGTCATAACGAATAAGGGCCCTGAAAAGCATGAAGCATTTTTTGTTTTGTACTCAATTTATTTCTAATGTAAAATAAGGGTGTACTGGACGAATTATTAGAGTGAAGTCCCCACAGGGGTATTTATGTATTACATTTGTATGTATAATGCAAAATGAAAATAAAACTTTATTTTCGGCGCTCGGTGTTTAACTCTTAACTTAAACGTTATTATACCTAAGTTTATTAGGTCTGACTGCCTCGTTGGTCTGGTGGGAAAGCGCATCGTTTTGTGATCACGAGGTCCTGGGTTCAAATCCTAGGAAAACCGAAAAACTACATTTGTCCGAACAAATGTAGTTTTTCTAACGAAAACTTCCCAGTATGAGTCCGGAGTCTGGAATTGTGCCCGGTATATGACAATAGGCTCGCCCCCTATTACATGGGACCTAAAATCGTCGGCGAAACGTGGGTGTACTCAGTACACCTCTGCCACCCCCTCTGGGGAATTTAGGCGTGACGGTGTTTTTTTTTTATATAATATTTTTGCACATCTAAAGTGCAATTAATGTTTTGTGCTCCCTAAAAACCCACGCATCTGCAGAATATTCATATTCTATACATAAAATAAATTGTTATAATGTAGCCTGTAATGGACGAATGAGAGGAAGTCCAGAGAGGTATGTAAGGAAAGAACCTGTTGGAACTCTGTACTCTCTGCCTACCCCGCAAGGGATCTGGCGTGAGGTTATAGATAGATAGATAGATAGCCTGTAATGGTAGTTATAATTTTTGAAAACAATTGAAGGTCAAGTATAAAAAGGAGCAAATAAGAAATAGCTCTAAACATAACGCAGTAAGGTCTAAAATCACAATTTGAACGGCAAAACAAGAAAATTGAGCTCATGTTTATTCATAGGCCCGGATTGTTTAGCTATAATCTACAACAGAATCTACTTAGCGGCAAGAAACTCATTTTTCAACTTCATAAATTATCGGCCGATATCCGAGGTCGTTTCCCACCGACGTTACCTACCGTAATGAGGTTGTAAACAACACTGTCTAATTAAACTCCTTAATCGCAAAACTCAAACGGTAACCGCTTTTAAAACAAAAGCTCGCAATTTTCACAGCGGCCACCGCGTAAATAGCCTTCGTTATATCGGAGCGGCGATCGCGGCTCATTACCTTCAACCCCACTCCCTAATTAGACACCCTTCCTTCGTGCACAGCACTCCCCTTCATCCCTCACCCCTCGCCGGCTCTGTCCGGATTGTTTTCTAATAATTCCTTTATTTTCGTGCAGGTAAACTCCTAATTACCGTTTTCCGTTACAAATTGTTGGCAATGGCGAGCCAAGATCGAGTGAATAACGTGGTACGTGATGTCGTAATTTTACAAAAGCTTGGATTTTTTGTTAAGATCCCTTTTTGAGTCCATCCTTTTGATTCTATTGCTCGAAATATAAACTAAAAAAATGAGAAGGAGTGATTGCCTAGTGGTTAGACCGTTGGACTGCAAAGTCAGAGGTCTCGAGTTCAAGCCCAGGCACCTCTGTCTTTTCGAAAGCATGTCCGTATTAATAATAATAAGTTCGCCTACCCGCACTGGGCCAGCGTGGTGGACTATGGCCTAAACCTTCTCAGTTTGAGAGGAGGCCCGTGCTCAACGGTGGGACAGTTTCTTAACAGAGATAATATTATATATTTCCTTTATGACAAATTAATTCGTTACGGTACGGTGTAGGTGTGAATAAAAATAAATAACTACAACAAAATACTTGAATATTCCTATGCAACATAATTTAATAGCTATCCAATTAATCGATTTGTTCCGGAAGAAATTCAAATTGGCTCTCATTTCCTGCGCCCACCGCGAGAGGGCGCACGCACGAGGCACCTGTGTGCTGCATCCGGCGGGGCCAATTACTGGGTCTTTTACTCTAAATAAAGCACCCTAACGATTACTGGACACCACCCGGTTTCAATACGAATTTACGTTAAGATTCATTAATATGTTAGATATGTAAATTATACACGACATATGGGACGCAATGTGAGAACTGTTAATTAGTGGTTAACAAAAACAAGTAGCAATGATGTAGAACCACGTAGAACAGAACGAGTTTTATGATTGTTTCATAATTAAAAACATCTTTTACATTTTTGTTAGCAGTCCACGATTTGCGGGTTTTATAGAACTACCACCAACGTAAAATTCTTACCTTTTCTCATCTACTTAACAATGGATTTGGTTTAAAGAATATCTGTTGTTGTTATATATAGACAAGAGCCTTACCGGAATACAGGCAAAAACAATTTGCACTTAGCATTAAATTAAAGCCGTATTGCCTGTCGAGATGGATTTCTGAATACGTTTATGTAATTTACTTTAACTCTGTAACAAGCGCATGCGCTAAATCACCAAGCTTGCACCGATGAAAGATGAAGTGTAAACCCTCGTAGTTTCGCTCCTTTCACTGCCATCCATCTCGGCCGTCTCTGGACATAACTAACGAGACACCGGACCCATTCAATATGCAACCCAAACACTACGAAACAGAGTTTCAAGTTGTTCACTCTACGCATAATACAAACGATTAGATACTTACGATTGTATACGTCGATACCTAAAGCCTTATTATCGTATATAGAGAGGTCGTTTCGGCGTTCCCGCTCCTATAAATGTCCCAAGATTTGTGATAAGATCTGCGCAAGCGTCTCGAATCGGCACCTATTTATTTATTTAATCAGGTTGAGCGACAGACAATGTGCCTTTGTATGTCCTGATTTATTGCCCCACCTTCATCTGTAATGAACTCCGTTCTGGCTCTATTAAACATACCGTCATTCGACACTTATCCTATAAATTAATTAAATTTATTATTATTAAATTGACATTAATCCTCTCGATTATAACAAACTTGTTTACATAATCAAGTATGTTTGGTTAGGTTGAAAAAATCGATACGAGTTAACGGCGATCGATTCGATTCTGGGTCTATTAATGAAATTGATTCGTCTATTGAATTTTTTGTTGCTTATAAATGGGTTGATTAGAACACGTATAATGGGCGGGGAATTGAGTCGATAACCAATTAATTATGATAACAAGCTATTTTGTATATGCATTCTACGTTTGGAGCACAATATTTGCATAAGGTATCATAACGTTGATAGACACATTATGATACGCCTTAATTGAAAGCTTTCACAGCACGTTCTTATCGATGAGATTACGTAACTTAATGATATAAGCTGCTGTATTAAAATGATAGTATTTTAACGGTTGATTTTAAGTATAAAGTTATCAATATGCTATAAATTTTGTATTGGTTTTAGAGACTATTCTCTTAAATTTATTCGATAATAATGTGCTGGGATTTTTCTTTTATAACTTATAATAAATTACTTTAGAGAAACGTTAAAAGATAAAGATAATTGCCGAGCCGCTTAAGTTTATTAAATACTTTGCACATTATTTTAAATAAGTATGTAGATACCTAGTTATGAAAAGTTGAAAAAACCTATAACAGTGCACCGTGCATGCCGCACAGAGTTGTGGCCATATTCGCTCCTCGTTTTGCATTTAAATTAAAACTATTCACGATATTAGCATAGAAATGGGTTCGATGGCTAATCGTTGCGGTGTCAAAAATGTTTAATTAAAGAGATTGATGCTTACCGGCGGAGTGGAGCACCAGAAGTACAGTCGAGTTGCAAACTTATCTAATTAGTTAGGGGCGGGGGTGGAGGGGCGAGAGGGCGCCCGGAAAGGGGGCGCCGCGGGCGGTGGGACGTGGGGTAGTCGGCGGGGCGCGCCAGCAATTAGCGGTGATAGTCGATTAGCTCATCGTGTGAGTACGGCTTTTGACAAATGTTGCCACTTATAAATTAATATTATTTATGTACGTCACCGATTATTGGCGCAAGTAATAGTATTTACATCAGTCACCCGGCCCACCTTTCAGTTGTTAATTAGCGTGCAACAGATTACGTGCAAAATTATACGGTCCGTTAGGGGTTTTAATTAGTCGATTGATTAGGACAATTTGCTCGTAGTGCGAAATGTCGCTGTTGCTATAGCAATATTCACGTCAATTATTTTGTTAAATTACCGCATAACTATGTGCGAGGAGGAAATGGGAATAACCTAGAAATTAAGATTAGCAACTAACTGCTGTAACTTCATTTACCTCATAACTTCAAACAGCTTAAATTATAAGTTATGTTTCCGTGACGGGAAGTAAAGCGAGATAGACTGCGTTTCATTTAACGAAATGTGGAGTTTTTTTACCTGTTCCTAGACATAGTTACTTATTTGCGTAAAGCATTGTACTAGGGAACTTAATTAAATGCTTAGAAATCGTTAACTAATTAAATACTATCTTTTGACTCTTGGTAGAGTGGTAGATCTTTATAGTTTTAAAATGGATTTTCCTATATTTTTTCTTGACAACTACTAAGGTAGGTTAATAATGTAACAGGTTTCGTTGATCCTTATTGTTTTCATTGTCAAGTAGCATACAGCACACCCGCATACAAACATAAGTGGGTTTTAATGTTATTAGTAGATATGGCCCAAGCGTTCAATTTTAGTGCTTCCATCATTCGCACAATAAAAATAACTCTTATCGTAAGTGACCATTCATATGCGTTTTATTTTAAACTTTATTACATGAAATTTAACACTCATATTCATTTGTGCAGTACTAGAAGTAAGAGGGAAATAGAGTGCTGTTTTTTATTGGCTATTACATGCCCACTGGGAAAAGGCTTCTCCTTGAGTGCTTTAAATATGGTTATTTGATTATAATAATATGAGTAGACTATATCAGAATAGGGGTAAAACCAAAATTGGTAAGCATATACTTCATGAGGAAAAGATCCCACAATTATATTAAATACGATAATTCAGATGTATGAATGTTTGTTATTTGATCGCGTCTAAACAGCTAAACAGATATGTATGAAGTTTAGCGCAGGGGAGAGTGTACTGGAATAATATATAGGATATATCTGGCGTGAAGATATAGATCGATAGAGATGTACAAATTTAGAGGAAAAAAAAACATCGCGCTAGCAATGACTAATTCTATAAAATATTCCAAAGTTATCGAGTTCCTTAACTAGGTTCCTACTTCCTTTATTTTTGAAATTATTATATCCAAAGTATGTTGATTAAATGTTGGTTCATTATATTTAGTTCTGTCTATTCACTAAATCATTTATAAACTAGCCGTTAACCCGCGGCTGCGTGCTCATTGATTTTGGAATATCTTTATGAATTATTACAAAAACCATTCTTTAAGGCTGAAATTCGATTATTGTTTTGAAATACAATATAATCTATGCAAGATAGGATAATTCTGGATAATGTAGCTTTCTAATAGTGAGGAAAGAAGAATTATTAAGATCGGAGAGATTACGAAAACAATCAAATCTTTCTTAGTTCTTTCCTTCCGTACTTGAGCGTTCGGAAATAACATGGCTGGAGGTTGACTACTATGTGGCTCAATTTCTCACCGGACATGGCAACTTTAAGAGTAAATTATTCTCTTTTAAACTGGTACCTTCACCGTTATGTCAGTGTTCCACGTCTATCTGCGAGTATGAGCAATCAGCACACCACATTCTTTGGGAGTGCAGTCTCTGGCACGACGAGCGCACCATTATGTTAAACAGCCTGCGAAATACGTCTGGGGTAATCTACTATACGAATCATGTAGAAACTCGGGATAATTTCCGTGCGTTCAAGCGTTTTTGCCATGCCTATTACTGGAATCAAACATGAGGCTCACAAATTGGCCCTGTTAATATTTTTTCGTATCCGTGGTGCTTTACAACTGGGCTCATCCTAGTTGTAGTCTCCTTCTCTATGGCTGATTTAGCATTTTTTTGTGTCTCCCGCTTCGCAAAGGAGGGAAGTGGAATTATTTTTCCTACTCCTCCTGTTTTTCGTCTAATTAACTTTGTTGCGGGTTGCAAGACAATTAAAGCGCTTCCCGGGACACCCCAAGGTTCAAACCTTGGTGTCATCTAAGGAGACCATTTTGGATCCTGGCTTACAGGAGGTGCAATGGTGGGAATCTGTGGCGGGATTAGTCCCAAAAAATCTTTCTTCTTTATAATATTAGTATAGATTTCGTATTGGTACAATATCTTATGACGTGAAGTTTGGTCGACGTTAACAGAACTTTATGATACAAATATGTTTTTCTTTCATCCCCAGATTAACGTCGAAACAGGGGACAGGGTTAGTACTATCCTAAACAATATTACTGCCTCGTTGGTCTGGTCTACAAGGCGCGTAGCGATCACGAGGTCCTGGGTTCAAATCCTAGGTCGAACGAAGTGTAGTATTTCTATTGAAAAATTCTCAGTATCAGTACGGAGTTTGGGATTGTGCCCGATGTAATGACAATAGGTTCGCCCCCTATTACATTGGGCCCAAACATCGTCGGCGAAAAGTGGGCGTACATAGTACACCACTGCCGCTCTCACTTGGGGAATATAGGTGTGACGGTATTTTTTTTCATCACCTACCCCTTTTCCACCCACCCACCTGTTCGTATGGAGTAGCGCTTAATATCAACAGCCAACATTTTCACTCACGAATTTCACATGCATCATGTACAGTGCATTGATATCCTAGTAGTTAGACCGTTGGACTGCAAAGTCAGAGGATTCGAAACCACGCACGCACGTATGTATTTTTGAAAAAAAGTGCGATTTAAAATATAAACTCGCATAAGAAACTAAACACTACTATTCTAGATTTTCCTTTGAACTTCAATTTGTATCCTCTTGACCATATCGCTGGTCGTGCTGGTCAGAATGATTCAATATGGAAATTTGGCACATAGATAGTTTATTACCTGGATGTGTTGACACCGTCACGCATATATTCCCCAAACGGGGAATACAGGTCAATCCCAGACTTCGCTCATACTGGAAAGTTTCCGTAGACTCGTATGCGCAAAATCGAAATAATGAAATGCAATCTGTGATATCATTTTCGAAAAACATGTGCGAATTAAAAATTAACTATCACTTGCTTTAACGGTGAAGGGAAACATCGGGAGGAAACCTTTATATTTTTTTATATCTTTATACAAATACCACTACAGGTCAGAAACTCAATGCAATAGTACGGTTATTTAAATATATCAATACTTGTATTTCAGATTATTTTTGTACCTGTGATTGATCTGTGAGGGAAAATAAAAAATATTTATAACAATAATAAAATTATATATATCTAGCTTCTGCCCGCAACTTCCTCCGCGCTGACTTTAGACAGAAACCTAACATATTTCGGGGATTAAAAGTATATCGTAATATATGTGTTAATCACTGCCTTGTAAATGACTGCCTCTTTGGTCTAGTGGCAAAGCGCATCATTTTGGGATCATGAGGTCCTGGGTTTAAATTCTAGGTCGGACAAATGTAGTTTTTCTAGCGAAAACTTCCCAGTACGAGTCCGGAGTCTGGAATACTGCCCGGTATATGGCAATAGGCTCGCTCCCTATTATATGGGGCCTAACATCGTCGGCCAAAACGTACTCAGTACACCTCTGCCACCCCCGCTTAGTTTTTTTTTATATGATACTCCAGGTATCTATATGCCAAATTTCTATATTGCATCATTCTGACCACCACGACCGGCGATATGGTCGAGAGGATACAAATTGAAGTTCAAAGGAAAATCTAGAATAGTAGTGTTTAGTTTCTTATACGAGTTTATAATTGCGTTAAAGCTACGTAGGGTACTTTGGAAGATTGATTAGTGAAAGTTTAGTAATAAATGAGGGGCCGTAATACCGAGGTAATTAATTCTTAGCGCAACTTAATTGATATCGGTATTAACAGTAATTAGAAAACTTTGTCTAGTACTGTTTTTGTTATTATTCGTTCATTTTATAGTAAGAAATCTCTCTATCTATATCATCACGCCGAATCCCTTGCGGGGTAGACAGAGAGTACAAAGTTCCAACAGGTTCTTTCCTTACATACCTCTGGCTTCCTCCACTCTCATAGTTCGTCTCATACACGCTCGCTGGTTGCTCTTGACTTGTCCTTTAGATAAGGCTCGGTCTATTTGGTCATGGTAAGATAGTCTAGGTCTTCCCCGGTACCTACATACTTCCACTTTCGTATTGTATATCTGTTTTGTCATTCTTACTTCAAACATTCTTTCTATATGCCCGAACCAACGGAGCATACCCTTTCTCATCTTTACACCGATACTATATTTCATGCCTACTCGCTTTCTTACTATGCTGTTGCGAATACGGTCGGTCAGCTTCACTCCGCATATCTTCTGCAGAGCTCGCATTTCTACCACATTTATCCTACTTTAATTCTCCTTCTTACATACCCAGCTCTCGCTGCCATATAACAGCGTTGGGATAAGCACTCCGTTATGTATGGCCAGCTGCGCCTTTTGGCTTAAGTGCCGGCTTCCAAGTAGCTTTCCCAACACACCATACACTCTGTGGCCTGCACTCACTCTTCTTTCTATGTCAGCGAAGTATTTTCTATCCTTACTGAAGGCGCATCCAAGATATACAAACTCATTCACTTGCTCCAGCACATCGTCACAGACCACAATCCTTGCATTCGTTCTGGTTTCTTCCCTTTCAAAAACTATAATCTTGGTTTTCTTTACATTAAAATGTAAGCCATTTTTCATGCAGTAGTCTTTTATAACCGTGACAAGACAAGACTATTAAACGCGTCATCTGCATATAGTAGACTCATTTGTACATCTTCATTCATCGCTTTCAGTCTTTGAAGACTTTTATTCAAATATATTATAAACAGCCTAGCGGACAACACGCAATCCGACTTGACGCCGATTTCAACGTCAAATCAGGGTGACATGTTACCACCCACCCGTACGCATGCCTTGCTGTCCACATAAGTAGACTGGACGGCTCGCAACAGAGTGCCATTTATACCATACTCAGGTAAAATGTGCCAAAGTCTCTTTCGCACAACTCTATCAAACGCCTTCTCCAGATCCACAAAACCGCACAAAAACTTCCGGCCTACTGCCAGATACTTCTCTATGATGTTACAGAGTGAGAAAACTTGATCCGAACATCCTCTTTCGGGCCTGAAACGCCCCTGTGCCTCGCACAACATTCCATCGGACTTCACGCGCATTCTCCGTTCAATAATTTTACCGTACACCTTTGCTGCCAAGCTAATCAAACTGATGGCTTTGTAATTGGCGCAGTCATATTGTGAGCCCTTGCCTTTATACAAGGGTACTATGACTGCGCGGCGCCAATCTGTAGGGACGCTTCCGGACCTGCAGCAAAGGACAAGGACCCGAAAGGCGTTCTAAACGCAAGTTTTACCATATTCGATCATCTCGGGAGATATCATGTCTATTCCCGCAGCGTTACCATTTTTCATACTTCCTATCGCCCATTCAACTTCTGCCATAGTGATGTCCTCTGTTGATTCCGGTGCCACAAACTCGCCTCTGGGCTCGTCTGTGGCGCCAGTATCCGGGGCATCCCCATACATTTCTCCAAAATATTCACTCCACCGGGTTAGCACAGCTTATGTGTCTGCAAGAATGTTACCATCCTTAGATTTTATCCTTTTCATTCTGGAGCCTGACGAAACACCTCAAGAATTTCTCACTTTGCTCCAGTATTTCTAGTATATTTCATAGTCTCTACGTCTCTACATTATTAAAGTACTGCATTTTTAGGATATAATATGAATATGCATGTTAGGGATAATTTAAGGAAAGAACCTGTTGGAACTCTGTAACCTACACAGGATCAGACACCGACCCAGCCGGCGAGGTCGGCCCGCCAGCCGGTGCAGAGCACCACGGCGAATCACCTAGTATCCCCCATAGTGACTGCCCAAGCCGAGGCCGTTCCTCCTTGAAACGCCCTTGAGCTAGTTGCCCCCTGGCCCTTCTGGCTGGAGCGTAGTGGTTGCACGCTCGCCCTCTGGTCCGGTGAAGCTGTGAAAGCCCCGCGGCCAACAGCGTAGATCATTCACACACACACACAAATGTATTTATTCACCTCACTGGCTTTTACCAATTGAATATGTAACGCGGTACGTTCAATAACTTCATAAATGATTTATTAATGGTATTCCAGTAACATGCAGAATGCCATTACACAATAATTTCAAGAAGTTATCGTAACGCGTCGCGTTTGGGCATAGTGATTAAGGATCCTGCATAATAAGATGTCCTTGACATTTTCCTGTGCACCTCCCGTAACTACCAGCCGAGATTGCAAAATGAGCCGAGTCCACCCCTCAAACTGCAGTGCCATTGATGTACCGTAGTCCCTTAAACCAAATTGAAAAAGACGAGTTAGCTAATTAGAATGCACGAAAGGCACAAAAACTCTGTACCCTCTACCAATCCTGAAAGAGATCTGACATGATGATATATGTAGAAAGAAAGACAGACAGAATTATTATTTTGGTCAATTTCCATGATTTTTTTAAACATCTTGAAAAGTCGTAATAATAATCGTGAACAGCGTTTAAGATTCTGTGCACTTTCCGTAAGCATAACACTAAAATTATTGGAACCAATAATAATACTGTATCAAACTTACTCATAACCGTTGGAAACTTCTCAAAACTAGGTTTTGCAGAACAGAAACGCAACTAGTTGAAAACAAAACGAAAGATCCAATCAGTTTACTCAACGCCTCTCACTGACCAGGGCCCTTATTCGCTATGTCCAATCGGACACGAGACGCAACGCGTTAAGATAAATTCTTGAAATCTTCGTTAAATGGTTCTTCTTTTCTTTCCGTGTCAAAGATTTACATTTGTCTTGATAAGTGAGTGGCTAGCTCTTCCCTTGTACAGGTGGTTGGACACAAAGAGCAGACCAACAATCGCTGTGTGATGGGTGTTCCAGTAGTCATTCTCGTGAACGGGTGCTGCTTGTGAGAACTGGTCCATCCGGAATCCTTTAAAACTTTTTAGAAATAACGTGCCTTATCTGAAGGGGAAGTTAAGAGTCTCCGTAGCCGGCGAGCGTGTATGAGAGGAACTATGAGAGTTGAGGAAGCCAGTGAGGTATGTAAGGAAAGAACCTGTTGGAACTCTGTACTCTCTGCCTACCCCGCCAGGGATGTGGCGTGATGATATAGATAGATAGAAACAACAACATTAGTCTCATGTCTCGAACGTAAGGCATCACACTGGAGCTAGATCTTAACTATTTCATTGTAACCTAAACATTGTACTCGCAAAATATGGAAAAATAGAACAAAGACAAAAGAAAATTAAATAAAAAAGACAAGCCCGCTAAATTTCTCGCCGGATCTTCTCAGTAGAAGCCGCTTTCCAATTCGGTGGTAAGTTTATAAAAAAAAATGAGTTTGATTTCGCACAAGAAGATCCCTGGTAACTGTCAGCATGCGGTAACGCAGAGTTCAACCGGCTAACCTTCTCACCACAATGGTTCCTAATGTTTAATGGTACTCAAGTGACATACACCAGACCACACCAGGAAGCGCGTCTAACCCGATCATATCGATTTGGAACTCGGTATAACTTCCGGTATAATGAATAGGCTATTATGAAGTTAGCGAGTCACATCTTCGGCCCTATCGTCACTTTACATCAGGTAAGATAGGAATCAATCGCTGACCAGTCCTCTATAAAAATACATGATCATTTCAGAAAGTTAATGCGCCGCGACGCCTGATAGCGAATAAGAGTCCCGTCCGAAATTAATTCGCGCTATCCCAGAATAGTTTCACTTAACAATTTCGCCGGAGCCCAATAAAGCACTTTAAAGTAACGTCCTCCCAGTTTTAATAAAACATGTTCTGCCCGCACTGCGATGCGTCGCGCTTATAATTACCCCGTCATTAGCACACAAGGCGGGAATTATCGCCTTCCCCCTGACACTTGTAAGGTTTTTTCCACGCTAGTTGGATTCCCGTGAAAGATTATGAGCGAGACCTTCGCGTAGCAGTAGTGTCCTACTACTAAATAGGTTAATAAAAAACGTTGTAATAGTCTGCCTGCCTCGTTGGTCTAGTATGGAATGATGCCTAGCGATCACGAGGGCCTGACTTCAAATCCTAGGTTGTAGAAAAATATGTGCTCAATCTTTACTTCTATACTAATATTATGAAGAGGAAAGATTTGTATTTTTGTATGTTTGTAACGAATGAACTCAAAAACAACTGGACCGATGACAAAAATTCTTTCAACATTAGAAAGCTACCTTATAGGGAAGTAACATAGGCTATATAACAGATAGACATATATAGACCCGGTAGGTAACGCTGTTGTCGACCGGCTACGAAGTCGCGGGAAACTGCTAGTCATTGATATAAAAAACCTTTTTATATCAAGTTTTGTTTCGATTCGGCGCAGAGGTGCGTAAGCCGCTCCGCCCACTGGGCGGACTGACAAATGTTTGTGTGACCCACAATAATTTGTTCCAGTCTGGGTATTTGTGTATGTGAATTTTCATGTTTGGAAAAGCACCTACGACACAGGAATAAATCTTAGTGTGGGGCGATGTTTTTTTGACGCGATGACTCGTCCTCTATTACATCGGACCTTACATCGAGGACGAAAAGTACAAGTACACCTCTGCCACCCCCACTTAGTGAATACAAGGGTGACGGTGTTTTTTAGTTGTAATAGTTTCGCTAAGCGGAGTACCGCCACTGGAGTAGAACAAGGCGTTTAATTAAAGGGCGCTCACCTCACGGCCCGTTGTCGGCCAGCTCATCGCATGCGCCTTAATTAGTTCAGACCGCCCCCTAACGGGCTTATTTTGTTTTTCTCGGATAATTTTTAATTAAACGCTTGATTAAAATGAAAGTTTGCGTAAGTAGCGAGCGAGGAACAATCGAGCGAGAGTTTAGGATAATGAATTGATGGTGTTACCCGGCGCGCTTGCTCGCTAGGGACTTAATTAAAAATCGCCGATAGAGTGTGTGGAGGGGAGTTTGGAACGAGTTTATGGAACTTAGTCCGGAGGCTGTTGTTCTATGTCAATTTGAATACGAGATTGCATCACGGTTAACGAACGGTGACCGAAATAAAATGGCCGACATATATATACATATTGTCAGATGGTTCTGTGTTAAATGTTTATGGGGACTGTGTTAGATATGTGTGTATAAAACTATTTTTATTTTGCTGTAATTTTACTTGTACTGCACTCTCTCTAACAGCATCATTAATCTATTTATCTATCTATATCACCACGCCTGATGCCTTGCGTGGTAGGCAGAGAAAACAGAGTACAGCCAGAGACGTCTGTGAGGAAAGAAACCTTTATATTATCATATAGAATGTAATACAAATCAGAGTAGAGTTCCCGATATTACTAACACTCGTTTATTTATACGCTATAAGGTACAAAATTGTCTAAATTCACATCTAATAAAATAATATTAGCATTCACTGGGTGATATACTTTTTCTTAAAGATAAACATTGTATCTCCTTCATCTTAAGGCTAATTTACATGTGCTTAGTAAATTATAACTTAATTTGAAGTGACTTCAATTTTTACACGCTTTTATCTATCTATCTATCTATATCATCACGCCAGATCCCTTACGGGGTAGGCAGAGACTACAGAGTTCCAACAGGCTCTTTCCTTACATACCTCTCTGGCTTCCTCTACTCTCATAATTCGTCTCATACACGCTCGCCGGTTACGGAGACTCCTAACTTGTCCTTCAGATAAGACCCGGTCTATTTGGTCATGGTAAGATAGCCTAGGTCTTCCCCGGTACCTGCATCCTTCCACTTTCGCATTGTACATCAGTTTTGTCATTCTTTCTTCGGACATTATTTCTATATGTCCTTTCTATATTTCTTTCTATTTGCCCTTTCTATATCTTTCTATACGCTTTTAGTCACTTGAAATTAAGGTAATTACTAAACTACTTAGTACGTGTAAATCACATATTACTCTGAAATATAGACAGACTTACTTGATCTCGTATCATTTACATTTACAGCCATAAAATAATAATCGCTCGCAATATCTAGTCAGACAATTCAATCAATGTGAAGCTACATGATTCAGTTAATAGGTTACGCAGTTGGGTCGCCGCAATAAATATAGTATTCATTAGAGCGATCCGATTTATCAAACAGCTTGATTCGCGTACGATCCCTGGGCGGGCGCGGCCGCGGCTTTGTTAGGGTTACCACACGTGTGATTCTTCTATCGATTTTATTTATGTAATAAAATTAAAAGCTGTTTATATCATTTGGATGTTAAAACTTTATTTTCAATAAGTTGTATTTTTATTTCGATAATATATTTATTATTATTATTATTTTCGATAATATATTTATTATTATTTTATTATTTTTATTATAATATATTTAAACCACCAATCCGCACTGGGTCCGCGTGGTGGAGTATGACTTAATCTCTCTCACCTCGATTTAGTGAGAGAAGGCCTGTGTCCAGCAGTGGGCAGTATAGGCTGATATTATATTTAAAATGAACTACTTAATTTTATGTTGAATCTTACCATTGGTAGTTCTTGTGTTCCTAGATTTACGCGAATATGCCTGATGAAAAAAAAACTAGTTATTGGATTTTTTTCGCTGTATATTTTTGAATTTTAAGCTCCCGACGATTCGATCAAAGGTATTTCTATTTGTCTTACGATAATTAAACAATGATCTTTTCATGTGTTTTCACTAGGTGACTCCAAGGACAGGCGGACGATTTAGCGCAGCGGTTAAGGGCTTAAGCCGCTCCGCCCACTGTGTCTAATAGTCGCGGGTTCGATTCCCGCACGGGACGATTCCTTGTGTGATCCACAATTATTTGTGTATGTGAATTTTCATGTTTGTAACCGCACCCACGATACAGGAATTAATTCTAGTGTGGGGCTGCGTTTTTTTTTTAAAAATATCATCTGAAATAACATTTAATAAATAATAGGGTCCTAAATTGTTAACCTGTACGAGTTTTTTCGAACAATAACAATAGTAGAGTAACTAACCACCATTTTACATATTACATCAAACTAATATGAAAACTCTAATTTATTCATTCAACCCTATCGGGAGCAGCATGTGTCATTAGCAAATTCTTGGCTTGTCGCCGGCACGCGCCGCTAACGAGTTGCTAGCTAACGACGTGCTAACTTGATACACCGACGATGGTGCGTCCCGCCTCGCGACTTGCATTGTTGCTGTAACACTCTTGCGTCAAGATCTCGTTATACATAAGTGTGTTATGGGCAATTTGTCAATCTATAGCTCAGTTATAAGCTAATTACCAGGTTGGTAACAGGTAGGTACGCTAACGAAGTGCTCCTGCACCGTGATTTGTTTTGTTGCTGTAACACTCTAGTACCTTAATTCCGTGTTTACATCGGTTTGTTATAGCTCAATTACAAGCTAAGTACCATTTGGTTAGACTTTAATTGATAAAGTACTGGTAATCAACCTTACTTGATACAACGGGATGAACCATCGTGGTTCATCCCGCTTTGCAACTTGCATTATTGCTGCAGCACTATTTACATTAAATTTGTAAAATTATCGTTTAATGGTACTGCAGATTACCATTACGAGGTAATATTACGAGGATATCGTAAAGCACCGTATTTAGTCTTTGAAAATAAGGGTTCTGCATATTAGACTTGTTAACGAACTCCTACACCAATCGATTTGATTAGATGTGCGAGCCAAATTCCTCGTAGAGGACCAATGTGGGATTTACAAAACCATTAGCCTTACAAATTTCTTCCTATAATACATAATAATATTCCTACAAGTTTTGAGTAACCAAAAAAACTGATTAATATCATACATAACACCTCTAATAGTAAATTGTTGGCTTATAGCTAACGAGTTTCCTAACGAACGCGCTAACTTGATACACCGGCGCGCGGCGGTGCGTTCCACCTCAAACGTACATTGTTACTGTAACATAACATGTATCGAACTAAACAATCTGCTGTTAACGAACTCTGTAAGCTAAATTCTTCGTAGAGAACCAATAATGCCTGCCATAAAAGCTAAATAAATATAATTTAAAAAGATCTTTTTAAATACAAGCTTTTACAGCAAAAGAACCTCGAAGGTATCTTGCTTAGTTGAGGAGCTGTATAACTTGCTTACGGCTCCATCATCTGACCCGGAACACTGACTGAATCTATAGTAGTTGTGAAAATATTTTCAATGACCCCAAAAACGAAGAGTCTATTGTTTAGTTGAGAACTGCCTATGGCCACCCTGCTTTATCATCAATGAGATCGCGAGCACTACTAAGGTTGGTAAAATTAATCGATAAAAATTTAATGAGTACAAACACGAAGTTATCGTCGCATTACCCATTTAATTACTTAAGATTTCGCCACATACCCGACGCAGCGCGACAGGAGCACGACGGTGGCGCGGTTTGGAGAGTTGTAATGTACTGATGTGTACGGGAGACGCCACACAGCGCAGCCCCGCTCGGCGTGACGGCAAACGTCACGGCCGAACGCAGCCGAGCGCTTCTAGCACTCCCGTCGCGCTCCGTCGGCTATTTGACGAAACCTTTACTTACTCCACTAGCTTAGCGACTCTTAAGTAAATCTTGGCCGCAGAAATGAGATTCTGCCACTTCTCACGGTTCTGTGCGATTCCCTGCCATTCTTTGGCTTGGAGTTCACGCAAATCCGCTTCAACCACGTCCTACGTATACGTATTTAATTGGTCACAGCGAATGAGTACCCTAATTATAAACTCCATGGTGGATGACAGGCGTAAAAGACAAGACGTAATGTTTACATTTAGCCGCTTATCTAATCATTAAGCCGTCTAAGGACGTTTCCTCAAGGCAGGTGCTGAAGCAACAAGTAAGTTATCCCGTCCCGGACGCATCGCGCCGCATTGAGAGCCATTCGTCTCGGAGACCCAATCGCAGCCCTACACCCCTCGTTGCCCCCTCGCTGACACCCGACACGGCTTGTTAACATTCTTAGATAATGCTTCTTGAGGTTAGTCTTTATCTATTTTAGGTGTACATAGCTGGCTCTTAATTTTCTTGTATAAAATATTGCTAAAATATTTTTCAGATATCGCCAATTTCGATTGTAGAAAATAATGAATGTAATAATTTAATTCAAATTTCATTTTTATATTGATATTATTGGTTTCCGTTGACGGTTGTTTAGATACATATATGTATGTTATATTGCCTACATCATAGTTAATCCCCCTTATTTCGTTTGCAAAATCGACTTTAATTAATTGGTAGCAATAACATTAACGTGTCCGACTAATTATAATTTAGAAATGTGTTATAATGTTTATTCCATTTTAAGTAATTACCTACATATTTTCAATCGAGTTAAGATAACTTGCGCCAAGTTCATGTCCCCTCTACTACCCCTCGCCCTAATGATCTCTCCGAGAGGTTTTAAATTATGTTCCTTACAACAATCCGAACTCGACACGTACACAACCGTGCGACGCCAAGGAGCTCCCTTAATGAATAAAATAACATGTCAAGATACAGTCTTCATCTTAAATTAATGAGGATTCACGTCGACGTATTCAATTTTACAAGTAACGAAGGCAAATAAACTTCGAGGACTAGGTACGACAGGCCCCGCGCCCGCGCCGCGCCTAACTTTCGCATTTATTCACCTCGTGTTAACACACATACTCGTTAATTAATATCAGTATGAAAGGAAACCTAAAAGTTTACGATTAGAAATTCTCACAAACTCGCTAACTACATAAATAAAATTACAAATCTCGAAACGTATCGGTAAAGTCCTTCATCAGTTCAAAAATTGTGATACCCTTCCCAAACTTCTTAAAGTAGTACGGTCGAATAAATATCTTCATGTGCGTTGGTGACGTCGTTTTAATTAGTGTGTTTCGAGAATTAATATGATGTACAACGCTCGAAAGAATCTTTACGAAATATTAAACATATTCATTTTCTTAATTAATTATAACGTATGGGTCTGCCGACCTTCATATAACTAAAACAAATCGCGGCGTAGGTATTATATCTCTTTCATCTACATAAATTGACTGTTCAGAACAAGGTTCGTTTATAAAACCTAATTTATTTTTTAGTCAAACAACTTCGGCCAAATTAGGTTACCGAGAGATTTATTGGTCTGTCAACCTTTAGATTTGAGCGGTAGTCTTTCATTAAAGTACACTTTCGTGAGCCTGTGGGGCGTGTCGTTCGCTGTATTTTTCCCGTTAACACCAAAGATAGCATAAATAACGTGTGCGATTATGCGACTGCATTGATGCTGCCTCACGTGCTGTCTGCGCTCAATCGCGGTTTCAGTTATTTGAATGACTTTTGCAATGCTGCATTCCGTTTTGGAGACTTTCCACGCTAGATCGCGGCCTCTAAATCGCTCGACCACGCGATGATTTCGGTGCTCCATGGCTTTTTGCGTTCAAATATAATGACCTTCAATCGCTGCAACTAACATCCAAAACTAATGATCAAAAAATCTTTTATAAAAAAAGGTAAACCGACTTCAAAAAGCAAAAAAATAAATATTTGAAGTCGGTGCTGGTTGGTGCAGTCGGTTACTTGGCACCGACTTCAAATATTTATTTTTTTGCTTTTTGAAGTCGGTTTACCTTTTTTTTATAAAAGATTTTTATTTTACAATGTTAAGTGACCAGTGAATTCTATAGTAGGGTACCTATAGGATTGACGTAATACTCATAATATCGCAATTTACACATGCCTATTGTATGTCGTTAAGGAGTTCCCTGGTGCATCTTCTAAGTCCAAGGTCCAATGTCAATAAAATTAATATGGGACTACCTTGGAGATATACTGAGCCCAATGCAAAAAAAAATTATCAAAATCGGTCCACAATTGACGGAAATATCGCTAAACATACATAAAAAAAAAAAAAACATACATACAACCGAACATAGAACCTCCTCCTTTTTGAAGTCGGTTAATGAGGTGGAGTAAGAATTTAGTCTACTTTTTTCTCTTTAAAAAAATACCCCCATACTAAGAATTTATTCCTGTGTTGTTTGTGCGTTTACAAACATGAAATCACGTACACAAAAACGCAGACTGGAAGAAACATTAGTGGATCATACCAAAGTTTTGTCCAGTGCGGGGTTGCACTCGCTACAATTCGATCCAGTGAACAGCGCGACCCGACGAACCAAACTGTCTGTAGCAACCATGAATATAATACAATGGATTGAGCACTCTGCGAAAAAAACGGGATGACAAGGATACTCACTGAAAGCCCCACGTCTCTTTCTAAGTAGGGTGACCAAACATTGGTAGGATTATGGACTTGTTGACATATAATTAACTTATAATTCTCGGGCACTGTTAATTGCCGTAATTCTTTCTTTCTACGCATATGCCACATCTTAAATGAGTAGTGGTCAAAGGTTTTGATTAAATTGTCCATTTTCTTGTTGACTGTACATTTTTTTTAGAATCTGAAAATCAGCGCCAAATATCGCAAAAATTTAGGATAGTCCCCTAGAGCCGTTTTCTGTATCTACAAGTGTAGAGATAGCTGCCCTTACTGCCCCATCTTAATCCATTTTGTATATAAAGACGAATTGAGAACCTTATTCGTTTTGAACTCAGTAATAAATGGTTTACAGCGTATTTAAACCACATTATAAATAGGTATAGTCCGTATTAGTTCTACCTTATGGTCACCGTAATGCATCGTAATGGGTGCGAGCGTGACACCGGGCTTCTGGTTATTGCTCTCACTCATCATGGTTTCTCGAGTTGTTTAAATCATATAAAATTTAATGCTGTGGCTGTAAGTAAGAGTTTAATTTTCTTTGGCAATTTTTTGACAGTATTCAATCCTTTGTTTTATATCTATGGTCGCAACATAAACTTTCCGAAATGCGATTAAAGGGTCGATCGCCAATGAAAAGTGTCGTTGTGTACGTCGGCCCTAACCCGGCATCTTGCCGTGTGTGCAGCGCCCCGCGAGCGTCCAACACAAATAGATTCGTACATGTTTGTCTTGGCTCGGTTAAATTAATTTTACCTTCATACGCCGATACTGTTTGTCGGGCGTTCCTTAATTGAAAACGCTCTTACCGGAGTAAATGAAACGAAATCCTATTTGCTCTGAGTGATTGAAGCGAATTTATCTTTTAAGACTTTCAAATTTATCTTTAACCCATTGCCGACGTCGGCATTCGGGAAGGAGTGACGCCGAAGCGCAGGTAATTAAATTTTGATTGGTTTTGGTTGGGTTCTTATTACGATTTATTAATATTTATTTATTTATTTATTTATTTATTTATTTATTTATTCTTTATGCACTTATGTACATAGGCGGACTTAATGCCAGAGGCATTTTCTGCCAGTCTACCTTGAGGTGATGTGGAAACAGCTGTAGTAGGGTCCTTAATATTCAGGGTCCTTGACTAACGCGGCGCATTACGATAACTTCGTGAAAGATCGTGTAATGGTATTCTGTATGCGATCGGAATGAATGATCAGACCGAGTTAAAAAAAAATTATCGACAAGTTTGTAACGACAATAGCACACAATTTCTTTGAGCCTTTAGTCTAATTAAGCATGGCTTCTGGTTTAAGACTCAAAGCTTAAATTTACCAAAATAAAACATTATTATATAAAATAAATAAGTAACGAACAAACTATGAGATCAGAGGAAGCCAGAGAGGTCTGTAAGGAAAAAAAACCTGTTGGAAATCTCTACTTCCCTCACAAGGGATCTGGTGTGATGTTATAGATAGATAAGTATAATATATGCTTCGCTAACGTATCAGAAATGCTTTAGAAGGACGTAAAAACAAAAACAAAATTATTGAAATCGCATTTGGTTGTACATGGACGCGTATTTGCGCGCGCTTGTACATATATATATGTATTTGAGTGATTAAACAATCATTTCATGAAGTTGTAAGGAGCTCTTAGCGCTGTGCGACGACTGTGTACGCTGTATTCTTAACGATCACCAAGATTAAATAGCGTTTGACTCGGTCAGCCTAAGATGGGTGCACGTTTGTGGCATTTTCATATTTGAATGACTCCGTGCTTCGGAAGGCACGTTAAGCCGTTAGTCCCGGCTACCAAGTAATGTGGTAGACGTTAAGCCAAGTTGGAAGCCTTGTAGGCGGCTTGATAAGTTCCAACAGCAGGTGGCCACAAACTTGCCTCCGCCAATCAGCCCTGGGTCCACGTGAAGTATGACTTATCTCTCAATTCGATTTGTAAGAGGCCTTTGCCCAGCAGTGCTCATATTATTATTATTCACGAAGCTATCATAACGCACCCCGTTACATGTTTAATTGGTTATATTGAATATGGAAAAGTCAAGAGTCTCCGTAACCGGCGAGCGTGTATGAGACGAACTATGAGAGTCGAGGAAGCCAGAGAGGTATGTAAGGAAAGAACCTGTTGGAACTCTGTACTCTCTGCCTACCCCGCAAGGGATCTGGCGTGAGGTTATAGATAGATATAGATAGATAGATAGATAGAATAAGGGTCCAGGTCGGTTGTAAATAATGCGGCGGACGCGACGCTAATGGCGATTGCAATAATGGCTCATTAAGTATTAAATGCGGCTATTAAACTGCCACAGCGAGCGGGTTCTCACACTCGGCGCGAGAGATTTTTTGGAATTGCATACCTCATTAACTAACAACGGCTATTTGGTTATAGCAAAAAATAATTAATGTATACAATTAACGATTAAATTCCATCGTAATAATATAATTGAGTTAAAAAAACACAACGCTAGTGTGGAAAGGTTATCACGTATTAAACTACATGCAGTGTGCAAAAAGGATATTCAGTAAGATTATATAAAGAGAATTGAAGAGGAAAATGTGGAGGTCAAAAAAATTATACCTACTATGATTACTTAGGTACAAATTAATGTCAGAACAAGGCTAATAGTTATGGAAATATAACCACTGAAGATAAAATTGAAATAACACGAAATACGCTTTAAAACATACTAAAATATGTATAGTTGAAAAACCATATCTATTATTAGTTAAACCCATGCGAATCTAGCGAGAGGAAATGATCATCATTTTTTTAAAACTGACTTGACTGTACCAATTTCTATAATTGGCAGAATAGAGTGAAAAAATGGGGGAAGGCCTTTGACCAGAAACGAGTCGGCAACGGCCTTTAACTATTTTACGTTTTATTTTCGATTACTAAAAACGTATTGACGTTTTTCATGTTCGTTTTTTTTTCGAAGTTTACAACTATTTATTTAAAACGTAAACATTCTATTTATATACAATACGATAAATACGCATATACAAGGTGTAACATAATAAACGCAAGACCTTAAATTAGTTTGCTCTAAACTGAATTGATTTTAACTATTTTTAATGTATATCGTTTTTTTTTAAATTTGCCAAAAATGCTGTTACTCCCTTAGTGCGCTATAATAAACTAAATTTATTCTCGATTCAAAGCAATACGGAGATTACAAACGTATTGCTCAATTCGCACACATACACGTCCAAGTTAAATTGTTAATTGGGGTACAAAAGTGCGTAAAAAGGGTTTAAACATTTTTAATTTGGAAAATTGGTTTCCGTATGGAATTTGTGAAGCAATTATCTAGTCGGGGTGTCTGAGGTCTTGCGCTGTTTATACATGTTACACTTTGTATAATATACAATACGCAGGTTTCCGTAACCTACAGATTAAATACAAATGTCAAACCCGCTGAGCTTCTCTCCGGATGTTTTCAGTGAAGTCTGTAGTTTTGTATACATTCTAGTCCCTGGTAAATTAGTAGCTAATTTATATTTAAAAAAGAATATAATTCCTATGATTGGACGCGTTCGCGAAATATTGGATTGTCGCCATTTTAATAAAGGCGCGAATAGGTTCGAAACCAAGATCTTTTTTTTTCTTTTTAAAAACGTAGGATAGGACACCACACTAGGATTTATTCCTGTGTCGTGGGTGCGTTTACAAACATGAAAATTCACATCCACAAATACAAATCTTTGTGTGATCCACAATTATTTGTTCCGGACAAATAATTGTGGATCACACAAAGATTTGTCCCGTGCGGGACTCGAACCCGCGACTATTAGACGCAGTGGGCAGAGCGGCTTAAGCTCTTAACCACTGCGCTAAACCGTCCGTCTCAGATCGGAATAGAGATCGACATTCCATATGAACCATGAGGCTCCGACGGCTTTGCGGAGGAAACGGGATTGAACCGTTTCGAGTCTATCGATGTGAGAGCGGGCGGCGTGCCCGAACATCCCAAAAGCGTTCGTCATTATGGGCCGTACAAAAGTTTTGTATAGTGTCACCTTATTCCTAAGGGACATTTTACTCCGGTTGGAGATCAACTGGTTAGGACGACTGAGCAACTACGCGTAGCAAAAAGAACATGACGCGACGCGACACGGTGCTCCAAACTTGACCAGCCAACAAAATCGGCCCCGTCGCTCCTCTGTAATGCAGTGTCGCTCAGTGCGGTTTTGCCTTAATAGAGAAGTGCCCGCGCAGGGATTATAAAAAACTAATTAATTCAATTTAATAATTCAGTTTAAATCTTTTAACATTAACGGATTAATTAACATCAACCTATAAGAACGGAAATATACCTGCACTTCAAAAACTGTCGTTAATTTTTATCGTGATTTACAAACAACGATGTCACTCCTCAATTCAATTCAGCAATAAACGGTATCTTATCACTATCACTTGTTCACACGTTTTATTGATCATAAACCATTCATGTGACTTGCCTCATTAATGAAATAAGCCAAATCACCGCGGCGAATGATTGATTTTATATCTATATGAATTTAGCTTTTTGTGATTACAAGCAGGGCTGACAGAAATGTATGCACACCCACATCTGCTATTGATGATACTAGGTTAGAATGAGGGAACAATACTATAATGCCTTTAGACCGGGTATGTTTGATTAGACAACAATAACACATTTTGTGAGACCTAGCATTCGATCCTAAGAAATTGTGATCGCCTGCCATCAAGTTAATATCAATCAATAGTAAATTAAATACCATGTAGTATTTTTTCTTAAATAAATTTTGGTTACCTTTCAAAATAGCAAACAATTTAGAACATAAAACTATTTTTTATAATACCTATCTCATGATGCCATCGCTTAAACGTTGTTTTTACGAAAACCTTAAATGTGGCTTTGGAATTCCGATGTTATGTTCTTCATAAACCTAGGTACAAAATGACATTCCCCTCCTATCAGCCGCTACCGCCGTCCGCGGCATGTATTCACCGACCCTCCCTATGCCCTTACATCCCTTCTTTCGGATACAGATACCGCGCACAGGATCAGACAACGACCTCGCCGGCGATGTCGAAGAATCCCTTGCCCGCCGGCCGGTGCACAGCACAACGGCGAGACACCTAATATACGCTCTCCCTCATAGCGACTACCCAAGCCGAGGCCGTTCCTTTTTGAGGCGCTCTTGAGCTAGTTGCCCCCTTGCCCTTCTGGCTCGAACGTAGTGGTTGCACGCCCGTCCTCTTGTCCGGTGAAGCTGTAAAGGCCCCGCGGCCAACAGCGTAGATCATTCACACACACACAAAAGCAAAATGACATTAACCAACTATGTACATATGTAGGTACACGTACATTCCCTACGATGACATAAGACAACCGTTCAAATACTTAACAGTACAAATACCCAAGTGATTTACGTTCAGTACAAATACCCGAGTGATTTACGTTTATTATCCATTTATCACAGCTTAACGAGCAATAATCGCGGCATTTTAACGGATTGAAGCTTGCTTGTTAAAATTGTTACCGCCACGTCCACACTGAATGACTATCATTTTAATCTTCTACTAAACATTCCGTTAAGGCGAGCCGTTTAACACAACTTATGTTCCATTAGAGGCTATTTCAGTAGTTATAATTACTCTTTTAATAACTTTATTTGTGGATTTAACGAAAGCAGGTTTTGAGAGATGTACACCTGTATCTTTTAAATTTAATTTTGGTCATACATATGCTGCTTTATCGCTTGTAACTTAAACTCGAACCATTAACAAAAGTATGTGTGCGTATGGCCATAGAAATATGTCAACTACTTAACGTAACCCCCTCGTGTTTAGGCTTATTAAATGATCTCGACAAGCATTATATACCAAGATGGTGTCCCGGATCTGATGATGAAACCGAAGATCACCAACGGATTTCCCCAACTAAGAAAGATATCTCCGCCGTAATTTCGCTATAAAACTTGTTTTTAAAAAACATCTTCTAAATATTTCTTCAACATTTCCTTTAGGTACTTCTTTCATATGTCATTGTTATTCAGTCATTCAGTTTCATCTGACTTCTTATTATTCTTGGTCCGATCTAGAACCGCCAGTTCTGCCTTTGTCTCAATTTGTATTTTGTTTCTTTACAGTCATTTCACTGGTGAACAAAAGTCTTATCTATTTCTAATGAGCTAATTTTGCTTGTTCCAGAATGTTCGGTTCAGGCGGCGCATGCGCAGCGTGCGGGCAGGCCATCCCCGCCAGCGAGTTCGTGATGCGGACGAACGCACCGCAACAGCCACTCCACGTCTTCCACATAAAGTGCTTCGCCTGTTCTAAGTGCGGATCACACCTCATGCAGGGCGATAGGTCAGTTTTATTCATTTACCTTTATTTTGTTATTACTTTTAAGATAACAAGGACATAAATTACCATGGCTGATCTGGAAGTATTTATATGGACTCCTGACGCAGGTCGGCCGTGCGAGAAAAATGTTCGGGTGGGGTGTGTTTATTTACAGACAATACTACGAATCTTTATTGTTTGTGGGATGTAACCCAAATGATGTCCCACCTCATATCGTGATCTGCATGCCCTGACACTTGCACGCATCAAGACTTGATGTGTGCTTTCGACAATGCAGTTGATGTAGCAGTATTCTGAGCCTCATCCATATAATTGTAGCATTATTGCCATCGAGACGCTTAGAATAAGAAGATAACCGTAATTAAGTTTTTGTTAAGCAGTAAAATATATTAACCAATAAATTTACATGTACCTATGTACTCGTACATTGTCTATTTACTAGGCGGAGGAACTGCACGTATCCTAAGTAAATTACCTGTTACCTGGAGCTTTGTACTCTCTGCCTACGCTACAAGGAATCTGACGTGATGATATAGTTAACAATAGGAGTTATAAATTCAATGATTTAGTACCTTGTGGCAAAAGAGGTTATCTAGTGACCTTTTGAGTAACAATCCTGATTAAAAATAATTATGACTAAATGAATGTGACATCTGCTCAGGTATTACATGCTCGCCGGTTCACTAGTATGCGAGCAGGACTGGCAGAAGCTGATGAAGAGCGCAAACGCGACGGCGGCGCCCGGCGCGCCCATGCGCAAGAACAAGGTGGGCCGCCCGCGCCGCTCGCGCGAATGAGCGCCGACCGCGCCCGCGCAACAACACTCGCACAGGGACTATGAGGAGGTATGTATATGTCAACAATTCCTTAAACCTAATTTGTGGAAATAAACAATGTAGATACTAGGGTGTATTGTTTAAAGTCATAAGATTTATACACAATTAAATCTAAAAAACGATTATTCATAACTTAAAAGCGAGGTATAAAACAAAAAAAAAATATAAATGCCTGCCGCTTCAAACCAAAATAACTCTTGCCCAATCTCTTCTTTTACCTCTTCTCGACTATGCTAATGTAAGCTTTCTTGACGCAACTGAGGAACTCCTTAATAAACTGGAACGTCTGCAGAATCTGTGCATTCGCTTCATTTTTGGCCTTCGGAAATTGGACCATGTGACAGAATTCCGAAGGCAGTTGAAGTGGCTGCCTATACGGCTGCGTCGGGATAGTCATATTCTCTGTTTGCTTTACTCTGTTCTTCATTATCCTAATTCCCCAGTATATCTTCGTGAACGCTTTGAGTATTTAGTCCCCAGGGGAAAACCTTGTCGCTCTGTCTCTTCTCTTCTTCTTAGTGCACCTCGTCATAGCTCAAGTCGATATGATGGTTCATTTACTGTGCGTGCTGTGCGCCTATGGAATTCCCTCCCACACTCTTTACGTGATAGCCCTACTTTACAGATGTTCAAGAAAAGAATTGGAGAACATTTCCTATCTATGTAAGATATTTGTATGTATGTATGTATTCATGTAGTCTATTTTATGATAATGTATAGCATGTAGTATATTTGTAGATGTGTGATATGTAGTTTATACCTTTTCTATCTATAAATATCTTTTATTTCCTTGCTTTTGTGTTGTACACTTATTCCTATCCTCATTTTGACCATTTGTTTCTCTTTCACTCAAAGGTTTGCTGGTGGAAAACTCGACTTTGAGTTAAGCTCGCCTTGTACGTTAATTTACCTTGTAACAATTTGTAACAATTTGTGTATGTGTACAAAGAATCAAATAAATAAATAAATAAATAAATAAATTAAATAAAGCTAAATAGACTAAAATTAAACTATTAATAGAATCAGCCCACTCACTCAGCTAACAATAATGTGAATCACTTACTTGTCTACTCATTTTCATGTTCTCTCTTGCTCGCTGACACCGTTTACATTCTCGCGTCCATCAGACTATATCCACTTTTCTACTTACTGTTGAATGCAATTTCTATATTCTCTATGACATAAGGATGTCCGTGGCTACTACGTGGACCGGCATTGACAGGGAGCAGGTCTAATTTCTTGTCAATCAGATATGTTGAAGCTTAATAAGCAATCATAGCAGAATAAATAAAAAAATGACTTCGATCTCTCTTGAAATCCACCCATGAAACAGCGCTTTCTCCATAACTTTTTAGAAAACTCTTCTATTGGCCGATACCGTTGACTTGTCTTTGAAACTATACAAATAATATTAGCCCTGTTAAGAAACTGTCCCGCCGTTAGGCACGGGCCTCCTCTCAAACTGAGAGGGTTTAGGCCATAGTCCACCACGCTGGCTCAGTGCGGGTTGGCGAACTTCACACACCTTCGAGAAACTCTAGGCATGCAGGTTTCCTCACGATGTTTTAGTTCAACGTTAAAGCAAGTGATAGCTAATTTTTAAAAAGCACATGCTTTTGAAAGGACAGGGGTGCGTGCCTGGCTTTGAACCCAAGACCTCTGACTTTGCAGTCCAACGGTCCCACCACTATGCTATCAATGCTTTCTTATATTTCAAACTATTGCAGAACTATTATAATAGTTATTACAATTGCAAGTTCAAAATGATCTAAAAAAGTCTGATGGTAGAGCCCTTTCCAGTGAACCGGATATTAAAATAACTTAAAATGTAGATGTTAAATCAACTCGACGCAATTACCCGAAGTCATTCAAAATAATTATACACAAAAACTTAACAGGTAATAATAAAAATGTCAAAAACAATGCAAGCGTCCAACACTAATATTTAATTTTAATTGAATACCCAATTTTATTTTACATTAAACCTCAAATTAATGAGGTTTAAGATATAATCGTATGAAAAACATCGTTTAATGCGAATAATTAAATTAATCGATTGCAAATCGATTCAAACCCATGATTAAACCGCACCCAAAATAATATTTATCAAACCTTGGGAGGTTTAGCGTGGGCGGGCTCACGCTTGACCTCCGCGTATTTTGACACGTCGCCGTCAGACCGGCGCGTTCATTAAGGTATTTCCTAACCTTAATTAATTTGCCTAATTATTGTCTAACAGGCAGGGGTTTTAATGACCACCGGACATAAATTGCCAATCAGCTTAATGCGTCTACATTAAAAGGATATGTTTTGTTTTTCGGTGTTAAAAACTAGAAATTTAAATACGTACTTACAAAGTAAGGATAACATGCTATTTAATAAGTAACGTATTAATTAAAGTGATAGTAGGTGTAATTAAGTGTATTAGTATTTTACACTAAATGTAGCTTGTTTTAACAATATCAAGCACTTTTCTCTACATTAGTTTGACGAGAAATAAATACAGTACAGGTTACGTATAGGAGCGGTTCCAAAAATACACATTAGTAATAAGCTTTGGTCCTACGAATGACATTAGTCGCTTTGTGTTTAATCTGTCGCCAGTTTTTCTTTCCGACATCAAATCTGTGCGGCACATTATGGCTAGTCAAACAGAAAATTGCTAATATAAAGCCAAACCACCATTTTTTTGTAAATTAAAATAGCACTTACTATTTCAACGTCAGTTGATTAATCGTTTCTTGTAGGATTTCGTTGTTTTTTATACAAATTATTCTTTTTGTCGGTGTGATATCATTATCTATTAACTTTTTTTTTAGATAGATACCTACTAATAACTAGTGAACATAGTATAAATAACGCGAGTAAAATTTGTTTGATAATGAATGACAGTATCGTAAACATTGTACCCGTTAACATTAAAAAAAACTTACCAATTACCGATCAAAAAACCTTTTTATTACGATTTACAAAAGTAAACAAAAATTGGCTTAAGTATAGACAGAACAGCTAAATTTTCTTCATAGAACAGGAAAAATGTATCCATAATATGATTCATTTACTTCTAGATATTTCTTTGAAATAAGACATATTTATATTTAAAGATACTTTTGAATGGTACGCAACAACCTACATTATCCTGAATGACACAACATTTTATGAAAAATGAACAATCAATATTTAAAATAATATGGGCTTACACATTAATACCATAGAGGACGCCTTCAAGCTCTTGGAATGGCGAGGACTTGGCATCAACATCAATGGCGAATACATCACTCACCTTCGATTTGCCGACGACATTGTGGTCATGGCGGAGTCGCTGGAAGATCTAGGACGAATGCTCGGCGACCTCAACAGAGTATCTCAACAAGTGGGTCTTAAAATGAACATGGACAAAACGAAAATAATGTGTAACGTCCATGTCGTACCCACCGCACTCACCGTTGGGAACTCTACTCTTGAAGTTGTCGACGAATACATTTACCTGGGACAGGTAGTCCGGTTAGGTAGGTCCAACTTTGAGAGAGAGGTCAATCGACGAATCCAACTCGGCTGGGCAGCGTTCGGGAAACTGCGCAACATCTTCTCATCCAAAATACCTCAGTGCCTAAAGACTAAAGTTTTTAGTCAATGTGTGTTACCAGTGATGATATATGGATCAGAGACGTGGTCTCTTACAATAGGTCTCATAAAAAAGCTCAGAGTTGCTCAGCGAGCTATGGAGAGAGCTATGCTCGGCGTTTCTCTACGTGATCGAATCAGGAATAAAGAGATTTGTAGAAGAACCAAGGTCACCGACATAGCCGTTAAGATTAGCAAGCTGAAGTGGCAATGGGCGGGCCACATAGCGCGAAGATCGGACGGGCGTTGGGGCAGAAAGATTCTAGAGTGGAGACCACGTATTGGCAAGCGCAGCGTGGGACGACCACCTGCCAGATGGACCGACGATCTTGTGAAAATCGCAGGTAGTCGTTGGATGCAGGTGGCATCGGACCGGTTACGCTGGAAAGCGATTGGGGAGGCCTATGTTCAGCAGTGGACAAGTATAGGCTGAGATGATGATGATGATGACACATTAATATATAGCAAAACTAAATTTTATTTCAATTAAGTACCTGCTTACCCATTTAAGAAGGAGGCACATTATTATTCATATTCAACGTCATTAACAACAGCGCCATTTGCTGAATTTCTACGATGGCAGTATCGTTATCTGAAATTTACTAGAACTAATACGCTACCGGTTGTAAAAAGCGTTCTATTTACATTTTTAAAGCAGTCCCGTGTTGATAAAAGGCAATTTCCAGTCGGATACGGTTTAATTAACCAGTCGTTTGCCGTGTAAGCGTGTAATTTTCTATTGTCACTAGGGCAGGTTAGTGCGACACCGTGATAAAAGTAACCGAGCTCGTAAAGCTAGTAACATGTTGGTGATAGAATTAAACGTTATTGCTTGTTTAGAATAGAATGTTTGTTTCTTCTATATCTTCAGAGGTATTATTGAAATTAATATTTAATATAGGACAAAAACAGGTTCCTTGCGGTATACCTTACATAAGCTTTAGTTATTGAAATGTTGCGTTAAGTTAAATGTAATTTTTGGAAGGGTTTTAACATATTTATGTAAATAAATATAAAAAAGAAAAATTCTTCGTACTTGTCAAAGCTACAACATCTATTACACTAAATTGATTGAATCGTCCGAAGCCTTTAAGAAATCATGAGATAATAATTAGTACAGGTGAAACGTTTCCTTATTGAAGACATTATAACAAATATGTTTTTAAATTTCCTAATATGAACGTTATTTTAAAGAACGTCGTACGGTCGACAAGCCCTCTCAGACGAGTTAAAAATTCACGAATCATAAACGAAACAGAGGGATGGAGGCGAGAGCTCCTCCGCAAACCATTTGCACTTACGATACGAGCCACTCACTGCGCACGGATTAGGTACTGGGAAGACGATAATAATTACTCAAATATATATGTACATGTTTTGATCATTCATCTAGTTTCGTCTAGTTTGGGGCTCATAGAAACTGTCACTTAGTTGCTAAGTCGTGTGTGTGAATGATGTACGCTGTTGGCCGCGAGGCCTTTACAGCTTCACCGGACTTAAAGGCGAGCGTGCAACCACTACGCTCTAGCCAGCCAGAAGGGCAAGAGGCGACATACTCGAGGGCGCCTCGAAGAGGTGCCCTCGGTTGGGACAGTCGCTGTAGGGGGACGGGTGCACTACTAAGTGCACCGGTCATGTTGCTAAGTCTTGTTTGTACAATAAAATTATTCTTATTCTTATATGATTGTTTATAGAGAGCTTTTTTCAGTGAAAAGAACACAAATGCACATTTTATTTCAAGATAAGGATCTAAGATATATGAGACAAAGAATATCAAAATAATATTTTGTATAATTAAGAGATATTGTTTTTTCTACGTACTATCTAAAAAACCCACGCCAACCCAGCATAGCGCTAATTTTAAAGCAAGCATCACTAGTCCCCTACCAGAAGCCTTGGGCGATATCACGGCATGTAACCACTAAGCAATATTTCAAAAATAATTTGACGAAGCACATTTTATTTCAGACAACTTATTGTTACTAGCTCTAATAAATAAAAATTTAACAAACAATAAAAAATACATCGAAATACATTATGGCTATGAAGTCTCAATTTCAATAACAGGTATATTTTTAATTAATGCGGTGGCTACACAGACGTGTCCAGTTAAATCGCTATCGTTACATCTTCGTCAAAAGACGTGTTAATTAACATAAATCACTTGTGATATATTTAACTTATTAGGTATTCGAACTCGGCAAACAGAAGTGGTGAAGAAACACAATTAAGCTGTTCATTGAACAGCACACAAAGACCAGCTTTGTTTATACAATATTAAGGAGTCACTCGGACCGAACGTATAACTGAATCGCATTTAATAAGTAAAATATTTTATTTGGTTCCATGTACTGTAACGATGAAGATATAAGGTAGATTTACTACTTTTAATGTCCCTCAACTCCTCAACCTCATTGATTATGAGCTGTGTATTATAATCAATGTTGTAGGACATTGAATTTTCTTGTCAAAATACCGTTAATTGAGAACTTGAATTATGTATTTTCACCGTCAATGTAACAGTTTAAAATTAGTTTTTTAATAGGTAGTATAATTGAAAAGATAAAACCAAAAGAATGTATGTATTGAGTTTTGATTACCAGTCTTGATGCTAATAATATGACAACGTCAATTGTTCTATCAGGCGTATTATCAGACTTGATGCTATAAATACAACAAATTTTACAATTATTCACCTAACAGTTTTAATCACAAATAGATGTACACAGGCTAAGGGAAGTACAACTAACTACATAAAGGCTTAGAAATGCCCTAATTTAAGTGGTGGTGAACACAGAGTATTTCGCATAGTTAATTATCACTGGTGCGAAGCGTCGTCCGGCCGCCGCGGGCGCCGCCGCCTCGTCTCGTCCAACGGACTCGCTTACGGCGCACACAAAATGCAACGTTAACCAATTCCAAAGTTTAAACACTGCCAAACTTATTTCGGCAACTCATAAAACTATTGTCCGGCCCTGGTAATAAACATACAATTTCATCACTGCTCGACCACGTAAATTATGTTACTTATCTTCTAACTATTTGATAATAGTAATTATCAAATAGCTATTTTGATGTCATTGAACTACGTTTATCATAACTTATCTATGACTGATCCCACTTTAAAAATATGGATATTTTATCTAACCAACAGTACTCTCTACCTTTAGCGTTAGTTATTCTAAAACTAACATTGTTTGATATTAGGTATTATTAAAATGTCGTTATTCCAGTCCGAGGCTAATTAATTCTGCACGCAAGTTAGTCAAAAGCGCGTCTCTATTACACCCACTAACCCCTTTAATAAAACTACCCGGTTAGTAACAAAGGCCGTTGTTATTACTTTGTGCGGACGCGGTCAAAGGCGCGATGTTAATTGGAAAACACCTGAAAACGACAGCGCCTTTATGGTCCGCATGTTTGGCGTAAAAATCAAGTTCGCGCAACCGCCCCGTGGCTCAAAGACTTGACCGTTCAACGGCTTTGTAACGCGATTACGCCGACTTGTCGAAAGTTAATTAAATAACGTTTTTCCAAATTACCTGCCGGGCTCGAGATCAAAGTTCTCTCGCAACGGCAATCTTTCCACAAAGGGCTGGCTGCGGGCGAGGTCCGGCCCTCTGATCTCTAATATAGTGCACTGGGCAGGTGAGGTCCTCAACTCTTTGAGCCCAGTTTGCCGAGCCACGGCTTAACGCCGATACTTGATAAACAATTCACTTTCAACAATTAAACTCTCGGACGTTTTGATTGATGACTGGTACCTATTGTCTATCTAATTCAATCGGCCTTAAAGCGATTGTGGCACGCGAGCCGAGGGGTCGTTTGCACTAACCTGCACGATATGCTGCTTGCCTTGTATACTATGTAACCATTTAAAAAAAACAACGATTAGTCGTGCTTATTTCTTAAACATATAAGTGGTTTATAGATCTTGTAAAAACGGTAGATTATTTTGCTCGGAATACAAAGTTTGCACCTCAAATTCACCGGTAGATAACGCAAGGTATCTTTCGACCATATTCTTCGTAACTTCGTGGTATATAACATGGTATGGCGTTTGAGAAGAGGCACTTAAAAGTGCAAAATAAATATGAGTAATAAGATGTCGTTATATACCATCGTTAAAGAAGAAAAGTTGTACATTTATGTCGGCATTTTAACATTACAACTTTATAACCAGTTAAAATATAAACACCTCTAACTCTAATATCAACAAGGCTGTTATTTCAGTAATGGCGGAAAAATTGCGAGAAGCGAATATTCTTTAACAGCCAGTTAGTTTGAATTTAGTCTATTTTTTACCCGTCGGTAGTTAAGCGCCCTTCGTGAGAGCGGACCGGGCATCGAACTCGCTGCCATTGCGTGCCACGACCGATCAGGTGCTCTCACCTCTAATCACTCCCACACTAATTACCCGTTTCAACTGGTGGAGCAAAAAATAAACAATTTCAATCGATACTTTTATTATGTGTGTGCTAATTGAGTCTATTATTTCGTACCAGAATATGGTTCACAAGTTCTTGATCGTACTATAACTATGTGAAAAGAAAACATTTGTATATCATAGACGGTTATTTTTCAAAAAAAGGATCAGGTAGATTTCCGTCATACAACATTGCTGCGATGGGATATTGATTGACCGAAGTTGCACAGGTTTAAGTCCATTTATCGCCTATTACGAGGGAGATGCTAAAACTATTCTAATAAACCTATGTCACTGCCTTAACTGCACTAGATCTAGCATCTTAATGAAGTTACAACATATTATGTATGTCGTATCCTATAATTTGAAAATCACAGTTAATGGAAGTTATTTTCATTTTAGTAACCTTTTAATCTTTTCATAGACATACTCTATGAATTTAATGATTGTTCAAGTTTTGACAGATGACATCTGTCAGATGACGAATCACCGATGACAGATATTCGATGGAAGATGCCGGACGGCGCTGCGTTGTTATTCGATTGGCAACGGGGTAAGCGGTTGGATGTATCGCGGAACAGCTAACCTCACTGCATTCCATGTGACAATATTAATCTCCAACTATTGCGCTCTTACTCGGATATCAAAGAAGATCAGTGTAACGGACGAGACCCCAGTGCTATTTCAAGATTTCCTTTATGTTCGGCCACGATGCGTCGGAATGGACGACTATAAAAACGAAGATAAATCCACCTTTCACTGTTACCTCCATTGAAATGACATCCAGAAAAGCGCCGACATATAAATTATAGAAAAGTAATTTGAAGGAATTAACTGTCGGATTATATATTGTTACCACCAAAGTGCCGCGTTTTCGCACTCGGTCAACAGCAGCGCTGCTTACCAGGCCCAACTATAGCTAAGAAACTTCCAGGTGACCCCATAAGTACAAAAAGAAAAACATCAAAATTAGTCAAGCCGTTAAGGAAGAGAAGAATTCAGAACACTCTCACACCCGATACAGACAGATATATATTTAAAGATAAACAAAGCCGAAGGAAGCTGTCGGATCGTATATTGTAATGACTACTTGACATAGTGCTCCTAAAATCAGTTCTGTAGGCCGACGGTTAGGAGTTTAATTCCCAGAACTTTTCGTAATTTGGTCTATAAGTTGTTATTATAAAAACAGCAGTAGCTTATTTTCAAACAATCAATTATATATATGGGTACACGTATTAAAATAATAAAATTGATAAACACAAGCAACAGTATAAGAAAGTTCGGACAAAGGTTTTCCATCTAAAAATCGGAATTGTGCCCGATATATGGCAAAACGATCACATGGGCCTAACATCGTTAGCGAAAAGTGGGTATACACAGTACACCTCGGCTACCCCCGCTTGAGGAATATAGATGTGACGGTGTTTTAAGAAAAGTACTACACACCCAAGTTTTTAAACAAACTTGTACAGCTTAACTTTCACTTTAGTTCGAACCTTAAATAAAAATATAGCTAACCGTAATTACTGGCAAGGCAATCCGCTCCAAACAAAGTATGTCAAGAAATTAGTATTTAATTTATTCATTGGGCCCGGGTTCGTGTCTAGTTTAGTTATTACGGAGGTAGTTAAGGCGTCAGAAGGTTCAGAAATTAATCACGTCGTGACACTAAGGGCCGATGCAGATTGGCGGTTGGACATAACACGACAGATATTTAAAGACTTGTCGACTTGTGTCTCATTTTTTTAACATAACGGCAATGTCATTAAAATCGTCATATGCCAGCAAAAAAAGTACCTCATCATCTGTCAAAAGCCTCACGACCCACGACCAGCCAAAGCCAGCCCCAAAGCCAGGACGATCGTCTTTGTGCTGTACGCATCCAGTTTTTGCCTGGCTTGCGGGGGGGGCTTGCCGACAAGGTGGTTCAATGGCACTAATTAGTATACAAAACAACATTTATGTACACTCAAACTTATACACTGATTTTAAGTTTCATCTTTAAACTAAGGAAAGAACCTGTTGGAACTCTGTACTCTCTGCCTACCCCGCAAGGGATCTGGCGTGAGGTTATAGATAGATAGATAGATCTTTAAACTACAAATTTGAAGCAACCGCAAGTCATGCACTATCCATAAAATCACAAACAATCATAGCCAAGTATAAAAAAACTCAAACGCTAGGTGTTGCTAACAAGACTGAAATTACGAGCTATACTGATCGCAATTCAGTCACGATTTGACGTTTTAAGCCGTAGCCGACGCAACCGCCCCGTGTGCACTCCGCCTTTGTGAGCGCGTGCTTCGAATAGTGTGTAGAGCACAACACGATATTAATACTCTATTATCGAAATAAAATCTGTTTCTTTGCGTGAGCAGACTGATCGTAACACGTATTTATTTATTTAGTAGCAATAAATAGCTGCAATGTAATACGTAAAAGCAATTTGACTTCTTTGTCAGGTGGTTAATCTGCCCACTGATCAAGTAGTTACGGATTCGATAGCCGCACGGGACAGATCTTTTTGAGATCTACAAACATTCGTTTTGGTCTGGGTGTATGTGTATGTGAATTTCTTGTTTGTAAACGCACCCACGACACTAGAATAATTCCTAATGTTTGCCGAAGTTGGATAAGTTTAAAAAAAGTAATGATATGGAAAAGCAAAATGCTTTTTCATATCATTACTTTTTTTTTAAACAACAGTAATCCTATTTCATATATTGCACAGTAGTGTATCTATAGCATATAATTATAAAAGTATTAAATTTTATCTAAGTAAACCATAATCAAATAAAAAAGAAAACTTTAATTAACGCGAGTCGTTCACATGTGGAGACAATTTACGTCTCTGGCTCTAATTTAAAATTAATACCGTCGCGCTTGGTGGAAAATTTGAAAAGTTTGAACGACGTCGGCGGGCCTTCGCTCCGCCGATTGCATTTTTATACGAGTAAGACAACCTCTTAGCTTATTAGGGAAGCCAGTTATTAGGAGTACCCGACATTTCTCTGCGGACGCGGCCTTCAAACCTTCGCTCGGGTTAATTAGTTAAATGGACACGTTGTTATACCCCACTATAATATTTACTGCGAACAATAAACCTAGTTTCTTCGCTCCGCTATTCAAATCCGCTAAATTAAAACGGAGCTTTCAGCCATTTAGTTCGAGATCGGCAGTACAATTTAGGGCAGGGTTGATGCACTTATGCACCGGCACATTTCCCACAGCCCGGTCCGGATCCGCGCTCGACAAAGGACATCCGCCCACAATAGCTCCATTAAAATAATGCAAGTAAATGAGGATTTGCGGAGACGAGTCCACCGAATCCGCGTCCGCTCACAATGACGGCCGGGCCCCACTGCGATGCTTAAAACACTACATGAACATGTTTCATTAGCTAAGTGGGAGGCTTTTGGTGGCTGAATCTGTGTAATGCAGCTAGACCAGACGCAGACTCGCTTTTACTTAAACGCCGTAATTAAAATGTCCCCTCCCTCCGCTAAGGGCGCAGTTTTAAACTCGGTTCAACTAGTTTCGAGTGGCCAATTTAGTTTTAGTGTAACTCAGTGTTGAGATACAAATTTTGAGTTCGTGTGTCAAAAGCTTTAGTGAACCTTTGAAACAAAATTTTCTGCTTTTGTTACTTTGATTGGTACTTACGTATGTTGTTAATTGTAGCTTATCAATGAATCATCATTCAATCGAAATTAACTTGCAAATAAATGAAAAATTATAATAAGAGTCCCAGTATAAGGTAAGACATCTTTTTACATTCATAAACAATCTTGCTCATGAAATTCGAATACACAATAAATAAATGCATTGAGCATCGCATGTTTGCGTTGCGGCTCCGCAGTGCGCGTTTAATAACTTTATTGATAGCTAACGAGTAAAATTGATCGGCATCAACGATCTTAATCGAATCGTGGCCGGGATCGATTCATCGCGTGTCGATGCCCCGATCTCTCGAGTTAATTTAATTGAAACTGAGTTGAGTAATTAATTAGAGGCGAATGAGGGCTCTCAGGCGGATGAAGCGTGCCCCGTTGATGTTTACGCCGCTCATACATATTGAGTGACGAACCGTCGTGACGCGTCTTAGCGGAGATTAGACCTTTATGTTTTTGTTTATAATAAAAAACATATAAAAATGTTTGTTACAATTTTATAGCTGTCGTTTGGGCTAATATAAATAAACTTATTAAAAGTAAAATGTTGAATTTTTGAGTATTTGTGTGATATTATGTATATTTAAAAATATTATAAATGTCCATATCGGCACTGAGCCGGTAAAATAGGTAGCAATAGGATTGCCCCCTATTACATAGGACCTAACATCGTCGGCAAGGCGAAAAGTGGGTGTACACAGTATACCTTTCCCATCCCTGCTTGGGGATTAAAGGAGTGCCAGGTAATTATTTTTTTAATGACACCGATGATGATTTTTTAAAGAATTACAAAAACTTAAAAGACATTTCGCTATCAGCTTTATTTAATAATATGTTCATATGTATAAAAAAAATTACCAGCAAACAACTTACGAAATAAACAAATCGAGCTATAGCTAAATCCATTTATTACAGTAATGTATGTACGAAGGCCGATTGATTTATCTGAAAGCATAGACGTAGGTTAATAGCGTTTAATCCCGCTAAAACGCTGCGCGATCCGTCATAATGAATATTTATCCCCGACAGAAGTCGACGCATACTTTTATGACGAATACATATTTTAGTAGCCGCCGTAATTCCACTGATTACTTTCTTTAATTTTTCTGAAAACGTTATGCAGCCTGTACGTAAGTATATTAAGCTTCGAGAAGAGTAAACACTGAATGAATGAAAAAAGGAATGAAAATTTAAACACAACAGCGTTTTCTTTTTGGTAGGTATTATATCTATTAAAAATTATTGGGGAATAATTTGCTCGAGCTTAAGATAATTAGGTTTAGTCGATTGTGTGTGTGTGTGGCGAGGTCGGTGTCTGATCCTGAGTGCGGTATCTGTATCCGAAAGAAGGGATTTAGAGCATCGGGAGGGTCGGTAAGAACATGCCGCGGACGGATTACGTAACGTACGATTTGAGTTTGAGTTTTGTAGTCGGTGGCGGCTGCGATTAGCGGATTCCTATGATCTATATTTACCATTATATAGACTCGGCACAATATATCGTACCCATTTTTATTTGATTTGACATTGTTTTTTATCAGTACCAGACATTAAATTTAGTAGCCCAACATACTAGGGCTTTGGTTGCTATAGATATCGCCATTCATGAGAGTGTTGTTCTACTTCCAAAGAGGGTTGTTTCATTTCCAACAACATCCAGCCCTAACAACCACTCCACCATAATGGCAACAGAGTGCTAATCGCTTAAACTTCCTCTGTTTTTTGTCGAGTTCGATAACTTTTTATAACCCGGTACTAGTCCAGCTTTCAGTGAGAAATATATGTTCTTAGACTTAGTTAATCCACACACCTAAAAAAAAAGATTGATGAAAAAAAAAAACAATTATTTTTCTGAAAAAACCGTGACGCTTATATTCCCTAAGCGGGGGTGGCAGAGGTGTACTCAGTATACGTTTTCGCCGACGATGTTATATGATGATGAGATGTCCCAATATAAAAGGGGGCGAGCCTATTGTCATATACCGGGCACAATTCCAGACTCCAGACTCATACTAGGAAGATTTTCGTCTAAGGAGTAACTATATTTGTCCGAACTGAGATATGAACCCAAAACCTCGTGATCAAAAAGCCATGCGATTGCCACTAGACCAACGAAGCAGTCGAAGAAACCAAGGTTACATATCAATTTAATAATAATAACAGTATAATACTTCGTCCTGAAGACTGAGCCCGAAAAGATTTTTATTTTCTTTTTTTTTTTAAAAACGTAGCCCCACACTATGATTTATTCCTGTATCGTGGGTGCCTTTTCAAACATGAAATTTCACATATACAAATACCCAGACCGGAACAAATAATTGTGGATCACACAAAGATTTGTCCCGTGCGGGAATCGAACCCGCGACTATTAGACACCGTGGGCGGAGCGGCTTAAGCTCTTAACCACTGCGCTAAATCGTCCGTCAAATTGATGTGAGCGTGACGGTATCGAGTTGATATTCCACACTACAAATTTACTGAATAAAGATGAATGTAACAGTACTCTTTCTTGAAAACATTACGATATCGTCAAATGATTCGTGTCTATGCACAGCGCGTAGAATGTATTCATGACAAAGATTTTCTATTTTTTTTATTGCGCGCCCGTGAATAACGTGCGCGGTCGACTAATGCGCACAGACTTTTCAACAGACGCAATTATAATTTTGCATAAATTTCCTATTAAATTATTTAATTATACCCATTCGCAAGAGATTGTTTTTTTTTTGCGATATCTTTTTTAATTAATTACAATTATAATTTAAGATGTATATCGGTATAAAATAATTACGTTGCGTTAACGAAACGTGAGGCCATTTAAAAATCCACAATATGGCTTAATTAAAAACGCTGGATATTCCAGCGTCTGTAGTAATTTGCACTTACAACATGCCATTATTTAGCAATTATACCAAAATGGGACCCGTCGTGCTACATGTTACCTAAGTTATTAACATCTTTTCTTCACAAAAACTTGTGTGAAAATATGTATACATAATAGCATCCTGTTCACAACAATGTTTTTAATATACTTTTAAAAAATACTGAATTTACCTAATTAAAAATAATGCGTTGAAAATTCTAAAGAACACATTTTGATAGCCGTACGGAAATGTACCAATAAATTATAATACTTATTTATTTACCAACGTTGTCATTAATATTTTTTTAACCGACTTCTAAAAAGGAGGAGGTTCTCAATAGAGAATATGAATGTAATTCAAATAAGGGTCAAATATTATTTTTACAAACTTTATAGCATTAGAATAATGTCTATACTAATATTTTTTTATTAACATTACTTTTTTTTTAAGAAAATAATTATTGAAAGAAAAATGAGTGGGAAATTCAAAGTAGCGGGAACGCCACGCTATTGGTCAGATCGAATATGACGTCGAAGTCTACAATACAAATGTCAACAAGTGCATATTTGTTGGATGTTTGGTATTGAGTTAGTTTTATAAAAAATAAATTGATAAAAAATAACAAACACAAGACAACATTTTAGTTTAAATTATTTAAGTTAATTCTTACGTTAAAGTGATCTTCGCAGCAATATAAACAAGTTGATGGAGATACTATGTCTCTTTTTCTGATTTAACACCACTTTCTCCTTATGTCCGCACCTATTGGGTGCATTTCTTATTGTATTTTTACACCTAGGCACAACACAGTGTTGTTCCATTGTATAATAGTCGTAAAATACAAAATTAAAACAAAATTTCAGAATAAAATACTTCTACAGCTGTTCACTAATTAATTGTTATTATAGACTTTGGCGTCACGCCAAGCGCGCCAAAATGGCGGGCGTTTAAAATGCTCTTATCTGTTTGCTATCTTCAACATTTTTTTGCCCTTTACATTTTGTTTTAGACGCTTAATTTTTTTTTGCAGTCATATATTGATGTAATCTATCGTATAAAAATAAAAACAATACACGCATTTTCCCTATTCCACTGTATGTTTTTTTTGTATGTATGTTACGCAATCATTCCGCCAATTATGAATCGATTTTGATGATTCTTTTTGCATTGTGTTCAGTATAGCTCCAAGGTGGTCCCATGTTAATTTCATCGGTATTGGAGCTTGGACTTGGAAGATAAACCAGGGAACTCCTTAACGACAAACAATACGAATGTGTATATTGAGATATTATAGGTATTACGTCAATCCTATAATGATAGAACTAATCAGAATATTAACCGACTTCAAAAAAGGAGGAGATTGACAAATTCGTCTGTGTTTTTTTATTACGTCTTTATTTATGAACTGATTTTGATGATTCTTTTTGCGTTGGGTTTAGTATAGTTTCGAAGTGGTCCCATTTTAATGAAATCGGTATTGAACTTTGGACTTTGAAGATACACCAGGGGACTCCTTAACGGCAAACAGCACGAATGTATAGATTCCGTTATTATGGTTATTATATCAATCCTGTAGGTACCTTACTGTACAACTCAGCAAAATAATATAATATAGGTACATAAATATTAGTAAATAATTCACTTGTCACTTAAAATTGTAAAATAAAAATCTTTTTTATTTTTAAATAAAACCTACCTCAAGAAGAAAGAAATAAATATTTGAAGTCGGTGCCAAGTAATCGACTGCACTAACCGGTACCGACTTCAAATAATTATTTCTTGCTTTTTGAAGTCGGTTTTTTTTTAAGAATTTTTCGTTCATTTTTAAATATAATATAGGATTAATTTCACTCATTATTCACACCTACGAGTGTACATTAAAAAAAACATTGTTCTTAGACATGAATACTACACAGAAATGAAACTATTACGATTTTGACGACATCAAACTCTTCAGTCCCTCCCATGACCATGGGTGCTGTAAACCCCTAAAAACTTCAGGGACGCAAAAATTAAAAATGAACATAATTCCATCATCAAAATTTTATTCCAATATTGTAAACAGCAATAAGTACTATGTACATTTTTTATATTTAATGCGTCCTCGTCCATTAGTCATATGAAGCATGTGCCAATATAAATTATATGGAGGTTTATGAATGACAGACTTGTGCGGGGCAAGAGGGGGTTAGGGGAGGGTTGCGGGGGTGCAGGGGGGTGCGTCAGAGTGCCCCGAGGAGGAGGGTACACTAATGGATTACATTCGCGCGAGTGAATTAGGATATTGTCGTGTGATCTGTTCCGGTGCACTCCTTTATGATCACACAAACACAGACACACGACGTATGAATGCACGCCATACGGATGATTACAGATTAAATATTGATAAAGCAATTGCATTACTAAAGTTGCTATGAATAATACAGTTGTAGCGTCGAAATAAATAGAATCACTATACTGATAGAAATAAGCTCATACGAGTGGGTATATGACTAATTAATTAGGCATATACCCACTAGTATAGGTTCGATTTTAGCGGAATTCGTTAGGAGTATTGGGACCCGGAGCTTATGTTACTCCGCTCATCGGATCGAATAGTCGCTGGTTAGATTCTTGCACAGTACAAATCTTTGCATAGCAAACATTTGCTTTGGTCTAGGTGTTTGTGCGTGCGTGCGTGCATGCGTGCGTGCGTGCGTGTGTGTGCGCGTAATATTCTAGTTTGTCAACGCACCCACGACATAGGAATCAGCGAATTGTTGGTGTTCACGTGGGCGCGTGGGGCCTATGTTCAGCAGTGGACAAGTATAGGCTGAGGTGATGATGATGATGATGACGTGGGCGCGTTATTACAAATCTATTATGTCCGAAATGACAATTTTAAAGCCAACTAGAATATGGCTACTTCTATAAGTTAATTTACTTTCCGACGCTAGTAAATCAAGTCCAGAAAGAATGGCGTGATAGACGAAAGGACTACACTCAACAGTGGGTAGATACAAGCTGTGAAATGTGTGTGTGTGTGATGTGAAATAACAATAAAAAAACAATACACTAATAAAACACAACAGTTCACTATTAAACCTCACAAACTAAATGTTAAACCGAAATAATGAAAACACAACAATATTTCCCCCTCAGGTAACAATTTAAAATTATAAAATGTTTTACGATTCGCATCCTATTGATAAAAAGTACTATAAAATGACCTCCATCGAGCAATAAGCGGTCCACAATTAATGTAAACGAATGCGTTCAGCCGGTTTGCAGTGGGTCGGCAGAGCTGAGCTTTCACTTTTTATACGCACTCCAGAACCCGTATTCGCACTGAGCAATAAACCCGTGACACGGCGCGTTACGATTACTTCTTATAATGATCGTTTAAGGTTTCGTCACATAGCCGATTGAGCGCGACGGAGGCGCGACGCTGGCGCGCCGCCGGCGGACAACAGCGCGGCGCGCACGTCACACTACTGGCGAGACGTCACGCGGGCCGGGCGACCACCATGTTGCAGTCGACGTCTAAAATTCAAACAATACCACTAGCGTCCCACTCGTACGCATATTTGCATCTCGCTCCCGCCGTGCTTTGTCGTCGTTCGTTTCGTTGTAATCGCGTCGGGTGCAGCGGCGGCGGGTTATGACGTTTGCCGTCGCACCAAGCGTGGCAGAGCTGTGTGGCGTCACCCGTACATTTCAGTACATTACAACTTCCCAGGACACGCCACCGTCACCCCCCGTCGCGCTGCATCGCCTTAGTACTATTGTACTCCCAGTGGTATAAAGAATACCATTCACGATCGTTTCACTAAGTTATCGTAACGCACCGCGTTTGGTTAAGGCGAATAAGGGTCCAGCAAGGCTTGCACGTGGCAGTAAGACTTCTCGCACAGGATAAACGGGATTTTCAGCCCGTGATTCGAGTCTTGTATAAGTAAGAATAGTTTTGTTTAAAAGACAATACAATACAATTCTTGAAAGGAGTTTTCTCATGGTAAACTTTTGTCATGCCAAGGACGTAAGAAAAAAGGGTTATCCTACGCCTAGGACGCTAAATTCCGTGACATATGTCTCGCCGCACCGCCTGAGCTAGCCTTCTTAGATAGAATTGATACACTTGTTAACGATTGTACAGAGCTAATAATCGGTCTAATATCGATTTGATTTTCAAATGTAATTCGTTCTGGAGCTGTGATTCACGACCACAGAAATGGTAATAATTAAACAGAACTAGAAGTGAAATAGCGCAGGATTATATTTGAAACCTCTGTCACCGCTTTACTATACATGCACAGTTTTAAAAAATAGACACAGACTCATATGAACTCTCATTATTGCAGTAAACATATTTTTCAATGAATTGTATAGTACCTTATAAATACTGTTACTAGTTTTTTAAACCAACTTATTTTTTTATTTTTTGAGGATCACCAACAGAATATTTTTTCATGTCAACTTCATTATAATTACATTCATATTTAATGTTATTCTAATTATAGGTAACCGCATCATGCATTAACAGTTACTCTAAAAATTTAAATCAATACATAACAAAACAATTATAAAACTTATCTAATATATATTAAATGAAATTATTTACCTTAATCTAATAATAAAATAATGGTGTGTTAAACATAAAATTTAAAGTTTCGTGTTTAGAACTCATTATTATTTTTGATCTTAATAATTAAAAAATAACATATAAATTTAATTAAAATAATCAAGAAAAATATATCAAAGAATACTATTACTGACAACATAATACGTAAAAAAATATCTTATTAATTGGCGCAAAAATAAAATTGGCGGACAAGTAAAACTGCATAGTATTATAGCGACATTGATAGCCTATTGGTAGCCACACAAGCAGTAGCCTAGTGGTTAGACCGTTAGACTGCAAAGTCAGAGGTCAAACCTCTGTCTTTTCGAAAACATGTGCGTATTAAAACTTAAGTATCACTTGCTATAACGGTGAAGGAAAACATCGTAGGGAGCCTGCATGCCTAAGAGTTTCTCGAAGGTGTGTGAAGTTCACCAACCCGCACTGGGCCAGCGTGGTGGACTATGGCGTAAGCCCTCTCAGTTTGAGAGGAGGCCCGAGCCCAACGGTGGGACAGTTTCTTAACAGGGCTAATATTATAGCGACATTAAATATTATAAACAATAAAATAACATAACAATTAATTTAGACACTGTATCGTATACATTGTTCCACGCAGTCCTAAAGCGTTTTGCGATAAGTTTCTCATAGATATAGATACTTTGAAGCGGTTATACGACTTCTAGTGTCTTAATATTCGATTTCTATGGTTACAACACTAGATCCACTAGTAACTACGTTTGTGATGATGTTTTGGTTCATTAGCACACAGTAGCTGTGACTCGCCAATTACAAACGTTTATATAACTTTATTGACTTAACTTGAGTAACTTAATGAGGATAACATAAGTTTAATACACACGCTGCCTCACTAGGTAATTATCCTGTGTCGTAGGTGCGGTTAGAAATATATATTTCACTTGGAATCGCCCAGACTGAAACAATTTTTTTTGGGTTACAGCCATATTTTTCCGTGTCCTGGGAACCTGTATTTGCTTGATCCAGTAAACGGAAAGGTTTATGCTCTGGACCTCAAAAGGTCTATGCAGTTTGTATGTATGTATGTATACGAAAACAAGGAAAAACTGAAAGGTTATTGATCGCGCCGGTAGTTAACATTCGGATTTAGCTCTGAATTGGAGTCCTGACTAGTGTTCATCAAACCGTCATTTAGTGTCTATATAATAAAACAAAGTTTGATTTATTTTTATCGTAAATATATTACTTGTAATTTTTTTAATCTCCACTATAAAACCGACCGATATTTTTAAAGTTTAACACAAACACTGACTTCCAGTGGCCGACGTTCTTTAAATTTAAATCATAATATTAGTCCCTAATCCATCATTAACTAATTGCACAAAACATAATCACGAAAAATTTAACATTTTAATATTGAATTCATTAGTATTAATGCTGCTTTATGTAAGGAAGTTTTAATGATGACTATTCTGCAACTGAGTGTACCTATAATGTACGTAAGTATACTTATGTAAAAACAAATAAACCCAATACAGCCCAAAACATATTTATATAAAGTGAAAGATGGCATAGCGCACGTGACGTGGAAACTCCGGCGGAGTTGGCACTGCCAAACTGTAGCTCTTCTCGGTACAAGGGTTTCAACTTATCAATTACACCGTTCGCTACTTACCGCGAGAAGGGCAAATTGATTTAATGTAACCAGAGTGCTTTGACGAATATTATTAACGTCTTTTTCGCCCCTCCATTGTGGGCCTAATGCGAGCTTTGTTCTTTCCCGCGGTTTTGCGCGACATAGAATCACACTTATGATTTTAAGGACTGATTTTGTTTGTGTCTTTGATAATATCTATCCCAATGTGTGGATTGGTGGTATTCGTTACTATTGTATTCTTCGATCGTAGAGATCTTTGCAAGTATTATCCTACAGTGGATATCATTTGGCTGATAGTGACGTGTAACGTTACCGGAATCAACACCTACCTACTAACCTAAATAGAATATATTACCATAGATAAGGATTTTAAATATTAGAGCAAAGAAACAATCGTAAGGAATATTTATGTAGAACTACTATAAACATTATTAAAAAAATAAACAACGAGGGTGGCAACCTTGTGGCAATAAACACATTACGTTAACAATGTTACGTCATAATGTAATAGCGGGCGAGCCTATTGACATAATTCAAGACTCCCGGACACTGCGCGACTTTAGGTTTAAACCTAGGATATACTGGAAAACTAACAAAGTAATCAATATACCCTTTATATTCGTTGAATAAAATATACCCTTCCAACAAATGAGAAAAGATTTCAATTGAAACATTTATAACGTAAGCACCTAATATGGTAGACGCGATAAGTTTGATTAGACAGTTTTCATGATAATTGTAAAGTTTATTTCATAATACAATAACTACACACCGTCACGCCTATATTCCCCAAGCGGGGCTGGCAGAGGTGTACTAAGTACACCCACTTTTCGCCGACGATGTTAGGTCCCATTTAATAGGGGGCGAGCCGATTTCCATATACCGAGTACAATTCCAGACTCCGGACTCATACTGGGAAAATTCGCTATAAAAACTACATTTTTCCGACCTAGGATTTAAACCCAGGACCTCGTATCCACAAAGCGATGCGCTTTGCCACTAGACCAACGAGGCAGACGGCTATAAGGATTTGGATGAAATTTGGCACACAGATTTCTTATCCCGGAAAAATGTTAGATTCCTGTCTAAAGTCAACGCAGACGAAGTTTAGGGCAGAAACTAGTTATAAATATTTCATACAAATCATTATTTATTCTTTATTTACATGTGTGCATAGGCGGACTAATCACTAAAACATTAATAGCGCACACAATTTTTATTCATAAATTTAGATTATAACACCTCTCGCGCTCTAACAACGAATCGTGGGGTATACTATAATATCGAACGATATAATCGCCCTCGTGAGCTAATAAATACGTCGCGAACACGTCCTCTCATTAGAGTGCCATAACTCCTCATTAGCGGGCATGCTAATTAATGTGACGTTTACGACTACCCGCTCGTAACTCGTTACTCGGTTGACTGGTCGATGCGGGAACTTGGTAACTTCCCGATATCTCTTTTGGTTACCATCATAAAGTATGACGATTATTCTAGCGAGTGTAAAGGTGGCTAGCGAGAGTAAAGGAGATTCTTTGTTCGCTTTTAGTCGTAACATATGCACATTTAGACTTTGATTAAAATTATTGTTTAATGATTACTTCTTTAGACATACTAGTTTGGTAGTTACTTTTAATTAATTTGTTAATTAATATTAACTTTTTGTGAAACTTGTCAGAACTTTTGAAAAGTCACTCCACTTTTCAAAAGTTTCCAAATTCCTGTGGTGAAAAAAATTTTGCCTACACCCGGTCCGATAGAATTTTCTTTGTGTTTAGAATCACTTCTGTGAAAATAATATGCATATTTATTAAACCTGCAAACACAAAAAACGATTTATTTAAAAATAGCTTTTACGACTAAATAATAGTGCGGGTCTCGCACCAATAGGACTAGAGTATTAAAATCCCTAACTATTTGCATAATTTGTCACTAAACACACGCACCGTAAACCGTGCATTAGCAATAACGCGAATCAGATTAAATTAATTAATTCTAACTTTTATAATGTCAGGGAGTGCATTAAACTGCATTGCAGCAATGTTTACCGGCCGGGTTGCTTAACGTCCAGTTTTTATTAACATCGGGCTTATTATAAACGCGAAGCGACCATATCGCCTCCATCGGGATCTCCGCCATAATTAAAGCTTCGGGGCGAAAGTTGAACGTGGAGATCGTAATCGCGGGCATAATTTTAAATCAAATTAACACTTCAACTTTAAACCGAGGTCATTAATGCCATTACAGCGAAACAATATGGAGTCGTGACCGCGCCGGCCGATATCTAAATAATAAATAAATAGACGAGCGGCTATCGCGGTGCCGCATCTCCGCGTTAATGTTCGGCGCCGGAGTTTTATAATTAACAATAAATTCGGTACGTTTTTTGTGGCACCGCGCCGTGGGCCGGTGCAACATCAATTTTTCCCGCCCTCGATATCGATCTTAATAACACACGCGCCATAATGCGGTCGTCGGGTGGTCCCTCACTATTCGCACACGCTTCGCTTTAAGCCACTCAAAATAGAATACTCGGAAATAATTAGCTCGTTGAAACGCACGATAATGCCTCAACGCGATTCCTTGAATTTCCCTTAAAAACCGAAAATACTGCACGGGCCCCACTCGAGCCCCGGCTCCGTTATCTCGTTATCCTAATGAAGTCTACGCTAATGACGAGTAGGTAAATAATAGGGCGGCTAATGGGGGCTTTATCATTCTCGAGTGCGCTCCAGGTAAGGGCCAATTAGAGAGGCCGCCATCGGTCCATATTGTTCAGCGGTGCTCGGTTCGATTACGATTATTTCCGAACGGCCCTCAACACTGATAAATTGGACAAACTATTGCGAAATGACGTCCGCGGTTTGCGGTGCCAACTTTAATTTCCTGTTAAATTGTCGAGTTCCACGTGTGCCATATAGTGGCTTATTAGGTATCCAAATAATTGCATTGCTTTGTAATTGATAGGGGCGGCCGGGGCCGCGGACATGTTTCATTTCGGTAATGAAAGAATACACCGTTGCGATGCAATTAATTTGTAATATAACATCGCGTTGTTGTGACGGTTCCTTTGTGTTTTAATTAGTTGTGTGCTGTTTTAATTTCAATCTAAACAATTAATCTGTTTCTGTTTTATGGATTTAATTAATTTGGAATACAAAAATATCGATTCACGACAGCTTGGTTTAGTGGTAAGAGAGTGCGCTTACTGAATCGAGTATTTGCAGGTTCCATCGTCGCAAGGGAAATATCTTTATGTGAACTGCAAATGTTTGTTTCTGTCTCGATGTCTGTGTCGCTGTAAACGCAACGAAAACGAATAGGGCAACATAAAAATCTCATCCCAAATAATTTTCGTCACTTTAAAATATCGCGTTAATAAAATTAATCTCGAATTGCTCAAAGCTAAAACAAAATCTGTCTAAATAATTCTTGAAATATCCGGGACAATAACGGATCCCGCAATTACTCGTGGTGGGTGAGCTAATTATCGCATCGAGGCGCCTCGCCGAGGCCAAGGACGAGGCAGGGGGGCAGGCCGACTGAGTCACGGGCCAACTCACAAGTGTTTGGACTTTCCACTTTTTTGTGAGTCGCTCGAGTGGCTCACCTGTTACGTTAATTTGAAACATTGCTGTAGATGATTAGTATTATCGCTTATTATTTATATGCAAATAACAAAAGACATCCTAGTAATTTGAAATATCTTCTTGTATTCACTTGGACCAGGTTTCAAATCTCGGCTCGCACTTTTGAACCTATGTGAGATTATCAGTTCCTAAAAGTAATATCGTGTAAAACCTCCATATCCGAGAGAACTTAAATTATTCACAAACTACATTTGATGTGCTCAAAGAATGTAGTTTTAAACGCAATAAGACAAAAAATACCTACGCGAAATGTGGGTGTACCATGAAGGTACACATCTGTCTACCCTTTTGGGGACAACTGGTGGGATAGGTATAAGACTACCGCGATATTCGCGTGATCGCGATTGTTGTACTCCATGGCAATTCAGGAAGTATATTAGACTTAATATTTAGAAATATGATTTTTAACTCTATATTTTAGGATCTGGTAAAAAGAATACATGATTAAACGAAATTATCTCGATTGAACATGAATCGAAAGTCATCTCTGTTGTTTTACATTTTTGATTTCAATGCGAAATGTTTAAGAACTAGTCAATAGAATTTACTTAAAAACATAGAGAAAAATTTTAGCAAAGTTCTTGTAAAGCAGTTTTTTATTACATTGTGTAGTTTTTTTTAGAAAATGATAAAATTTGTTTATTTCAGAACGCGCGAATAATATATCCGTTCCTTATTATTCAATTGTAAAATAACTGCATCGCCGTCTCTCTCCCGGTCGATAACTGATCGATCGCGGTAGGCCCTTAATGCGAAAATAACCAATGTAGCTAATACGGTAATCTCGACTATTAAGTCCTCTATTCTATTAATAATCTAAAATTTAAATTAAGAAATAATCTATGCACAACGTCTTTCTATATTCTATATCATCACGCCAGATCCCTTGCGAGGTAGCCAGAGAGTGAGTTCCAACAAGTTCTATGCATAATGTAAAAGTGAGAATTCTTGCATTTATACAAAATGCTAGCAACATCAAATCGTTTTTCCACATTTCTACCTTTGTTTCTCAAAAGTAACCACCCGTTAATAAGGCCAATCCAGAACGCTGCCATGCCTTCCAGACTTACAAAGTTAAGCAACAAGCAATAAGGGTTCAGTGGAGAATCTTCAGTTTACTCCGCCGATACAGTGAGCCAATTTCTTGCACTTACAATCCGTGCTGTTTCTTGCTGTTATTATTATATTTGTTTTACATTTTTTGAACTTTGAATATTAGTACGTTTTCTTTATAAATTGTCGGATGTATCTATCTGTTAGCAAATTGTGCCTTAGCGTCTCTACAGTCATGGTCCATGGTTAAATTTGTTTACATCCTTTATGTAGGAAAATCTGGCATTCGCCATCTGAATAGGTCTCTTTTAAAACCGAACTGAGTATAATACGTATAACTTACAATACGGATAACTTACAATACGTATACGTAACGTACTATTAAAATTCGTCGACGGCTTGCTCTAGTGATTAAAGCGTAGATCTACTCAATGGATCGAATAGTTCTTTGTGATCCACAAATATTTGTTTCCGTCTGGGTATTTGTGCATGTATCTGAACACGACCACGACACAGGAATAATTCATATTGTGAGGCTGCATTTTTAAAAAACAATTTGGGTCGCGAATGTATGGATTATACAAGCCGAGACGAACTTTCCTCATACTCATTCTGATACTTCATGAAACACTTTTATTAGTAAGTAGATCGGGGAACGTGTAAAGTGCGGTTGGACAGAAATTGTGTAGTGCTATAAAGCGCACGGGTTGGAGGCAAGCGTCTTCAATCCCCGGGCCGCTGCGAAACTTCCCGCCGCTGTTTTTTATTGCGCAGAATTTAAATGCATTTTTGATGTTACGAGATGACACGCGGCGGACGTCCGCCCCGCCCCTGTCTCCCCCCGCGCCCTATAATTTCCCAACTTGGAACTTCACTACGGTATTAAGCCTTGATTGCTCGAAGAAACTTGGAACATTTTACCGTATTCTTCGGGCTCCCAGTAGATGCTGCGGCGCTAGCGCAGATCTTTATTGCTAACAGTGATTTGAATTAATTTGAAAATATTTTGAATGAAAATTAAAATTTCGTGGGGTATTAGTACGGTTAATTATGATAATCGAGTTGGCTGTTGTATTTTATCTAATCCAAATTAACTATGTGTATCACAGGTAATGCTTAAGCTGTTAGTTCCTATGCAGGCACACATTGCTAAAGACTCACTATCGTGAAAATTTATAATATCAAGACTAAGTCCAGAAATTACTGTCGTCGATAAAAGACCTAGTCACTTACAAACCCACACACCCTTTCTTACACAACCTCCGATAAGTTGGTAATTGGGTTAATATACTATTAACAGATCCTTCAGCCCCAAGTAGGTACCCACACAATTAACTAGTATCCATTACAATCGTATTCCATTACGCGACACATTAACAACGCGATCAATTAATTTGGCATCGCACCTCCAATACAGCGATCAAAAGGGATACCGTGTATTTGAATTCTCTATTACGGTTTTCAATTAAGTAGTTGGGGTTTAGTTTGGACCACATCAGAGGCACTACACGACAATACGTTTAGTGTGCCGGCGAGGAGTGGCGCCGCGGGCACCTGCCGGCCGCGGATTGACTTCCATTGCCGTAGTTTTTAAAGCGTACTAAAAGGATTGCCGTGTCCATATCGATACTTTACAAGGAAACTTCGATGTCGATTCTAGGTTCTTAGCAATATAGTTATATTTTTTTTCGTTTGGCCGCTAAGTATTTACTCTTAAAGTTACCAGCTACCATATAGCGTCTGTCTCATTTCATTCACCTTAGAAAAAGAATCATCATGAAGTACCTACGGGGAATGCATTTTTTTGTGAAATATTATCTATCTGTTTATATAAATTAGCCAGATGTAAATGTAATTATTAAGTGGTAAAATTTTCTTCTACATCAGAGGCAGTACACGACAATAAGTTTAGTGCGCCACGAGTAGTGGCGCCGCAGGCACCTGCCGGCCGCGGATTGACTTCCGCTGCTGTAGTTTTACCGCTTACTAAAAGGATTGCCGTGTCCGTATCGATACTTCACAAGGAAATTTCCATTCCGATTCTTAGAAAGATACTTGATTAGATTTTGATTTAGTAGGTGTTTGTTGTCTTAGTGTAATCTTTTGAATATGCTACAAATCATAGAAATTTACTATTAAGAAATGGAAAAAAATACCTACGTCTGGCAGCCAGAAAGCCATTTTAAAAGTTACCAGGTAGAAGATTGCGACATTCTAAATAATCTCTCTAAAAATCTCATCATAACTAGACAGCTTTTTCAACCTACGTAGGCATTCAATATTTTTTTTAAGCGTTATCCGTCTGTTTCCACATTCCTAAAGTCTCAAAACACAGCCTAGGTTGTAAGGTTTTAAAGACATGTATCTTCTACACGCAGGCATCTCAGGGTTGGCAGGCGAGGCGTCCGAGCGGGTTCCCGTGGGCGCATTAATTAGCGGGACAAGCCAGTGTGCGGTGGGGCGGGGGACGCTCATGAAAGTTTACCATTTAATTAGAAGGAGCTGCCGCCCACCCCACTACCTTTTGTAGTAATTCCGTGGGCATAAGCGCAAGTTGGGGCTCTCATTAGTCATATATAAGATTTCATAATGCTGAAGAGATTCAATAAATATTTCGTTATATTTATTTATTTATTTATTTATTTGCATAAAAGTTGGTAGTACATTTTTATATGTGAAATACAAAGATGCTTTATAGAATGTATTGACACTCTTTTGGATAGGTGTGTATTTTGCGATCAGAGATTTCTCTGATCGCAAAATACACAAGAGAAATGTTTTTTTTTTTTCAAATTTGATCAGTTCATCTTCATTAAGATCAGTTTTTGTATATTGACATATACCCAATCAGCTATAACAATTAAAGACGATCCATATAAATTACTAATGTTCTAACGCATCCGTTGTACTCTACTCAATAAACATACTTTTTCGAAAGGCTCACGAATAAAACAAGTTTCAAAAGTCCATTAACAAGAACTAGTTACCCACAATAACAGAAGATGCCACCAGTGTATCAGCAGATACCAGTCAAATCGAGTGCGCCAACAACAAAGGGCCGTGTCGTAGGTGGCTGGCAGCAGCCGCGTCTCCAATTAGGCTAATGGACAGCACCCGACCTGCATTCATACTCGAAATCCTCCACACCAAGCTGCAGCTAATTTTCGCTTAAACGTCACCGAGTCTGCAGACCAGCGGGCAAAACGCCGTTATGTTCCGAACGCTGAGGTCTTATTCTAATTATAACAAAAAAGTGTATTTCTTTTTTAACTGCAACCTATCTATATAAAATCAATGGGCTAGTACCTAATCACCAGATACACAAATAATAAATAGGTTGCCCTGATAGAAATAGCCTATTAATACACTAACACACTCAATAAATACCTACATCAGTGACAAAATAATTAAAACAATTATTTTAGTACAGAAGGCCTAGCGAAATGGCGCGTTTTATTTCTATTCTCTTTCCGCAATCGATAACGCATTGTTCTTGCAACGTGGCTTTTCGTTGAAAAATGTAATTCCCGTATATTTTCGTTCCTCATAGACTTAACGACTATAGAAAGTTGTATAGAGTTTTTGATAAATCGTCGACGTTTTTCCATCGCTTTTTCAACGCTCGTCTACATTGCCCGAGAGTCGGCGTACATCGCGACTCATTACTCCACTAATGGAGGCCGTAATGAACCAATCTAACAGATTGCTCTCGAATCTTCAGCCAACACCGCTGATTTGAAAGCCCTCCCCCGAGACATAGCGGACACATCCATCTTTTATATCACATGTTCCAACCACTGGGAAGTGATTTTTATTTTGTTCATATTGTTAATTAAATAATCGGTCACGGATGTTAACCCTTTGTGTTGTTTCTGAACGGCCACGAAACTAGAGTGGCAAGTCGCTGTCCTAATGTGAAAGGTAAAAGCGACACAACTTAAAAATATGGTTGTTTATGTTAACATTCTTATTTCTAAACTTTGAATCTTAATTTACCGTGTTCTTTCTTTTTAATTTTGTCCCCATTTTATTCGGTAAGTAAACGAAATCGCTACCAGCGTCAATTTTAGAGCGTCAAACATCCGTCAAGCCAAGGCTACAAAGTTTTGACATTCGCTATACGTACGTACATCTATAGCTCAGAGCTTAGTACAAATATGGTACAAATAGATGTGATAGACACAGATAAATAGATGTGATAGACATAGATATAAAAATCTCAAAGGGCATTTAAACAGGTAACATTTTTGTGTCAGGATTCTAAAACAATATTAAAATGTTCATCATTGTTCCAATGTCAGCTTCATAAATTATTGTGGTTAAAAAAGTAAAAAAATCTGTTCCTAAGGCATTATTTTTACAATTTAAAATACGGCCGAATATTTTCTCGAATACAACAATATGAAAGGGCTGGTACTCACTGCCCTAAAAATGGTAAGTGCGAAGTCGCCTATACCGCCAACCTAGCCGTTGCGTCTTGCAGCGAAACTTCGTGGCCTTTACCTACAGACTCTTAAATGTTTTTGACGCTCGGCGTTGATGCTTGACGTGCAGAGCGGTATCGCTGAGCGCTGGGTAACTATTCTGTGTATAGAAAATAACAGAACAAACCTTAATTACGGCACAAATGTTCAATTTCAATTCAACGAAGTCATTCTAATTGTAGTTCAAGAGACTTGCCAATTAAACTCAGTGAGTGTACAAAGCTCAATTGGAGTGAACCACAGTCTAAATATGTATGTCCAATGATCCACATTAATTTAGCACCAAATTGAATTTGTTTGACGGCCGACACGCGGGTACTAATCGCCAAGGTTAACTCGCGACTTCCAGCGAACTTGTTCGCAACACCAATTTGGAGCTCCGTTTGTGCGACTAGGGAAGTTATATTAAAAGGTCCACAGTAATTTTCTTGACAAACACAATGAATAATAAATGGAGCAATATAAAATTCGGATTGAGGAGAGCGCCTCGTCATGTGTCCCTGCCGACATGTTTGTCTCTCTTAATTCTGTGTGTTTTTGCTAATTGAATCGCGCTTCCGAATCACCTGAGCCTCCTGCGTCGCCGTCATCGTCTGTCTATCTTTTATTCATTCAGAAATACTAATTAAAACGGGAACGCGTTCTCTTTATAGTCAAAGTAACGCGACGCAAGGAAGAAACTCGCGCGTTACACGACGCGAATTCAATCAACTCCAAATTCAACATAAGGCGCAAGATTTATGATCGACACAAATCGAATTCGCTAACAAACAATATCGTATTCGAACGCGGTACGTGGGATACGATACGAGTATATCAATATTGCAGGCGCTATTAATACGTCCGTCTCATGAGCGGGCGGGGTAGCCCCCACCGACCCGCGCCGCCGCCCTACACCCCTTAGTCGCCGCTCTTAATTGAATGAGGAGCGGGAATTGTTTCCCAAAATGAAACAATTAATTGTGCAACGGCTATTCCGCCTTACATGGATAATACGTTCGTTTATGGCCTCCTAACGCGGCTGCACGGCGTCCTTTATTGGACCGACTCTAGGAATTTGTGTTCATTGGAGCTCGTATCCAAAATTTAATCGGGAATTTATAAGGACGTCTCATTGTTGTCCCGGGAACTGGAGAGTTTTTGCAGCTGCCTCGGGATTGCATTGTGTACTGTTTAAAAGCGGTAGTAACAGTCTAACGTTTCTCTCGAAAACCCCAGTTTCTATATTATTCTCCACTTCCTAAACTCGAAGGCGAGAACGAACCACGCCTTTTAGTTTGAAGAGAGCCGTTTAAAATTTTCATGGTCAGGTCATAGAGCACGTGTAATGCGGTTAAAGCGAGTGGAAATTCAGTGAAACAAGCTAACATGTGGCGTATCCAGCCCGAAGACGCGTCGTAAACCGCCTTTACGCCTCTCCGCAAGAGCTCCTCAAAACTTTTCATATTCCCCGACCGTAAAACAAGCCAAAAAATACGACCAACTTAAACATTGTAAATAGTAGCGGGTTATCGACGCGGCAACCACACTCGGCCGGGAATTAGTTTTAAAACATAGTTTTAACTATTCTTGTTGCACCAGAAATTACAGGTTTTTCCGCTTTAGTGCTTCGGTGAACGTTCCCATACCTATTTTAAAACTGAAAACTTATTTAATATGAAAACCTTATTATAAAGTTTGCGCATATATTATATAAGTGGAGTGTTCCAGGCATTAATGGACCAACGCCACTAATCATCGAAATATCCAACTTACACGTTAATATCAGTCTGGCACAGCAGAGGCTGGCGTGTACACGCGCACACCAGCGCGGGCGGCGTGTGCGGACGCGGTGGCTGTGTGTGTGGTTCGCTAGAGGGGCACACATTCAATTTGCTATTTATCCGGGAATGGATCTAAGTCATTACTTAGCTGAGCGAGAGAGATGAGAACGGGATGCACTGGAAATTACATGGCGGGCTAGTGTATATCGTAGTGCCGCGTGTTATGCATGTGTTCATTTACAACCTGCTGCAACATTTAGGGAAATTAAAGCAATTACCTAATAGTTGATATTTGCCTGTTCCGGCTATAATGGTCAATCTAAATATATTTTTATTAAGGATGAGATTAAAACTGGCACATACCAATTTTTGTAAATACAAATACATCACTACATATTATAAAGTCCCCCGCCGCGTCTGTCTGTCTGTCTGAACGCGATAAACTCTATAACTATCGAACGGATTTTCATACGATTTTCACCAATAGACGGAATGACTCAAGAGGATGATTTACGTATATAATTCACCCGTGCAAAGCTGGGGCGGGTCGCTCGTCAAAAAATATAAGAAAACTTTCGGCAAAGGAACACTCTGAAACTAACTTATAGTAAAATATAACTAAAAAAATAGCCATAGTCGAAGGCAGTTATTGAACTGAGTATTAAGTTGTCATAAATCTGATTAGAGATTATAGTTAGGTACTATGGCTAAATTACCAACGAATGGAATTGTTTGTATAAAAACGAAACGTAAAGAAATTATGGAAATATGGTGGTCAAGAGGTGGGTCAACTGCTATACAAATAACTGATTTTATCAATTACGTTCACTGAAATAAAAGAACCGGACATTATACTTTATCATTTCGATTAAATATTACATAAAAGATGACGTGTGTGTGTGAATGATGTACGCTGTTGGCCGCGAGGCCTTTACAGCTTCACCGGACTTAAAGGCGAGCGTGCAACCACTACGCTCTAGCCAGCCAGAAGGGCAAGAGGCGACATACTCGAGGGCGCCTCGAAGAGGTGCCCTCGGTTGGGACAGTCGCTGTAGGGGGACGGGTGCACTACTAAGTGCACCGGTCAACCGCCGGCTATGGGAGGGGATCTACTACTACGTCGTCGTCGTCGCCCGTATTCTGAGCGGAAAGAAGGGATGACAAAGCATCGGGGGGGGGTCGGTGAGAACATGTCGCGGCCGGCGGTGGCGGCAGGGGTCGGGGGGGAGATCGTAGTCGGCGGTGGCTACAATTAACGGATTCGCATGGGTAGATGCGTTCGCGAAGTGACGTGTTGACGCCTTTTTAATATAGGCGATTCGAGACCTAGATCGGAGTGGAGGTCGACGTTCCGTACGAACCAGGGGGCTCCTACGGCTTTACGGAGGAAGCGGTTTTGAACCACTTGGAGTTTATCGATGTGAGAGGGGGCCGAATGCCCGAACACAACACACGCATAAGTCATGATGGGTCGAACGCAAGTTTTGTAAAGTGTCACCTTATTTCTAAGGGACATTTTACTCCGCTTGCAGATTAACGAATGGAGACGACCGAGCACAAATGATGCTCTTTATACCTAATTACTTTTTAAAAAAGACAATGAACTTTATAGAGACGGCCTATAGCGTTAGATAATAAATGAAAAAAAAATCTGTCACTCATTAAGCCCTCCTCCTTCGAATTTTATTTCGCTTTATAATGCAGCTAATTATTTTCTATGCAAATAATAAAGAATTGATTTTCTTCATTTACTAAGACACGTTAGGGTGTGTTTGCAAGTTTCTAAAAGAATTGCGATATATAGATTTTTGCCTAAAACGCTTTGGATTCTTTTAAAATTCAATTAAAGCTAAACTAAAGCAGCTGAAATCAGCTACATGGAAAAATTACTAATAAGAAAAATCCGTTCTTGATATTCTATTTATAATAATGACTGAAAAAATTATAAACAAAACATTTACTTTAATTAGCCCCGTATAGTCACCGTCACAAAGGCATTGACTCACTCTTTTAACTGTAAATACAAAATAAATCAGTTTATCTATACCTAAATGGTCCGTTAAAATAATTTTGGCGAATTTCCACCGATCTAAATACCGTAGTATCAAAACTACTTTTAAGCTCATCTTCAACAGCTGCATCTTCTTCAGCAGCTGAAGGACGATTTAGCGCAGTGGTTAAGAGCTTGAGCCGCTCCGCCCGCTGTGTCTAATAGTCGTCGGTTCGATTCCCACACGGGACAAACCTTTGAGTGACCCACAATTATTTGTTTTGGTCTGGGTATTTGTGTATGTGAATTTTCATGTTTGTAAACGCACCCACGACACAGGAATAAATCCTAGTGTGGGGGCTACGTTATAAAAAAAAAAGAACAGCTAATTTTAAATTTGACAAAGTTTCATAAGAGCTGCGTATCGCGATCCGGTCCTTATTTACTATGGCCAAACGCAGTACGTTACGATAACTTTGTGAAATTATCGTATGATTGTATTCTGTTTGCCGCTGTAGTACCATGTTGGTTTTTTAGAGAAAAACTGTTATTTTAAATTAAAAATAACGCCAGAAATGTATTTTAAGTTCAAACGACCGTTAGATTTGAATTATATTGTTTATAAACACCTTTAGGTGTCTTTTAGTTCTTAAATAAATTTATGTTGTGACCCGCGGCCCCATAACTAAAACGTATTTGTGGCCCTCATAAAAAAAGGTTTAGTATGGCCACATTAAACGATCATTTTTGTTATCGTAACGTGCCATGTTACGTGTTTAATTGATTAGCGAATAAGTGCCCCGGTCAGGGCGCGTTGGCGGGCGGGCGGCCCTCAATCACAGGAAGTGCGCCATCTCATTGCGGAAGTGGTTTCTCTTGTCGTCCCGCTCACACCCTCCTGCTCTGTTTTGTAAACTCGCGCCGTTAATGGACGTATTCGTCTGCTTGATATGCCGCGATCGAGTGCATTTCGCTTGATGGAAAAACCCTCCAGATATTGTGAGCGCGTCACGTATTAAAAAATGTGTGTATCATTCCGCGTATTAGGTTTCCGGTATGCATTTTTATGGCTGAATATGAAGGTTATTGTTGTTTTTATACATACATATTTTTGAAAGTGGATCCACATGTAATTAAATATGACTGTCCAAAAATTAAATTCCATTGATTCCATTATCATTTATTATCTTCCTATTTAGTCCAAGAAATATGTATCCTCTTTGGTCATTCGCGGAAGAAACTAGGATCACAGTGAGATAAAATGTGGTACTATTATACCACTACTCCAAAATACATCCAATAACTATCAGAGTCTCTAAAACACTAGAAAACGTCATACTAGATTACTTACAGCCTTGCTTATACAAGCTGTAACATAATAAACGCAAGACCGCAAACTAGTTTGTTCTAAATCGGTAACTGAATCGATTCCAACAATTTTTAATGTATTTTACAATTTTTTTAAATTTGCCAAATATGCATTTACTCCTTCAGTGCGCTATAAAAAAATAAATTTATTCTTGATTCATAGCAAGAAGAAGATTCCAAACGCATTCCTAAAACGTATTTCTCAAAACGCACACATACACGTACAAGTTTCATTGTTATTTGGGGTATAAAAGTGCTTTAAAAAAGGGTAAAAACCTTTAAATTTGAAAATTTGGTTTTCGTTTTGAATTTATGAAGCAATTCTCTAATCGGAGTGTCTGAGGTCTTGCGTTTATTATGTTACACCTTGTATATGCAGGAGGCACGTCCAGTCATAATTACACGTCGCGCGGTGAAGCCAAAAATTCCACAAACGCACTTACCGCACTTCCCAACCGCGTAATGTTGGCAGCCCGGAAAGATTACCACTTTTTGAGGTAAATGTTGATGACATTTGAGTAGATGATAATAAAATCATTGTTGCGGTAACGTGTATTTTAATGGATATTAAACTCGAGAAATAGATATACTTGAACTGTTAAGGTTTGTAGTAATTTAATGTAGCGAAAATACATTTTTTTCATGTTAACTAAATATTTAAACCGTGATGTAGTAGTTAACTATATTAATACCATTTAATACTAGAATTTATAAAGTCCTCAGGAAATAAAATTAGGGTATAAAATAATTGTTATACTAGCAACACTAACAAAATGGACGAGTCTTTGACTATGACTATTACAGACGGCAGAATTAATTCGATATTAAAATAATACGGCACCTGAAAGCACCTACCATGTTTCTTTTTGAGCACAACAGCATGTTTATAGACAGGAACGGCACAAGACTGCATAATTCAATTTAGTTTGACACGGGCAGAGCACGTTATTTTACACAACGGTCACAGTGTGACTACTCGCTTAAACGTGTGACTACTTGCTTTGCAGGTAACAATTGTTGCTTCAATATTTTGCGCGCGCGCGGCTTCTAGATTATAGCAAAATGTTCTAAGCTTACAGCAAATGTTGTCATTAACATTTTTCTGTATTTTCTCACTAGGCAAATGTCGTCCTCATAACCTTCCAACTGGAGCTATGATTGGCAATCTATGACCAATCTTTTTAATACACAGCCAGGCCACGCCAACTAGGAACTAACTGGCTTACAAAACAACTTTTTAAGTCCTAAAAATTCAAAGGTTCTTCATACTCCGTTGACTTAATTAAATCGCGAAGAGGAAAGCGTTCATCCCGGACCAGTCTCGGCCATAAGCGTCCGTCCATCAACCCGTGGTCGCCCCGCTGCCTCGCCAACCCTTATTTACACACAAATGTTTGTTTAGGATGCCGTGCTTAATATGTGATATTGTTTTTAATTAAATATCAATGAACTAATCGACAGATTACACATGAAAATATAATTATGTTGTTTAACTAAGACAAGCATACATACGTCTGACTAAAGATGTTATCCCAATACAAGTATGACAAGTGGTAAGGTAATTTTCCAGGGAAGATAAGTTCTTATTCGTCTTGTAGCACATGCTGTTACTGGCGATCACGAAGTATTGGGGTTCGAATCATAAGTTGGTTAAACTATAGAGGTTTTTATAGCAAAAAAATCTTAGTATCAAATTATCAATACGAAGTTTGCATCGTGCCCAGCACGATGGCAATAGGCTTGTCCGCTATTAAAATGGTACCTAACATCATCAGGGAAATGTATTCACAGTACCCACATGACAGGAAACCCCACTTAAGGAATATGCCTATATGCCTATGTGACGGTATCAAGATCATTTGGACGTCAAGTTCTTTTCCATTTGCAAGTTTCTAAAAGAATTGAGACGTATGGATTTTTCGATACATCCAATTAATAAACCTAAACTAAAGCAGCTGATTTGACAAGAAAAATGGCCATCCCGATATTCTATTTATAATAATGAATGACCAAAAGCCACAGAGGTGTGTAAGGAAAGAACCTGTTGGAACTCTGTACTCTTTGCCTACCCTGCAAGGGGTCTGGCGTGATGATATAGATAGTGTAAAACACTAAAGTGTGTGTGAATGATCTACGCTGTTGGCCACGGGGCCTTTACAGCTTCACCAGACAAGCCTAACGTTTATAGCCCCCTATAGTTGCCGTCTCAGTGGCATTGCGTCACTCTTTTTACTGTAAATACAAAATACAACAATTTATCTATACTTAAATAGGCTGTTAAATATAATTTTAAAAACATCTTTTTTACCGATTAGTTACTAACTACCAGAACTTCATCATCATCAGCCTATAGCAGTCCACTGCTGGACATAGGCCTGTCCAAGTGCACGCCACTGGGTACGATCCTCGGCTACTGGCATCCAGTTTCTGCCAGATCTTGTGATGCCACAATAAAACACCTTTCCTTTTATATCTGACACGAGGTTAATACACGAGACACGAGAGAGTTAAAATATATTAGCTGAAACCATTTAAACAAAACCTATGAGTGACAACTAATTTACATATCGTCGAAACAATATCACAGAGTAAGAGGCCAAAAACGTTCGGAACACTACAACACGATTAATTATAATATTCTGGTAACTGAATACGTTCGTCCCTTAAAAGTTAAAATGGTCCCGTTCGCCCCTCATGTAGCCTATGTCAGCATACAGTTTTGGAGAAACTTTTAAAGCCATCGTTCAGAATAAAGTTTTCGGCGTAATTTAGCTATCATTTCCTCATTGTCTAGGTATTGAATGCTATTAATTAACAATTAATTAAATATACACAAGTGCAATGACAGACGTCCTTGAATTCTGCACGCGCGTGTTGACGATTGAATGTTCATATATATACATAATTATGTATGTATAATTATTAAGTACACAAAGGTGTTAAATTTCTGAGAAAAAAACATATTGGAATAAACCGTTACGCCTAGATTCCCCAATCGCGGGTGGCAGAGCTGTACTTATACATACACACTTTTCGCCGACGACGTCAGGTACAAATTTTGTAGGGGGCGAGCCTATTGCCCCTATTCCGGGCACAATGCCAGACTGAACTTACTGGGAATTATGCTCTCGAAAAATTATGTTTTCCTACTTAAAATTCGAATTCAGGAACTTGTGGGTCTCGCACCCCTAAGCCCCGTTTGTTTCGCCCCTGATTGCCTAACTGAATACGTTCGTCCCTTAAAAGTTAAAATGGTCCCGTTCGCCCCTCATGTAGCCTATGTCAGCATACAGTTTTGGAAAAACTTTTAAAGCCATCGACTCAGAATAAATTGTAGTCACAGTGAAAAAAAAATTTAGATTACAATATACATTTTGAAAAATAATGCTTTTATTGAATAAGGGGCGAACGGGTACTCCATAAATATTAAATAGAAGTCCCGTGCTGAGGGGCGAACGGATCTGTCAAAAATTGCTACACGCATTAGGTATTCGCCACTAGACCAACGAGAAAGTCCCACTAGATTACGAATGTTTCTGATTACTTTTGATTCAGAGAAAAATAATATCTCATAAGATAGCCCTACTGCATTTGAAGTCCAAATTCATAGTCTCGAAACCCCTATGGCGTTCAATTAATAAATGCTCGCTTCTAACGAAATAAAAGAAAAAAAAATATACCTACCCCTTTCGACGTATATTTTTTTAACATAGGATTTTTTTAACCTCATATTAAAACTCCAGCGCAAATTTAAAAGCTAAGTGGACACCGCGGTGCACTGATAAGGGCGCCCGATTAAAATGAATCACAACGGTGCTGCTAATTGGGCAGCTGGCGGCTCATCCAATTAGCCGGGACTTAGAAACCCGTGCCCGCAGGCCGCCGGGACCAGCCCCCCACTAATCTACCTTGTCTGTTCCACTAATATGAACCGTCACGACCGTGTACTGCCTTCACTGTGAGTAACAATCACAACTGAAATGGACTTACGTAGAATATCACCTACATAAAGGAATTTTTAGACTGTTGCTTCTGCCAAATGCGTGCTAAATTTCGATGAAAAATCTGGATAATACAATTATTACCTAACTCATGTTCACAAATTCACGGACAACATGTCCAAATGTCAAAACAAGACACAATGTTGCCAGCTTAAAGCGACTAGTATAGAACTGACTGAATCAATCGACATAAATTATTATCGACTTATGTAAACATATTTATTAATTTTATTAAATTATTCTTGACAAACTCCCAGTAAGCATTTAAAATAGATAATCTAATTACTATTAGACGAATTTATTTTGGAAAGAAATAACGAATCTTTTTAATAGTTTTTGAGTTATTGAAATTCTGAATAAAGAATAACGATATCTTTTTTACACCAGCCTTAACATTAAATTTTATTTTACACCGTCACGCCTATATTCCCCAGAGGGGGTGGCAGAGGTGTACTGAGTACACCCACGTTTCGCCGACGATGTTAGGTCCCATGTAAAAGGGGGCGAGTCTATTGCCATATACCGGGCACAATTCCAGACTCCGGACTCATACTGGGAAGTTTTCGTTAGAAAAACTACATTGTCCGACCTAGGATTTGAACCCAGGACCTCGTGATCACAAAGCGATGCGCTTTGCCACCAGACCAACTTAACATTAAAAACTAACTAAAATATGTTGTAATTGTATAAGATCAGTTTATTTTTATTTCTATAATCAATAAAAAATATATTTATAAATTCCTATCTAGCAAGTGCCAAATCTTAATAACACTATAAATGTCAATTTGTTTAAAGGAATGTGCAATTCACGCCAATGATTCAGCTTTCAAAATCATAACATTATAAATAAATAATTTCCAATGTAAGTTTTCCTTGGTAAGTAATTTAAGTGTGTATTTTGGGAAGGTTGATGAAAACTCGGTTGTTTAGGCGGCGCGCGGTAACGACTCCCTCCAAGACTTCGCGACGCCTTTAATGACACCGGAGCCGGTGAGCGGGCTCGCGTGCAACTCTTGTTATTTCTTTATTACAAAGGAGTGCCTCATTAATTTGGCAGCCCCTCAGGGTTGAGAGTCGCGAACCCTTGACCTCGTTCGCGAGAGCCCGCGACACTGAACCATTCCAAAATTGAAAAGCTTACGCACCTAGCGATACATAATTAACGATCCTCATTAGTGCGGAACAGATATCGCTCGGAGACGGCCCCGCGCCCGCTAACGCCTATCACCAAACCCTCCGCCAGAACCCGCGAGTACTTCACGCCTTCACAACACTAAGATATAAAATTCAAACTTAGATCATTCTAAACATAATTCCTTGACTCATCGGCCCGCTAGACAGTTTCTATTATCCTTAATAGCGTCCGTTAGAGTTTTAAAATGGCTCAGATAGTAAAACTTGTTCGGGAAGTGTTCACGGGCCATGCAGAGCACGGATTCGAGGAAGTTCGATATTGTGTGTCGCGTTTTATCGGACAAATTGGACGGTGAAAATAGCGGAAAAATCTTTTGTTGGATGCAATAATGTTAGTTCTGTACCCGGTTAGATAATATTTAATTCACTGAGAATTTTTTTTTCAATGCCATGTGTGCAATTTTGAATATTTATTTATTTGGATAACAATTTTGTCAACATATACAAAGTGTATCACAAATAACGCAAGACCTCAGATAGCCCGATAAGATAATTGCTTCACAAATTCTATACGAAAACCAAAATTTCAAAGTTGAAATTCTTAACCCTTGTACGCTGTACCTGACATTGTATGTGTGCGAATCGAGAAATACGTTTTCAGAATGCATTTGAAATCTCCGTATTGCTGAATCAAGAATAAATTTCGTTTATTATAGCGTACTAACAGCATTTATTGCAAATAAAAAAAAATTAATATACATTAAAGATAGTATCGGTGTAAAGATGAGAAAGGGTATGCTCCGTTGGTTCGGGCATATAGAAAGAATGCCAGAAGAAAGAATGACAAAACAGATATACAATGCGAAAGTGGAAGGATGTAGGTGCCGGGGAAGACCTAGACTATCTTACCATGACCAAATAGACCGTGTCTTAGCTGAAGGGCAAGTCAAGAGTCTCCGTAACCGGCGAGTGTGTATGAGACGAACTATGAGAGTGGAGGAAGCCAGAGAGGTATGTAAGGAAAGATCCTGTTGGAACTCTGTACTCTCTGCCTACCCCGCGAGGGAGCTGGCGTGATGATATAGATAGATAGATAGATTAAAAATAGTTGGAATCAACTCAGTTCGAACAAACTACATTCAGGTCTTGCGTTTATAATGTTACACCTAGTTTATGATACAGAATCCAGATGTTTATACAATTCTAATTGATTATGTATCCAGACTTACGAATAGTACTGTTTCGTATCCTCCAGGTGTACCTATACAGGCTGACGAAAATTTGCCTATTACTCAAGGATACCATCAAAAATCCTCATATCACAAACTCTTACTGTAGTCCAAACTAGTCAAGTACAGTCTGTATCTGCCTCATATTGATATGTACGAGTATCATGAACAAGCCGTGACAGATAATGACAGAATAACAATGGAAGTGCGTCGGCGAGTCTTGAGTTAATTTGGAGGACCACGAAAACGGGCTAATGAACGCGGCCGGACGCCGTGGCCGCGGACTCGTGTATTTTTAATGACCCACGCTAGCACTCACTATTAATATTTACCGAACACGTCAAGAGGGTGCACTTTACCTTTTAGTTAACTAGCGTCCGTTCATTAAATTTTCACGCGCGTCAGTTTCGGGCGAATTTTCCGCGGCGTTGACCGACCCGCGCCGATAACGAGGGCGGACCACGCTCGTTACGGCCGACAACCCGACCAAATTTTATTAATAATAAACTGTAACTGAAACGGCTTTGAAGTAAGACCAACTCGAACGGTTGTTATCGGGAATTATGCGAAATCCTTTGACGTACGCGACGTTTCTTTAAAGTTCACTTTTCGGTAAGTATGTGAATAATATTGTATGTGTGAGCTCGAACGACTGGTTTCGTGCCGGTCAAAGTTACTATAAAAATGTGTTTTATTGAGTTACCCTACTAAGTTAGTTAAGTAACATAAATACAACAATACAAATACTAGAGTAAAACCCGTTATTATTGACATGAATCAACTCACCAGATTATAATTACAAAATTATTTTTATCTTAAATATTTCTTGCCGTCATTAAATCAAGTTAATACTCAACCCACGTAAAACTAATGAAGGCATTAATAAGCGCACAAATAACGCGATAATGGAGATGTTACACCGGACACGCGTGTGGGCGCGACGCGACGCGCTGTCGGCTGATAAGCGCCCATCGACGGAGGCGTGGACGATGATTAATGCGAGCTGTAGGTGCCTGTAGGCCCCGAGATCTGCGACATTGCCGAGAAAAGCGAAAACGACGAACAAACCGATTAAATTAGAGAGGACTGTATCAGCGTGTTGAATTCTCCCCTTTTTTACATTTCATTCGTTTATTTGGAACTTCGTCAAAAAGCTACGAACACATTAGGAATTCAAAAGAAAAGAGATGAACTCAAATGAAGTCATACATATGGATAGATAAACATAAAGACTGGACTTAAAAATGCCGACGCCGTATAACTTAAATATAATAATAATACTATCCTATACTATCCTACTGCTAGGAACAGGCTTCTCACTAATCGATATGAGAATGAAAATTTTGATTACATTCCACTGCAACCAGTGCAAATTAATAAAGGCAGGTGTTTGTTTAACTTAACTATATATTTAATAAAAAAACAATAAGAATCACAGATAATTTTCCATATACTCGTAAATATTGTTTAATTAAAAATTAAAATCAAGCAGGATCGGTGTGGCATCGCAACTTTTCACCCATTACCCAGTGAGCAGCGAGCGCTATGCGCGGTGGCTCGGGCCGTGCGTGTCCGCGGCGCATGAAGCATGAATAAGAAATGAGCGCGCGCGCACGCGACGCGACAAACGAGCGAAGCGCACGCGACGCCGCCCGCCCAGCACCCGCCCGCCCTAATTTATTACACCGCCCGCTAGAGCCAGCTTACTATCATTCTTATCATACCTTTCACGTATCAAATCATTAGGTATACCTTTTTACAGCGAAACTTCATGGTTTTAATTAAATTTTATTTTGTACTCGAACGAGCAGTACTGAAAAAATTGTAATACTTACAATTTGTGTGGGTTTATTTTTTTGAATAAGTCAGATATAGATTTTTGTACCACAGTTCTCCTTTTTACTTTTGTTGATTTGTATGAACTAATTTAAATTCAAATTAATCAGGTACAAATATAATTTTTTTTTACAATAAATTCAAGAACACCACTGAAAGTTTATATGCTTACAGATTGTGTAAGTTTATTTTTTGTCTAAATCCTATAGAATTTCCACACTGGACTTTTCCATTTAGCATGTGTTGCCTTCACTAAATTAAAAATCTAAATATATCAGGTCCAAATATAATAATGATTTATAAGATTTATTCAGACCATGAGCGTTCATCCATTATTGCGATAGTCGTAAAAAGGAAAAGTTTACAAAGGACGCCCGCCCTCCTCGGGTCCATAGGTCCCGGCAAGTTTCTCCGCGATGCAATTATTTTTGACTTGAAAACTTTTAATACTTTAGATAAATTATAAATAGCATGATGTATTCTGTATATGATCTAAGAGGAAACTTTTGTACATGTGTTAATGATATTAAATATCCAAAAAGTTATCATTTTCTTGAGGCATTTTCTTGAAAAATTATCTATACATTGAAGTCCTGAAACTTCTGTGTGTCCTGAAATGAGTGTTTGGAATTTGTAGAACTTATTATGAAAAAATATGTATTTATTACGGCTATAAACACATATATATACCGTCACACCTATATTCCCCAAGGGTGGGTGGTGAATGTATGGTATTTGATGTGTTTACATTTACTTTCTGATCCTTTGACTAAAATTTTTTAATTATACTTTTTTTTAATTCGTCCTATGCACAGGCCATTGCCGAAAACAATCCATGCGAAATACCCCGAAAGAAAGACAGCAAACCTCAAGGAGTCAACTAAATCCACAGACCTATAATACCAAAACTCTGTGACTAAATCTAATACTGAAACTTTGAAAAGGCCGCTCCTACCACTATCGGCGTAACATTGTCGTTCGTCGGCGAAATGTTTGCCGACCGCTCGACGCGACGCCTTCTATTAAATTATTTAGGCATAGTCTTGCATTGTCTCGCGGGCTGGCCTGCCCGATCGTCGGCCGAATCGGCCCGGACCCGCCAATATAAACAGTCGTTAGTGTTGTTAGGATCGAATGTCCTGGACAGGGTTGCCATGCGTATTGTAAAACTTTATTTATTAAGTGGTGACATTCATTTCATAGCTATGAATTTTAATGTTATAATGTCATGTAGAAAAATAAGTTGCTGTTCGGTGAAACGAGAAGTTCTCTTCGAGATAAAATTGATTTTTCTTTTTATAATTTAATGTTTCTTGTTGTGCTATATGTTTTTGATGATATAACAAAGGTATTATATATTTTTTCATGTTTCTATTATGTCGGATTACCAAGTTTTAACCAAATAGGTTCCAGCATTGAATATGTGAAATTAGTTTTTTTACACACAGCTATTGTGCTTCGGTCATTATTTTTACTTATATGTTCTACGATATCTATCTGTTATTTTGAGATCTTAACGAAAAGATTTTTCTTTACCAACTAAAGCGCCCTCTTACACTAATAACTTTTCAGTTAATACTTTAAATCTAGCAGCCCTAACGGTCTCGAACGTGCGAGTATCGCTCGCTAGGAATCGTTTTGTATTGAGTTAGTGCCCGGACGCGTCCGTGTGTTTGCACTACTAGTTAATGGAATACCGATGGGCCATTGTGAGCGCCGAGCCGTTTTCTATTCAATGGCCGATATTAAATTGGACGTGTGTACGCACAAGTTTCTTAAAGGGATGTCTAATAACCGAAATTTGTGGTCGAAACGGCACCATTGTTTACCAAATTGGACGAGGACTTTAATGTAAATATTGACAATGCAATTGGTATATTATTGTTAATTTGTGAATGCTTGTTTATTGTTTAAATGTTATGATGTATTGTACTTGCAGTAAGTGACATTGTATATTATTAATAGGTATTTACGGAAATATATAAATTAGCATTGCGTGAAAGAAAGAACGAGCAGGTAATTGAATTTAGCTCACGAGTCAGGAGATTATATTTCGAACAATCCATTTGGATGAAAAAAATGAGGGCGGCGCCTATCCTAATTCTTCTTTCCTGAAACCAGAGCAATTCTATTCTTTCAACTGCTTAGTTCACTTGACCATTTTCTACTCAATCCCATTGTTAAGCTCCACCCTTCTTCAGATTAGGCCGCTAAAATTAAAGTGCAAACTAAAATCTGAACTAAAACGTATGTAAGTCCGCACTATAATCACTTTGCACAATATTAGTGAAGTAAAACGGTTCATTACTAGAACAATATCGTGTGTCGGTTATTGCACTAGAAGAGGCAGGTACGTGGCCCGCTAGCCAGCTGTCCGTGACCTTACACTCGCCTGCCTACCCTATTCATAGAAGTATTTTCTTCACGCTAGGTTGCGAGGATTCAAACTAAAACGCTGGTCTAAACAGTCTAAATTAAAATAGGAACTAAAACGCGAGTATGAACTAAAATCACTTTGCACAATATTATCCAAGTAAAAGCGTTCATTAGTGGAGCAATATCGTGTGTCGGTTATTGCGCTGGAACGAGCAGGTAGGGTCGCGGCCTGCTGGCCAGCTGCCCGTGACCTTACACTCCCCTGTCTACCCTATTCATATACGTATTGACAAGAGAACTTAATTTTTCTTTACTTTATAAGTTAGAGATTTTAGTGCGGATTAGTTTTGCATAATACGGTATTCTACGATCTAATACTCGAAAAAATAATGATAGAATTGCTAATACTTTTATTCAGCAACTGTTTGAAAGGGAGTATTTTAACTATATGGTCATTTAAAGTATTTTTTCTCGTTCCATTACTATGCATAGAGTTTATTTTTGATCAACATTGATTATTTCCTTAGGGAATAAAGCTTCAGTTTCATAGTTTCAAGCAAAAGGCACTTTATATTTTTGACTCATACGTTAATTTTGTTTTTTGTGAAGTTTGTTTAGTGTGGCTATAGTAATAGCTCATCTCGAGGTAACGCTCCTCAATAAAAAATATAAATCATGTAATGAGAGTAAGATTTTAAAAAGAAAATACTGAAGTTTTTAAAGTAGCTATATTTTCACGTGTGTGCGTGTGTGTGTGTGTGTGTGAGTGATGTACGCTGTTGCCCGCGAGGCCTTTACAGCTTCACCGGACTTAACGGCGAGCCCGGTGAAGCCCGGTAAAGCTGTAAAGGCCTCGCGGCCAACAGCGTACATCACTTACGCAACACTTATTTAAGAAAAAAATCTTTTGATCTATCTATCTATATCATCACGCCAGATTGAGGGGTAGGCAGAGAGTACAGAGTTCCAACAGGTTCTTTCCTTACATCCCTTTCTGGCTTCCTCCACTCTCATAGTGCGTCTCATACACGCTCGCCGGTTACGGAGACTCTTGACTTGTCGTTGGAATCTTTTGATTTCGCATTGAAATGCTGTTTGCCACTTAGATTACGTTTAATTACTATACCACTTTGTTGTACTTACACTTATTTACTTCCTACACAAACTTCCTTAAGTAATGTCTTAGATTTTAACAGTTACCATTGTATTGTAGAGTCTAATGACTGGTTCGTGTTCCGATACTTACAATGTTGCGTTAAACCGACTAAGCCTTGGGACAGACCGCGATTTTCGAAGGTAAAGTAAAATAGGACATATTTAAAGGAACACAGTTTAACAACATACCTAACAATTTATACGCAGATACTACGCTGAGACTTACTGGCGGTTTCTTAACAAGATATTCTCATCCACAATTATTTGTTCCGTTCTAGGTATTTGTGTATGTAAATTTTCATGTTTGTAAATGCACCCACGACACGGGAATAAATGCTAGTGTGGGGCTACATTTTTAGTAAAAAAAAATATAAAAAACATCTTGTTAGGCTGAAAATAATAATAATAGAGAATTAGATAAAAAATACCAGCCTACTGAGTTTCTCACCGGATCTGCTCAGTAGGGGCCGCGTTCCGCTCTAGTGGTAGATTGGAAAGTTAAAAAAAAAATGTAAATATAACATTTTGTGCGAGGTTACCGTAGGTTTATACAAAATAAATAATTTGAGTCTGAAAACATGTTTACCGACCTAGGTATCGAACTCAGGACCATGCGCTCGCCACCCGCGCTAAGCGCAACTGGACTGACAAGGCAGTCTAACAGGTTAACATTTTCACAACCATTTTTTGATTCTCATAGCCTCCGGATTAACATGGCCGCGACGAGCATATGCAATCAATTAAATTTAAACCCATATTTAGGCCTAGTACCATCGCTTGTACGCCTTCGACTGCTTCGACGGCTCGGAGCAGTGGTTAAGAGCTTAAACCATTCCACCCACTCGATCGAGTAGTCGCGAGTTCGACCCCCACTTGCGGCAAATCTTGTGACCCACAAATATTATATTCAGTGTTGGTGTTTGTGTATATCAATTTCATGTTCGTAAACGCAACCACAACTCTGGATTAACTCCTAGAAAGGGGGCTGCTCTTTTTTTTAAAGTAAATAAATATATTATCATTAGACGCGTTAAGCCCTTTCTTTAGCCAAAGCTTTTTACCCAAATTATTTTAAGTAATATCGTATATCGGTGATTACGGATATAGCGCAGAGAAGCAAGGGTCGCGCCCCGAATTGCACCCCTGTATATACGCTAAAACTTACTTTACCTATAAATGAAGGCAATAAAACATTTGGTTTGAGATAATCATCAGAAGTTCTTAAAAACAATACATTTTGTGAAAATAATACAATACGAAAATGCTTATTAGAAACGCCAGTTGAAAACATCAAATTATTTTAAAGGCTTAGACTAAGACTTGCCTAGACGGAGCATTGCTAACAAAAATGGCGCCTAAAAGTGGCCTCACTTACGCACTATGTGTGCGTAATGTTCAAAAGTTGTCAATGTGTGCGTGCGAGTGCTTACTACAGTTTATCAACCCATAGGGTAGATAAATTTTATGCAGGTCCCGCGCGCGATGCTCCATATTTAATTTTTTTTCTTAATTTTGTGTGTGTGTGTACCCTGTTGGCCGCGGGGCCTTTACAGATTCACCAGTCAAGATCTTTTTTTTAAAAAGCAGGGATTACACACACTAGGAATTACTCCTGTGTCGTGAGTGCGTTTACAAACATCAAATCCCACCCAACCGAAACCTGAAGTTAAAAGACTAGCCCGCTGGGTTTCGTCTCTTCTCTCTCTGAGTTCCGGATCTTCTCAGTAGAGGCCGCGTTCCGGTCCGTGTTCGGATCTTCTCAGTGACGCTTGAAAGTACTTTTTGTTGGCCTAAACAAATAACTGTTTTATGCCTTTGAAATCTAAACATTTATTAGAATCCATTTATTTATTTATTTGGGAAACATAAAAATATATTCTAATTAACTAATTCTTAATCGAAAAATAATATTGAGTAGTATATCTCTATACAGATATTTTTTTTTATTCGGTATCACGAGTCTTTATACACATAGACTCGTGTTACGGTTTAATTAATTTTAAACGAATTAGCTCTCGTTTAATCATTACTTGATTATTTACAAACGAAACCCTTTATAACCGCTTAAAATTAAATTGTAATATTCTTCATTAATTGAAATTACAATTACGCTGGTTTTATCTAATAACATTTTAGTTTAGCGTTAATTACTAACATCAATTTATTTCGTTACACAATGTTAATGGAATTAAGGTAATATGCCTTCATTACTAGCCATTTAACAATTCATAACCGATATTAGTTTCAAAGTAAATTCCTTTCCTATCCCCAACCGGAGCGACGACAATACGTCGTACGCGACAACCCGCGACAATAGCCCACGACACGCAGCAAAACACCGCATCCACAAATATTATGCATGTTTAATTAACGCCGTTCCTAATTCATAATCCGACAGTGATAAATTAGACAGGCCCGTCGGTCCGTAATTAGGTACGCAATTATCGTGGCCCGTTTGAATTCATTAACGCTAAAACTAGGCACCTACGGTAGGCGAACGTGATTTATTAGTTACCTCGCACTGTCTCGATTAATATCGCGTTACGCGCCCTATACGATTTTTGAACGCATAATTATTCTTAGACATACCCCATTGTTTTATGTACCCTTCCATTCAACGAATTATGGCAAGAACGCTGTCCTTACTAGAATCATAAAAACATACAATGATAAATTTCGTGATATTGATCTCTTTGCTGGATCAAAATCATTGTTTAAAAAAAACATTATAGAAAAATTAGCTACTTAACATCACGTATTAAATAAAATCAAAAAAAGGCTTGGTCACGCTGTATTTGGTAACGATAATTATACATGAAGAATACTTATACATTACGCTATCCCTATATTTCTTATTACGTATCTATATGCTCGGCAACACGTTACTTATATCTTATTAAATAAACTTATACCTTGTTAAAGAATACCCACAATTTATTATCGCTCACTTATTTCGTTTATGCTTATTGTAAACCTATTTATTATCTTAAAATCTATGTAAGAGCATGTATTCTTATTTATAATATACATAGCACTTCTTTATTAACTAATCCTAAGTCGCTTTGAGTGTTTGAGATAATCTTATTTCTTTATTGCTTTGTAAGTACCCATGTTTTACTCACGAATACTTGTTTGCTTTTGTGCACTTGAATTGTAAATCGTGGATAACTATTATTAGCTATGTTTATTGTATACTTATAATTTTGTATATAATGTTAAAGCTGTTGTTATCCCAAATAAATAAATAAATAAATCAGCCCGCAAGATCCTTGTGGCGCTCGGGCGCTCCCCCGTTCTATTATTGGGCAATAAGCGTGTTTTCCGCGGCCGGGCGAGCGTAATTAGAAACCCTATACGGCTATTTAATTTACCTAGCCGCCTGAGCCGCGCCACCTGGCTCGATGGCGAAACAATTGCCGAGAGCCTAATTATATTTTAATCGCAACATGCCCCCCGCCCCAAGCGCCGCCGCGCAGCGCCCGGGGCGGCCGGGAGGGTCACAACACCACTAATTCATTTGTGCGGCGAGCCTCGTCCAGCACGCCGCCTCCACTCCCTGTTTATTCTCATAGGAGAGTTTAGGTCTCCTAAAGCAATACTGGCGCTTAAACATATTAACCGAAGCGTTTACGTGAAGGGTTTAATTATGCACTTTACGTCGTGGAGAACAATGGCGTCAAGTTAATTAAGTTCTGCTTGTTTAAAGACTTGACGTGAGTAGATTGTAGCTTTTGAATAAATTTAATTTATGCATGAAAATTCGTCTTTTTCGCGCGAGTTGATAGTTGGGCGCGACGCGAGCGTGCTTGCAGACGGAGTGAATCGAGTGCTATAAATATTAAAGCTTGGTATCATTGTTGGAAGTGTACGAGCAGCTGCTGCCTACAACTATGCCAATTGTGTAAAGGCTTTTGTACGCGGTATTAACTATGACACTATTCTAACAAAACACGCCTTCCGAGGTACAAATCAATTCATGTTTAGCTGTACGCAAGTTTCTGGTTGTGTTGGGACATCTATAGAATAATACCCTTAAGGTTAAGCGTGGAATCCGGGAGAAGATACTATATTCAATAACTATTGGAAACATTTTGTTTGAACTTACTACTAACTTACTTTGCCCACCACTAATTTTTCATAAGTAAAAACAGCACAAAATAACATTAATCACTATCAATCATCACTACCAATTATAAAACAAAGTCCTCCAGACTTGTCTGTCTGTCTGAACGCGATAAACTCAATAACTACCGAACGGATTCTCATACGGTTTTCCCCAATGATCGGAATGATTCAAGACGAAGGTTTATGTGTATAATTCACCCGTGTGAAGTCTGAGCGGGTCGCTAGTAAAATATAATGCATGACAAGCTGGATATGGCACATAGTACAAAACCGGGTGCCGTGACCGTTTTTGGGGAGTGGTTTTTATTCTATAGTAGGTCTTTCGGCTGATATCGATGATGATAGACTCACACACCGTCACGCCTATATTCCCCAGACGGAGGTGGCAGAGGTGTACTGAGTACACCCAGTTTTCACCGACGAGGTTAGGCCCCATTTAATAAAGGGCGAGCCTATTGTCATATACCGGGCACAATTCCAGACTCCACTCATACTGGGAAGTTTCCGTAGAATGGGCAAAATTGAAATAATGAAATGCAATCTTGTGATTGAGTTTCTTTTTTTTGACGCATTAGCAGTTTGACACTATGACACTTATACAGCATAAGTGCGACATATCCCATAGACTGAAATGTTAGATATGTGACAAGCGAGTAAGTCTTCCCCTCACCTTCCTATAGATGACAAAGGACTTACTATAAAAATACAGACTAACACAGTATTGATACTCTATTGACAACATCACATCCTTCCCATACATCAAATAATAAAGGGGACAGCTCAAATTATGATTGGTTGCTGTACAAGTTGGTCGGTGACCGGCAAGCGCCGTGCACCACGAGAAATCAATTTCTAAGCGATATGTGTGAAAAATGGTTGCGTCCAGACTGCACCGGCGCCCTGATATATGGGTACTAAATGTTTTACTTACAATTACTCCGAGATATATCGGCACACGTGAGAAACTAAACACGACATTAATATAAATTGAAATGGGATAGTGAACGTGGAAGGTAGAGCTTGTTGCATTTTGTGAAAATGAGTTTTGTTAGTTCGATGATCGGAAGAAGATGGTGATTTATGGAAAATAGTAGGCACATGGGAATTTATTTCGTTCTTCGTGTATTAAGTCTTAATGGTTATGACACCTACCATTGTACTCTAATTGAGAAATTGATTAAACTTAGACTAAGGGTTGTATTGCATTTGACAACATTTTTCTTAATACGTATCTTTGTGCGATGAACATTTCAACAAAAGAAATTTCATAATTTCATACATGGAACTATTTAAGTTCCGTCAAACGTGTATTAAGGTTGCTAATTAATATTACTTGCGGTATACCACCCTAATGGAAAAGCAAAATCTATTTTAATATTTCTGCTATAACCGTAATGCGAACAATTAGACGGAAACCAGCTCGAGTATTTTCTTTGTGATCATTAAATATCGTCGGTATCTAATTCAAATGGAGAGGTCATTTATTTGTAAATAGACACACCCTACTGTCCACTAAAGCAAATACAACTCTATTAGAAATATGCATTATAAGGTTTTCACCTATGTTGATGCTTTCTGGTGAGCTGTTCAAGCAGGGGTTGAAACTCTACTGTCTCCCTCTCTCTCTCTTTCTATTCTAACTCTACCTCTACGCATGATTTGAAAGTTGCATCGACGTGTGAGACGATTTGACATAAGTCTGTTCCTGCGCCCAATCTGCATTAGCGTAAAAGCCTCCTTGAGCGAGCCGCGGGCAACCTGCGCATCGCCCATTAGCCTGATTACAGAACACCCCACACTCAGAATTCTTTAGCCCTCTCATCTCGTGATACTACATATTTGATTATTTAAGCAAGCACGGTTTTCACTTAAATCTCCAAAAAAATATATGACCAATCAACGTAATTGTGAATCGACCTATTGTTGCAAATAATTATTTAATTATGTTTGATATGCCAAGAGCGATACATTATGAGCTTGAAAATTAAAAGGACAAACCTTGTCTTTTTATTAAACAGTAGCAGTTTCCCGCGATTTCGTACCCGGTCGACGACAGCGCCACCTACCGGGTCTATATTATATAGCCTATGCTACTTCTAAGGTAGCTTTCTAATGGTGAAAGAATTTTTGAAATCGTTCCAGTAGTTTTTTAGTTTATTCGTTAAAACATACAAGAATACGAATCTTTCCTCTTTATAATATTAATATAGATTGATAAACTGGCTGATCTATCGACACGGGTCGGAAGATGGGTCAGTATGCAGAAGTATGAAACTATTGTAGATACAGAGATTAGTTACTGGAAATAATGACGTCGATTTTTGAGTTAAGAAAAACTGAGTTCAAAGGTTTGGAGAAAATCTTATACGCGATTCGGTAATCGAACCTGGTTAGTTGTGAAAAAGTTGTTTAATTAAAATAATTAATCGAGGAAGTTATAAGCTTCCATATACCAAATTTTCTGACTGACATATCTTGATAAAACACTTAGTAAAATATAGATTATCACTTGCGACAACCCTCAAAAAAAGTACCTACTAGCGTACAAAGTGTCCTCACTAATCACACCTCTGCTAATCGTTAATACTATGTTACTGAATATCCACTTATGAAAAAATCGTTTTTGTTACAGATGATGGCGTGTTCGTACCTAAGCGCTACCACTATGGTACCACTACCCGAGGTGCCCAGCGCGGCGTGCTGGACACCGCCCGCCATGGCCTGTCCGCTCGACGTGGCGGGGCCTTCGGCGCTGCAGCCCCCGCCCTTCGTCGGGGCCCGCGGGGCCCTGACCGGGCTCCCCCTGCCGCAGCCCGCCCCGCCCCTCGAGCCCGCACTAGACCTCACCACCACGCCATGCCTCAAGCCCCGACTCCGACCACCAAGCGAAGAGGAGACAGAGTGAAAGTGTTGTGCCACAGACTATACGAACTCGCAACTGCAGAAAAATTCATACTGGCCAGTAGTCCCAGTATTAATTTTCCTAACAGTGAACTGTTAAGTTATACATTAGTACCTATTACATATTTAATTTCGGTTGTGAAAATGGCAATTTATATAACTTAACTTGCTGTATGTAAATTTCCATTACTGGTACTTAAGAGTTAAAGATATGTGTTAAACACAAGGGTGTTGTTTCTATTTCAAAGTGATAATGATAATGGAGGTGAAAAAATGTGTAAAGCATATCGTACTTTAAAATACCTATACGTATTGTCGATTTTTGATTAATTTATGAATGAAATATTAATACATTGAACAAAGTAATACGTAATTGTGAACACTTCAATAAGAAGCACAATTTTAAAAATATTACGTAAATCACTGTAGATTTGAATCGATATAAAGAATGAACATCGATTCTATTCTATCGATCATAGTAACAATGTAAAGTAAAAGTTGTTTCATTTTACAATCTGCGATGTGGATAGACTTAACAATGATTATCAAGGGGTATATAAAGATTTTCTTTTTATTTAAGCAGTAATAAGCAAATAAGAAATAAAAATCAAATCGGTACGCCTTTATAGGCGTGTACACCTTTGTCACCACTTACGATACACCCAAATTACTTAAATGATCTGAGGTCCTAATGTAATAGAGTGCGAACTTATTGTCATTATATTGGGAACAACTCTAGGCTCCGGACAGCAATTAAGAATTATCTATCTGTCTATCTATATCATCACACCAGATCCCTAGCGGGGTAGGCAAATAGTCCAACAGGTACTTTCCTTACATACCTCTCTTGCTTCCTCCACTCTCATAGTTCGTCTCAAACACGCTCGCCGATTACGTAGACCCTTGACTGGCCCTTCATATAAGACACGGTCTATTTGGTCATGGTAAGATAGACTAGGTCTTTCCTGTACCTAAATCCTTCCACTTTTGCATTGTGTTTTAACATTCTTTCTTCCGGTTTAGAATTATTCCTTAGAAAACCTCTATAAAACTTTATCCAACCCAGAATTCCAACCTAGTGATCGCTGGCATCATACGCCACTAGACCAATGAGGCAGTCAAATCTACCAAAAATCTGACAAAAACTCAATAAGGGTATAAAACAATTATCCAAAGTTCCCTACGCCTCAGGTACATTCTGTAACCATGATTACATATTTCCATGTCGCGGGTCCATCTAAACTACTCCACGTGTATTGTCGATTCTTGCCACAGATAATACCTTTATATTAGGTACTTACCACTATTACGATACATTGTAACAAATGCGAATCTTGCGCACGCGTCTCTGTGATTTGCAATCTTGCTATGTATATAAAAATCTCTCGAATTTTGTTATTTCATTATAAACGAGCTGTAAATCCAACATCTCGGTATTATAATACGTTTATATTGTAAATATTAGTATAAACATCATAGTTGTAAGTAGACGCATCTTGTACCTAAAAGTTGACTTCTTCTGAAACTTCGTAGCAATAATTTTGATGCCAACATCTTTCAAGTTAAAATTCGTGTTATTATCGGTCTCTGTATATATTGATCTATGTTTTACCAGTTGTTCGAATCAATTTTTAAATGTATACAGTTAATGTATGTCAGTAACTTTAAACGCTAACATTCCTTTATATGTGTATCTATAAGTCATATGAAATATTGTTTCCATAGCGTACATTTGATGTTCATTCGATACTAGTATTCTTTCTACTATTGCCAATCGCCAATACAGTTAATATTTTCCGTTATAATTCATTAGATCTTTAATGAAACATTGTATGTATTTAGATATTGGAACTTACATTAAAGATATAATGACAGGAATATCGGCATACAGTTAATGTTAGCGTTTAGTGAATCTTGCCATCTAACGATATGTTTAATTTGCGGAAATCTCCACGGGCTTGGGATATGATTTGATAGAAACGAACAAACACCATCTTAAGATAAACAAATCAAGCTTCAAGTCTGTGGAGGTTTTTCAGGAAAACCGACAGTTATGGTGTTACCAGTACACAAAGAAAGAACATACATACCTAGCTTAAGAGAGCCGGTGACAGGAGGAGAAAATAAAATTTTGTAAATTAATTACTTTGTTTCATTGTACCCCTAGTATAAAAATTACACATCTGACACTATATTATATTATGATATCATTATATGTGATGGAAATATCAATGATACCTACAACATTTTGGAAATTTATTCGACCTGATAATTACTTTGAGAGAAGTTTTGGGAAGGGATATCTCGTCTGTGGAAACTTATTATTAGAGTCAAAAATATAAGAAGATGATATAAAACGCTACTTAAAAGCCTACAAAAGGCGTATTAAATCTTCATGTACATTATATATTTTCGATTGTAATAAAATCACAAACTTTATAATTTAATATCAAAAGTTTTCTTATACACGGATTCGGAATATACCTACCCCTTTTTTTTCTACCCTTCTCATCAAAACAATCATTGAAAATAATTTTCTTTTTATACCAGTATTTTAAAAATCATCTATTTCTACTTATATCATGACGACAGATCTCTTTCAGGGTAGGTAAAGTGTACATAGTATAACAGATTCTTTCCTCGCAGACCTCTCTAACTTCCACTATCACAGTTCGTCTCATACACGCTCCGCGGTTACGGAGACTCTTAACTAGCCATTCTATTTTTATTAATCATAAATTATGATCTACTTACACAAAAAAAACAACTAAATAAAACGATTTGTAAAAAAAAAAACACCTGCGCGCCTATATTCCCCAAGCGGGGGTGGCAGAGGTGTACTGAGTACACCCAGGTTTCGCTGACGATGTTAGGTCCCATGTAATAGGGGGCGAGCCTATTGTCATATACCGGGCACAATTCCAGACTCCGGACTCGTACTGGGAAGTATTCGTTAGAAAAACTACACTTGTCCGACCTAGAATTTGAACCCAGGACCTCGTGATCACAAAGCGATGCGCTTTGCCACTAGACCAACGAGGCAGTCGATTAGTTCCACAACTATATAACCACGACCATATCTAGATAGAGGGACAGGCAGCATAATCGTTTCAGAACAGTTCTTTACTCGCTTAGATTGCTATTTGCATTACATGAAGCCCCCATAGGTGCGCAAATTATCAAAAATCATCAAAAAGTAGCTTTAAGGCTGCGGACCAACTGAGGGGACAGCGAGACATCTGGCATTAAGAACAAATGCTTGAGACATGAGAAATTTGCAAAGAGACACGCGGATGCATCCTAATTGAGAGCGGCAAGGAACTCTGGTCGGGCAGTACCCCACCAGGTCGTGCCGCTAGCCAGTTTTTCTAAGGTGGGCAAAGTCAGGCAACCACACGTTTAAGAACGTGAACCAGGGGTACGCGTGTAAAAATGTCTTTGGCAGCTCCACTACGCTAACCGGGCAACCAGTAGTGTTCGACCGAAGGTCGATTTTTGACCGAGGCTAAAGCCGATTAATAGGCCATCGCTAAAACCCGAAGAAATTTGGTTCAGAATTGGCTAAATTTTTAAAAAATTATGTTGACGGTATTAACGAACTTGTTTTGTTTGGTTGTTAACTGGCATTGGCGGCCGCCGGCGGAACGTAATGTTAGCCTTGCCCCCCGCGCGTCGTCTCTTCTGCCTCGCTCTCGCGCATTCGTAAGTCGTAAATCGTGATCGTTTAATTGACGGACGATTTAGCGCAGTGGTTAAGAGCTTAAGCCGCTCCGCCCACTGTATCTAATAGTCGCGAGTTCGATTCCCGCACGGGACAATCTTTGTGTGATCCACAATTATTTGTTCCGGTCTGGGTATTTGTGTATGTGAATTTTCATGTTTGTAAACGCACCCACGACACAGGAATAAATCCTAGTGTGGGTCTACGTTTTTTAACAAAAAAAAAAAAAAAAAATCGGTGCCCGCTAGAAACCTTCGGCTTTTGCCAAAAACTTCGGCCTATTTGGCCCGAAGATAGTATTTTTGACCGATGGTGGACGAAGTCAAAGCCGAATGTTCGGTCAGACACTAGCAACCAGTCAAATGTACCTATAGCACATCCGACTGACTTAGACTTACCTTCTCGCGCACCTTACCCCTGAAGAGGCTAAAAAAAGATGAATCTGCCACCGTTTTTACTACCATTTGTATAGCTTTCTTTTACGTCGTACATAGGGGAACACAGTGTGATATAGATTAGATTCGATTTTTTAATATCTTAAATAAAATTAATCGATATAAATCATCATCATCATCTCAGCCTATACTTGTCCACTGCTGTACATAGGCCTCCTCATTCGCTTTTCAGCGTAATTGGTCTGCCACTTGCATCCAACGACTTCATGCGACTCGTGAAAATCGTCGGCGCATCTGGCAGGCGGTCGTCCTACGCTGCGCTTTTACAATACGTGGTCTCCACTCTAGAATCTTTCTGCCTCAACCTATGTAAAATCCTAAGTAAAATCCTGTACTCTCTGCGTACCCCGCAAGGGAACTGGCGTGATGATAGAAGTAAAATACTAATAATATTAGAGATATGTTATCCATTAAATCATATCAATAAATCCAGATTTTCATAATTTTTATAACGCTGGACTGCAAAGTCAGAGGTCTCGGGTTCAAACCCAGGCACGCACCTCTGTCTTTTCGAAAGCATGTGCGTATTTAAAATTAATTATCACTTGCTTTAACGGTGAAGGAAAACATCGTGAGGAAACCTGCATGCCTAAGAGTTTCTCGAAGGTGTGTGAAGTTCGCCAACCCGCACTGGGCCAGCGTGGTGGACTATGGCCTAAACCCTCTCAGTTGGAGAGGAGGCCCGTGCCCAGCAGTGGGACAGTTTCCTGACAGGGCTAATATTATAACTTCTAGACCAATTTAAACTATAAAACTGTTGACGCTTCTAGGAGTCAGTTTGGTGTCTCGTTTCGTACTAAAATAGACACGGTTGTGCCATCGGTCTAGTTACAATACTACTACTTCGGTCTAGGTACTTAGGTACAATAGCGACATTGACAAAAATCTGCCAGATAAGGTAACTACAATTAAGCCTTACAAGGATACTACATAATTAATTCTACTTCCTACTTATTATATTATAAATGTGAAAGTTTGTATGTTTGAATGTTTGTTACGCAATCACGCAAAAATGGCTTAATTGAATTGGATGAAATTTGGCACACATATAGTTTATTACCTGGATAAACATATAGAAGGTGTACTATAATAAACGCAAGACCTGAAAGTAGTTTGTTCTAAATCGATAACTGAATTGATTCTAACTATTTTTAAGTATCTAACATTTTTTTTAAATTTGCAAAAAATGCTTTTACTCCTACATTTTGCTCTAAAAAAAACTAAATTTATTCTTGATTCATAGCAATAAGGAGATCACAAAGGCATTCCTAATCTGTATTTCTCAAAATGCACACATTCACATACAAGTTTCATTGTTAATTGGGGTATAAAAGTGCTTAAAAAGGGGGTAAAAACCTTTAATTTTAAAAATTTGGTTTTTGTTTTGAATTTATGAAGCAATTCTCTAATCGGGGTGTCTGAGGTCTTGCGTTTATTATGTTACACCTTGTAGAATACTTTTTACCCAAAAAAAATGTTAGGTTCTAGGTGTCTAAAGTCAACGCGGTCGTCGAAGTCGCGGGCAGAAGCTAGTTATTCATAAAAATAACCAATTTAATTTATTTCTATAATTTTTTATATTATGTTGAGCTAAAAAGCAAGAAAACAGCTGGCCACCATTGTTTAACATTGCAAATATAACGATTATGCAAACAAGCCTTCCCGAAGCCTTTTTTGAGTGAGTGGACGAGACGTGGCTGGTTAATTAGTATTCAAAAATATTTTCCCTCAGGGCAAAAGGAAAACATGAAATACAATTTGATTTTATTGTAACGACTTCGGAATGTTTTTCAGATTCTATTTGAGGGGCTACCGCGAAAAGAACGTGTTTTTGTACTCCATGCACTTAAACAAGTATATGGATAAGAGACTAAATTTTTGGAAATATGATTTTTGACTGTATATTTTAGAATCTGGTAAAAGGAATACACGATTAAACGAAATTTTCACGATAGAAAAAAGTAAAGTCATCTCTATTTCTTTACATTTTCTGATTCCAACGCGAAAACTTTAAGAACTAATCAATGGAATTTACTTAAAAACATAAAAAATAATTATAGCAAAGTTCTTGTAAAGCAGTTTTTTATTTCATTGTGTAGGTTTTTAGAAAATGATAAAATTTGTTTTTGCACATATGTACGTCGTTTATTTACGAGCTCGTGCTTAAAATATCCGACCCTTATTATATAATATTATAATAAGGGTCGGATATTTTAAGCGCGAGCTAAAAAGCTAAAATATCCGGCCCTTATTATAATATTATATAATAAGGATCGGATATTTTAAGCGCGAGCTTAAAAGCTAAAATATCCGACCCTTATTATTCTTTTGTAAAGTAATTACATTACTGTGACTCTCCCGGTCGATAGATGGTCGATCGCGGTAGGCCCTTAAGTAGGTGCCTACATAACTAAATTTGCTTTAAACGTAATCACCATCATCATCATCCGAAAGACGTCCATTGCAGGGTAAAGGCCTCCCCCAAAGATCGCCACAACGGCCGGCTTTGTAGTGTACGCATCCAGCTTCTACCTGCGACCTTCTCCGGGTCATCGCTCCACCTTGTGGGGGGCCTGCCCACTCCACGTCTTCCGGTACGAGGACACCACTCGAGAACCTTTCTGCCCCAACGGCCATCAGTTCTACGAGCGCTGTGCCCCGCACACTGCCAATTAAACGTAATGCGTACCTCTAATTCAGGAGGTGATAGATAGTACCTGTGTCTATACCTGTGACAATTAACGAATTTTACTGTGGGGAGGGAGGACGCCTGCAAAAAAGTCCTTGGATGTAGTTTGTACTATATAAGTCACATGTGGGACAGTGGGACTAGTCCACAAATTCAAAGTCGCACAGCGGGCTATGGAGCGAGCTATGCTCGGCGTCTCTTTGAAGGATAAAATTCGTAACGAGGTAATCCGACAAAGAACCAAAGTTACCGACATAGCTCGCAGACTCAGTAAGCTAAAGTGGCAATGGGCTGGTCACATCTGCAGAAGGACCGACGGCCGATGGAGCAAGCGTGTCCTAGAGTGGAGACCGCGACTTGGTAAGCGTAAGGTAGGACGGCCCCCAGCTAGATAGGCCGACGACCTCAAAAAGGTCGCTGGGACAGACTGGATGCGGAAGGCGGAGGACCGTGTGCAATGGCGCGTGTTAGGAGAGGCCTATGTCCAGCAGTGGACTACGATAGGCTGATTGATTGATTTGAAGTCACATGTGGCGTATCCACAAAAGGTAAATTTAGACGATTTGCTAATTGGACTACCTGCTATATAAACATTTCGATAGTTAGACATTTTCTTGCACAGATGAATTGCTAAGTAGACGTATTATTAATTGGACATTTTGCATAGTTAAACTCTTTGCCACTTAGATGTATTGATCGTAAATTAATCATACTACTACTAAACTAGGTAACTACAACGATCCCGGCAAGTCCGGCAACTATGCAAGTGTTTGGTTTGGTTATTCAAAACACTTTTCGATTATTACATCGTTCAGCGAAGCCTCAAATGAACAGGCAACTTTGCTTAACACAGGACAAACTTGATTATAATTCTTAATACATAATGTTATGGTGGTACTTCTACAACTAAACAATATTTGAATGTCAAGAAGTTGCTCACACCTGAATGATACAAGATACCTACATAATAGGCTATTTCGCAAATAAAGATACGATCATGATAGCAATACTATAGGCGTACCGTACGTAGTTCTTTTTCGGAAGTGACGATACTTAATTATTCTTTAGTCCGGCATGGGCACACCTTAGTTTTAGTTACTTATTTCTTCTAGAATTTACACATCTAGAGGTAGATACTAGGTTTTTAGGAACAGATACTACACATTCCGAAGAGGACCAGTTGTTCGCCCTTTTCCTACGTATACTCATGGCAAGGTCCATAAAATCACAGAATTTATACACTTGGCCACCAAATCCAATTTGCACTGGAAGCAAATTTGTATAAAGTCCAATCCAATCAAACTTTAAAACTTTGTTAACAAAAATACGTCAATGACCTCAAGCGGTTTATTACAACAAATGTGAACGAATGCACACATGGCGAATTCACAAAAAAACGTAAATACAGTCCCTTATTTCGATATCTATACAGCGCGTCTATTCATGTGAATAGCTTTCCTAAAGCTGTATTTTTGATGCGTTATGTGACAAATCTGCGATGGCGCATCGTTGGACCAGCTCAGTGGGTCCGCGCGAAAACCATTGAATTGGGCATATCCGGACATAATCTGCGCCAGAACAACTATATCATATCTATCCTATTCGAAACCCCTACTATATTTCCCTGTTACAAAGAGTAAATAAACACCGTCACGCCCATATTCGAGAACAACACCAAACTCTTTTGGAGCAAGGTGAGAAAGGCTCGAGGTGATTCGTCAGGCTCCAGAATGGAAAGGATAAAATCTAAAGATGGTGACATTCTTGCAGACACACAAGCTGTGCTAAACCGGTGGAGTGAATATTTTGGAGAAATGTATGGATATGACCCGGATGCTGATGCCGCAGACGTGCCCAAAGGCGAGATTGCGGCACCAGAATCAACGGAGGACATCACTATGGAAGAAGTTGAATGGGCGATAGGAAGTATGAAAAACGGTAAAGCTGCGGGAGTAGACATGATATCTGCCGAGATGATCAAATATGGTGGAACTTGCGTCCGGGACGCTTTCCGGGCCCTTGCAAACCTTTGCTGGAGGACCGGTAGAGTCCCTACAGATTGGCGCCGCGCAGTCATAGTACCCTTGTATAAAGGCAAGGGTTCACAATATGACTGCGCCAAGTACAGAGCCATCAGTTTGATCAGCTTGGCAGCCAAGGTGTACGGTAAAATTATTGAACGGAGAATGCGCGTGAAATCCGATGGAATGTTGTGCGAGGCACAAGGGGGTTTCAGGTCTGGAAGAGGATGTTCGGATCAAGTCTTCTCCCTCCGCAACATCGTAGAGAAGCATCTGGCAGTGGGGCGGAAGGTTTTCTGCAGTTTTGTAGATCTGGAGAAGGCATTTGACAGAGTTGTGCGAAAGAGACTTTGGGACATTTTGCCAGAGTATGGTATAGATGGCACTCTGTTGCGAGCCGTCTAGTCCACTTATGTGGACTGCAAGGCATGCGTACGGGTGGGTGGTAACAGGTCACCCTGGTTTGACGTTAAAATCGGCGTCAAGCAGGGTTGCGTGTTGTCCGCTAGACTGTTTATAATATATCTGGACAAAAGTCTTCAAAGACTGAAAGCGATGAATGAAGGTGTACAAATGGGTGACTTAGTGGTTAACCATCTACTTTATGCAGATGACGCGGTTTTAATAGCGCCAACAGCCACTGATCTGCAAACACTAGTCACAGTTATGAAAAACGACTGCATGATCAATGGCTTACACTTGAATGTGAAGAAAACCAAGATTATGGTTTTTGAAAGGGAAGAAACCAGAACGAATGTAAGGATTGTGGTTGGTAACGATGTGCTGGAACAAGTGAATGAGTTTGTATATCTTGGATGCGCTTTCAGTAAGGATGGGAAATACACCGCTGACATAGAGAGAAGAGTGAGTGCAGGGAACAGAGTGAATGGTGCGATGGGAAAGCTACTCGGGAGCCGGCACTTAAGCCATAAGGCGCAGCTGGCCATACATAACAGAGTTCTTGTCCCAACGCTGTTATATGGTAGCGAGAGCTGGGTATGTAAGAAGGAGAATGAAAGTAGGATAAATGCGGTAGAAATGCGAGCTCTGCGGAAGATGTGCGGAGTGAAGCTGACCGACCGCATTAGCAACAGCATAGTAAGACAGCGAGTAGGTATGAAAGATAGTATCGGTGTAAAGATGAGAAAGGGCATGCTCCGTTGGTTCGGGCATATAGAAAGAATGCCAGAGGAAAGAATGACAAAACAGATATACAATGTGAAAGTGGAAGGATGCAGGTACCGGGGAAGACCTAGACTATCTTACCACGACCAAATAAACCGAGTCTTATCTGATGGAAAAGTCAAGAGTCTCCGTAAACGGCGAGCGTGTATGAGACGAACTATGAGAGTGGAGGAAGCCAGAGAGGTATGTAAGGAAAGAACCTGTTGGAACTCTGTACTCTCTGCCTACCCCGCAAGGGATCTGGCGTGAGGTTATAGATAGATAGATAGACGCCCATATTCCCAAACCGGGAGTAGCAGAGGTGAACTGTGTACACCAACTTTTTGCCGATGATGTAAGGTTCCTTGTAAAAGATTCCATGTTCCATGTAAAAAGCGATTCTATTGCCACATTGAATTGTGTCCGGTAGGACACAATTCCAAACTCCGGACTGACACTGGGAAGTTCTCATTAGAAAAACTACTTTGTCCGACATAGGATTAGGACCCAGAAAACTTGAAATCGCAAATTTGCGATCACGAGGCAGTTGTTCTAGTGGTGTATTCACCACAAGAACCAGTCCCTGTTCCCTGTTACAATGAAAGTCTATTTCGAATTAAAACGTCCTACTAAGAAGAGGAGCTTAATGCGTCCAGTGCAAAAGCCGGTCATCGTTACAGTTTTTTAAAGATATCCCCACACCTTACTTTTCTGGTTATAAGATCGAACTTGCTCTTAATAAACACCTCGATCTTTTACCAAGCAATGCACGTATTTAGACCTCGGCGGCTATAACAGTCGATTAATAGCATAGTGTTTAAAAACCACATTGTTGGTGGGTAAGTAAACCCGACATAATACCTTTTCGACAACAGAAATACTATAATCGAAACTTTTGTTAGCACTGTCAGACTTGGGATGTTAAATTTCCTCGTGATTGGTACGTCACATGAAGGCCAATATAAATAAATAAAAAATATTCTTAAACAGCAGAACTCGGAATATTTTTTTTTTGTTTTGTTAATTAATAGTAAATTATTATTCGTAGGTTAATTAGTTAATTATCTCCTATATCGAAACAACATTTATATTCCAAGTGTCGGAAGCAGTCTTTCAATTAAAAGATAACGCTAGGAGAATGTACCTTAACTCTATATACGTAAGATTTAATTTCTTTATACTGTTAGGTGTAATAATGAAATTAATTTTGAGTAGGTACGTACATTATGTGTTCACTTTTAATTATAGAAGACGTATTTCATTTAGAAACTACGTTAACAGGTAGTGCGGTACTTAGCTATCCCAACGCGTTGGGATACTCAAGCGCGTTGAAAAAGCGCTCGTGCGGTCGAGGGGTTATAGGTAGGAACCTTATTAGTTTCTGCCCCCGACTCGTCCGCGATCACTTTTTTTTTTATCTTATCTTAATGTTGGCTTACGGGCCGAGGAGACCTCTGGCGCACTTCGACCCATGGGATCTTTTGTGCTGTCCTTGCCCTAATGCTCTTACGTACCTGAAGTGTCTAGTACTCCCTGTATTAAGTTGTAGATTCCAGCAGGGGGACTGGGCCGTAGTTCTTCTGGCTTTGGATAGGCCAATCCCAGCAGTTCCATTCGCCGCGCAGCCAGAGCGTCGCAGTCACAGAGGACGTGCTTCATGGTTTCAGTTTCTGTGCCGCAGCTCCTGCATACCACGTCGCCGCATAGGTTCATCTTGTGTAGATGTTCTTTCGTGCCAAAGTGGCCTGTGAATGCTCCAGTTATTTACCTTAGTTGTAGTCTACTATATTTTAGTAGTCTCTTGCTGTCGCTCTCACACCATGCGAAAAGAAATTCCTTTGAGTGTCGAAGCCCTGTGTGTGTTTCCCATTCTTTCCTGTGTTGTTCTTGGGCATATTTAAAGAGTGCGCCTCTATAGGCACCGTCTGGTATGCCTATGAGCGGTTCTGAACCAACGAGTTTTTCCATTGCTCCCTTCCTGGCTAAGTCATCCGCGCGCTCATTGCCATCAACTCCCGTGTGCCCAGGGACCCAGACTAACCTGACCGTGTTGCGCGTTCCCTTTAGACAGAAACTTTACATTTCCGGTATAAAAAGTATCCTATGTGTTAATCCAGGTAATAATTTATCTGTGTGCCAAATTTCATTTAAATCCGTTCAGCCGTTATTGAGTGATTGAGCAACAAACATCCAAACAGGTAAACATACAAGTTTTTAGTTTTATAATATTATTAGTAGGATGACGAATGAAACACGTAACACGTTGCGATAATTTCGTGAAATGATAGTATTCCAGCGGCATGCAGACTGCCATTAAACGATCATCATCGATCATTTCATGAAGTTATCTTCCTCCTCCTGGAGTCGTATTCCTCATGTCTGAGGGAGGAGTCTTGCTCTTCTAATGTTTGTTAACGGCATGCAGCTCGTTGTAGACAATTACAGTCTACGTGTTTGTTGTTTACATGTTAGGATGTTTAGATGTTTGTATGTTTGTTACACAATCACGCAATAACGGCTGAACGGATTTGAATGAAATTTGGCACACAGATAAATTATTAGCTGGATTATAATAATAATCCAGCTAATCCAATAATCATCTGACCGACGATTTAGCGCAGTGGTTAAGAGCTTAACCCGCTCCGCCCACTGTGTCTAATAGTCGCGGGTTCGATTCCCGCACGGGACAAATCTTTGTGTGATCCACAATTATTTTTTCCGGTCTGGGTATTTGTGTATGTGAATTTTCATGTTTGTAAACGCACCCACGACACAGGAATTAATCCTAGTGTGGGGCTACGTTTTATAAAATAAAATAATAATAAAATCTTTATTTACGGACAACATTGATCAAAAGTGTTAGTATACAGACGACTTATGCCTAGTGTTAGTAAACGAAGAAAACGAAAACGATCAATTAAAGATAACGGTCCTAATTGATCGTCCTCCACACCATCTGCTTACGAATACGAGAAGACATACTCTCCGCCACTTTCCGCCACACATAGGATACTTTTTATCCCGGAAATGTAAAAGTTCCTCTCTAAAGTGAACGCGGACAAACTCGCGGGCAGAAACTAGTAACTAATAAGTTTCCAATACCCCCTCGACCGCACGAGCGCTTTTTGAACGCGCTTTAGTAAAAGATTGGAATGAAACAAACGGCTAATAAGTAATATTTTTTTAAAAGCGCTGACTGCGCTTCACCTCTACGCGTTGAAAAAGAGCCAATGTGAATAGGCTTAGCGTGAACCTTAGAAGATTTACTTGCATTATTTTGCAAAATTGTTGTTGATATATTATTTGTACAAATAATATATCGATGAATAAATAAATGAATCAATTAATTGGTCAATTATTGACCGCCAGATAGTGCGTGGGTTATGATCGAGAACAGCTAGTAATGTGCCAATAGAGTGCACAGAGGAAAGCGCCTTACGGCTGTTGGGCACGAATTTGTCCTTACAATTGGATTATCTTGTTATGGCGGCAAGTACTGCGCGACGGAAAAATATTACACCAATATCTACGGATACGTTGTTAATTCCAAATATACAAGCTTTTCACATATGATTGGTAGCAGATAAAATAAATATTACACTCCTATAAAAGGTAGTGTTGCATTAATTGTTTAATATACGTGTAATACATTTACAGGTAGATTATATTATTCTTACAAAAATCATGAAACGGATTTCATGACGACGGAACGGACGGACGAAAGGGCATTTTCTATATCATCATTTAAAGCTTAATAAGCTCTACTGAGTCCATTGAAATCATAAAAAAATATGTAGACTTTAGCAGGAAACTAGTTATATAATAATAATATCAGCCTATACTGCCCACTGCTGGGGAAAGGCCTTCTCTCACAAATCGAGGTGAGAGAGATTAGGTCATACTCCACCACGCGGACCCAGTGCGGATTGGTGGAGGCAGGTTTGTGGCCACCTGCTGTTGGAACTTATCAAGCCGCCTTTAAGGCTTTCAACTCGGCTTAACGACTACCACATTAAGTGGTAACCGGGACCAGCGGCTTAACGTGCCTTCCGAAGCACGGAGACGCTCGAATATGAAAATGCCACAAACGGTCACCCATCTCAGGCCGACAGAGTCGAACGCTGCTTAACCTTGGTGATCGGTAAGAAGACAGCGGTCGCACAGCGCTACGAGCGCAGTTCGCAAAAAATAGTTAGTTAGGTAATATTAAACGTAATATTTTTTGCACTCTTTGGAATAAATTCAAATCAAATTACCGTAATTTGATTTGAATTTATTCCAAAGAGAAACTTACAAAATTCACTGTTTTTTAATATACAATTAACAACATCAGTGTCGGATGGGAACGCGGCCTCCACTGATAAGATCCGGCGAGAACCTCAGTCGGTTTCAGTTCCAATTTTTTATTATTAAAAGTATGAAGGTAACCTTCCTTAAATTTGTTATTTTAATTCCTCCGACTTCTCATTAAGGAACATCCGACGGTTGAACTCTGAGGTTTTGTCAAAATTTATCCGCCGGCAGGACCAATTACGCGGCCGGGTTTCCTTCCTGTCGCACCATCAAATATGTACCTCGGCCTTTGGCGGGGTATTGGGAAAAATAGCGGGAAACACCGCCATCCCTGAGTGACGTGCGGACTCGCCGATGAATGAATGATGGCTGCCTCGCGAGGGACTAATCAATAGACTCGCCTCCGGCAACCCTGCAATATTCACGTCGTTAATGGCTGAAACCGTTCGCCTCCTAATATGCAAACTATACGTCCACATAACGTTGGTGACTGTATTGGTCATTTTATCCATTTATTCAAAGATCTAGTGTAGGGCCTGCATTAAATGGTACTTAAGAGTACAGATCAGAGTACACCTCTAACAGTTTCTTTCGCTGGTTTCCCCCTTCCTTGAAATTAATATTCTTGGTGGATTAACATAAAATTAATTTATTATTATTTTAACGACATCTACTTTATATTCTTTTTCAGCCGAAAGATATACTTACATAAATATAATTGAAAACAGGTAGGTACCTAACTAACACCGTCACGCCTATATTCCCCAAGCGGGGGTGGCAGAGGTGTACTGAGTGTAATAGGGGGCGAGCCTATTGCCATATACCGGGCATAATTCCAGACTCCGGACTCGTTTTTCGTTAGAAAAACTACGTTTGTCCGACCTAGGATTTGAACCCAGGACCTCGTGATCACAAAGCGATGCGCTTTGCCACTAGACCAACGAGGCAGTCAGGTACCTAACTACCTACCTAAGGTATCTAACTCTAATTAAAAGACAATTATGCAGTTTTCTTAAAACTACAAATTAATATCTTTTTTATTTTTGTAGATTAAAAAAGTACTCAAGAATAGTCAATACGGAACATGACATTTCATGTCATTTCTAACGTAGGATAAGTCCACGCATTAAAAGTAACAGTTGAACATACTGTAGAACTACAGAAGAAAACATTACAGATCGAGCTAGATAAACTTAATTAGAATAATTAAACTTAAACATGTTTGTTCATGTAGGTACCTACTTGTCAATTAAATAAAATTATTAGACAGTCTTATCTATAGGACAAGTCAAGAGTCTCCGTAACCAGCGAGCGTGTATGAGATGAACTATGAGAATACAGAAAGCCAGAGAGTTATGTTAGAAAAGAACCTGTTGGAACTCTTAACTCTCTGCCTACCCGGCAAGGGATCTGGCATAATGATATAGATTTAGCGATTGTTTGCAACGACTGCTATAGATTTAGGTAAATATAACGACCTACACTAATGGTTAAATAAGCTCTCCAAAGAACGAGAAAGACCAAATCATACTTAGAAAACTTAACTATACATTGCTTATCTTGCGAACGAATATAAAAAGGATTTTTTATGAATTATAAACCCAAAAGTAAAATATGAAATACCCACTAAGCTAATTTGACATTGTTGTACGCGAGTGGACATGCAGACGGTCGGTGGACTTACCCGCAGGGCCCATATTATTAAACACGTAACGCGGCGTGTTACGGTAACTTCCTAAAAATTATCATTATATTGTACTCTAGTGGCATACCCAATCGAATCCGTTAATCGTAGCCGCCGCCAACTACGATCCCCCCCCCCCGACCCCTGCCGCCACCGCCGGCCGCGACATGTTCTCTCCGATCCCCCCGATGCTTTGTCATCCATTCTTTCCGCTCAGAATACGGGCGACGATGACGTAGTAGTAGATCTCCTCCCATAGCCGGCGGTTGACCGGTGCACTTAGTAGGCGAGGGCCGAGGGCGTCTTGAAGACGCGCCGAGTATGTCGTCCCTTGCCCTTCTGGCTCGAGCGTAGTGGTTGCACGCTCGCCCTTAAGTCCGGTGAAGCTGTAAAGGCCTCGCGGCCAACAGCGTAAATCACTCACACACACACACACACACACGGCATACCCAATACCATTACACAATCATTTCACGAAGGTAACGTAACGCGTCGCGTTTGGTCGTAGCGAGTAAGGACCCAGCAATTGTTCGCATGTAGCTTGGAGACGGTTGCTCCGGGTAACCCTGTCCATCGTACACCCCGCCACACAAGTCCGGCTTCGAGGGATGAAAATAATTTTTGATTATGGATTCACTCGAGAACTTCGAAACGTTCTTATCTTCAATTTTCGTTTCTTTTACGACCTGCCTACTACTAATGCCATAAGTCCATGTTCTGCCCTTTTACATGGATTTTCGTTGGTGGATTAATAGAAAAAACATATTTCCAAAGGTCTCTTAGTGTTATATCCTGCTGGTTTTATAAATTCTTGACTCTCTTTCGAGAGTATCTATCAACATTTCCTCCAGTAGCTATGCTATGCAGCTATACTTTTGAATCAGTTTACATATAGTTGATTTTAGGAAAAGCTTTTTTTCAGCATGCCAAATACATTTAAATAAAATATAAAGTAAAATCTGTCCGGACTTGCGTACGGTCTTTTCTTTCTGTGGCGGATTATTATGATACACTTTAATAATGCTAGCATACATCATTACGGGTGTTCGTTGTCCGGCCATCCGTCGCTAACATGCCGGTGTAGTACAACGTAAGAAAACCCAACTAACAACGTAACGACCTCCTATTTTGAGGAATACTAATGAAGGTGGGCCCTCCAGTGACGTCAGACGCTGTTTTCTTTATGTAAATTGTTCGTTCGTTCTCGAAGCAGAGAGTCGAAATATTTATTCGGTATTCGTATGTGGTTGTCTATGAAAACAATAATCATTGGTAGAAATGTATGCAAATTTTAGATCTCTAGTTCCATTCAATGTGCGGAAATAACATAATAAATGTCGCTGTTAAGGTAGACATCTCGCGTAAAATGATTTTGGTATAATGCGCCCTAATAAAAATGATACTTTAGAAAAAGTTACAATAAAGTGCACAAACGGACGGACGGACGATTTAGCGCAGTGGTTAAGAGCTTGAGCTGCTCCGCCCACTGTGTCGAATAGTCGCGGGTTCGATTCCCGCACGGGACAAATCTTTGTGTGATCCACAATTATTTGTTCCGGTCTGGGTATTTGTTTGTGAATTTTCATGTTTGTAAACGCACCCACGACACAGGAATAAATCCTAGTGTGGGGCTACGTTTTTAAAAAAGAAAAAAAAAAAGAAGCAAAAAGAAATGTTAAAAAATATTCACCTGGTTACAAGTTTTAACAGAATCTTTTTAAATTCGAAAGATAAAGGCGCGTATTTGATAGACAAAACAGTCTAACTATCCACATGGGTATACTTACATGAATCTCCGAGATTCATGTAAGTATACCCATGTGGATATAGTAATATAGTAAGTATATGGAAAATGTGTGGAAGACAAATTGCACCGAGTCTTTCGAATGATGTACCTGTTGCATAGATGAGATATTTGGAATATTTTGCATTATAGATGCTTAGTGGTTCTATATGTGGCCATTTCGGCCACATACATAGAAACGTTTAAAAATAATGATCATTGCCTAGGCTCTTTGTAGAAGCGGTCAGAAAAGAAATGTTTAGATAAGTAAATACGTAGTTATAATGAAAATGATAACGTAGTATTTTGATAACCGCTTTATCACACTTTCTTCATATGTTGTCCTACCACGTTCATTGGCAGTAAAGTCTCTGACCCAACAAGTGTAATATTATGTTAGACAGTTTGCACATATCTGGGGCAGTGTTTTTAAAAGGACCTTGAAGCAACTCAAGACAGTTTTAATGCACTCAGCGTTTTTACCTTCAACTAGAAACAAACATAGGTGTCAGAAATAGACCCCCATAATTGAGTGCGAACACCACAAAGCCGGTGATTGTGACTATTTTTAGGGAGGCCTTGTCCTCTAGTGGATGTCTTTTAGCTGATAATAAAGCTTTTGTCGTATCTTCCTTCTCTATGGCTGATCTGCAAGTTATTCATTTTCTTTCTCTCCCGCTTGCAAATGAGGTAAGAGGATATTTTTCGTTAATTTGTTGTGAGCTCTAAGACAGTTGAAATGCTCCCTTTAACACCCCGAGAAACAAATCTGTGTGGAGTCTGGAGTAACAGTCTTCAAGATGTGGTGAGCTTAGTCCCATTAAAAAACTATTGTTTATTCTCTCTACACTTTATCTACTGGTAGGTACTTAAAATCTGAAGTTCAACATATAGGTAGATAGAGAGAGACCTTTACGTAGGCACTGTTACCTTTAATATGACATGAAAAAATAATTTAATCTGCTTTATAATATGTATTTGTGTATTTAGATAGAAAATATGTATTTAGATAAATTAAAAAGTCGTAAAGACAGAGACAATATCGAAATCGTAGTCTGCTCTACATTCAATCTATTACACCTACGCTTACCGTCAACATGTAAAGCCGTGCCTACACTACTTGTATCCCGTTAATTCACGCAATCAGCTCCATAATAAATTAACGCTATTACTAAATTATTCCAGCATCTAGATTAATCTAGAAGTCGTGGCGCAGTCCGACGCGGCCGCTCTTACATTATTACAGCATTCATTAGAGTTCGCTAATTACTCCTTGCTTTAATGAATAAGCTCTAATGAACCACTTTCTGTTAATTAAAGGCGGCGTGGGGTAGGGGGTGCGGGCAGGGGTCGGGCGGGGCCGCGAGGAGGAACTTTTCTCCGGGCTCTGATTGCAAATGTGAATTTGTGTAAGTCTGAGTGGAAAGAGTGTTTTACTGAAAAGGGGTAATGAGGCGGTCGACTGGGGCCGAATTAGTTGCAACTGTGCGCCTAAATAAATTGCATTTCCTAGGTTGTATGCCGCGGGGGTAATGCTGTTAATGTGATTGCTACAACTGGTTGGGCGATAGTTTCTAAAAACTACTAGGAATAATTAAAGCAGACTGATTTGATTGGATTGAGTTTCAAAGGATCATAAAACAAAGTTGACCATTGATCAAACTATCAGCTATTCTTATTACTTTTTTAACTACAAAATTCGACGCAGGCAACTTAGTTTTGCACAAAATATTTTGCTTGCCGAATATAATGGTGACTCAAACGATGACTACTCAAAATTTTGATTATTTCAATAATCACTTCAATTTTCACGATCGCAAAGTTTGTTTCTTATGTTTTTTTTTTCGTTTAGTTTAGGAACTTCCATCCAGGCAATCTTTTCTATATTAAATAATTATATGTTAAAATATAAATTCTTTGTCGCAATCTAAGCATACACGTATGTAAAATGATTTTTAATTCAATGCAGCGTGCGCCTAATTGAATTTATTATTGACTATTAACGGTCAATGATATGCGCGAATAGCAGCACGAATACTGATGCTATGACACAATGGGAGGTAGATCCTCTGTTTATCATCACGCACAACTCTTACAGATAGGTGAGCTACAAAACTCGCTCGGTGCGTGAGTTAAAAGTTTCACTACCTTACCAATTTGTACAAATAAAGCTGATGTTTCATTCCATTCATTCGGTCTCGCTTTCTCATCTCGATTTCTGTGTTCGAACAGTGAAAGTATGGGAAGATATATTATTGCTCTTCACATAGTATTCATTACCAGCAATTCTAGGTGGAAAATCATCAAATAAAAATCCTATGGCAACTACGTCTCTAATCTGGGGCACTTGATCATATCATATGGCCGGATCAAGTGCCCCAGATTAGAGCAAACTTGTTGCTTGACGCGGGAACTTTTAATAAATTAGTTTATGCTGTCCCACTGCTGGACAAAGGCTATTTTTCACTAGTCGAGGTGAGTCATTAGGTCATACACGCGGTCCCAGTACATATTGGTGAACATCGGCTTGGGGCTACGTGCTGTTGGATCTTATTAGGTTTTCGACTAGCACATTAAGTGGTAACCGGTATTAATAGCCTAACGTGCCTTCTGAAGCACGTAGACGCTCGAATATGGAAATGCCACAATCGGTTACCCATCTCAGACCGACCCAGCCGACCGTTGCGTAACTTTGTGATCGCTAAGAACACCAAAATCGTATTATTTTGTTTTTTTTTTTAAACCTTGGTTTTATTCCTGTGTCGTGGGTACGTTTACAAACATGAAAATTCAAATACACAAATACCCAGACCGGAACAAATAATTGTGGATCACACAAAGATTTGTCCCGTGCGAGAATCGAACCCGCCACTATGAGACACAGTGCTTACAGACGGAGCGGCTTAAGCTCTAAACCATTGCGCTAAATCGTCCGTCCCATTATTTCATCCTCGTCAAACTCTCTATCATGGACATATAAAAAATATCTCCATTAACAAAAAATTAACCGAATAGTAAGTCAGTTTGCGTACATACGAGCTGAAACGCACACACTCACACCATAGTAAGTTTCTTCTTCTTCTTCTTTAAGTTATAGCTTCAAACTAATTTTAAGTGTATTTTGCCAGTGTCTAGTGAGATATATTATCGTGTTTGTTTAAATTAATTCTACTCCCCGATGAAAACATGACAACGATGATAATGAAATTAATGAAGTACCCCACCCTGGATAGTAAATTGTGGATACTTTACATACCAATAGGGAAATATGCGTGTATTTTTTAATATTTTTATACGATAGATTACATCAATATATAATTGCAAAAAAAATGTAAGCGTCAAAAACAGAATATAAAGGTAAAAAAAATGTTGGAGTTAGCAAACAGATAAGAGCACTTTAAACGCCCGCCATTTTGGCGCGCTTGGCGTGACGTCGAAGTCTATAATAACAATCAATTAGTGAACAGCTGTAGAAGTATTTTATTCTGTAATTTATTTTTATTTTGTATTTTGCGACTATTATACAATGGAACAACACTGTGTTGTGCCTAGGTGTAAAATTGCTATAAGAAATGCACCCGATAGGTGCGGACATAAGAAGAAAGTGGTGTAAAATCAGAAAAAGAGACAAGGTATCTCCATCAACTTGTTTATATTGCTGTGAAGATTTAGAGAGAAAGAACTTAAATAATTTAAACTAAAATTTTGTTTGTGTAAATCGACAACGAAAAATAACAATAAAACTAACTCAATAGCAAACATCCAACAAATATGCACTTGTTGACATTTGTATTGTAGACTTTGACGTCATATTCGATCTGACCAATAGCGTGGCGTTCCAGCTACTTTGAATTTCCCACTCATTTTTTGTACTTTCAATAATTATTTTCTTAATGAACAAGTAAAGTTATTAAAAAAAATATTGATACAGGCATTATTCTAATGTGATAAAGTTTGTAAAAAAAATATTTGACCCTTATTTGAATTACACGCATATTCCCTATTGCAACGGCCGTTTTGAGGGAAGTCAAAAAGGCACGTTTTATTACTTTGTTACAATTACCTTCACCCATGCACATTTTTATATGTGTTTTACACATAATGGTTAATATTGCTCCAATATTACACATTATTAGTCGAAATAACACAAGTTTTGGAAATTAAAACAAATTGACAACATCACTCCTCGACTTCCCGCCAAAAAACCCCCATAGTAAGTTTATCGGCCGCCATTACTTATCTGTGGCCATTACCTACGCAACAAACCTCGTTTAACAGAAACTGTTTTTATAGTGAGAAAATAAAATGCATTAAAAATGCGTTTCATGGTTTCAGCCCGTACGTACTCACGAGCTAAAACGCACACAGCTTTTCATAATTTTGGTTTAGCGAGATTCCGTCCAACTTTTTTATATGTCCATGTTCCCTATATTTCTTTTCCTGAAATTAAAACTCTATTATTTTTCCTACTTATAAAGAAAATTAGGTCAGACACGAAGGCACCCTAGACTCGATAAGTCCACGTATTGGGCTGTAAGTATCTACCTACTATAATTAATTATGCATTACTTTATTATCTGTTCGTAAATAACCTAAATATAATTTATTCCAATTTTCTCCTGCCGTTTACTAAAACTACAGTCGGCAATTAACTAATTACAAACAATTTAGGACACGTTATGAAAATATTTATACACAATTATGTACCTAAGGTGAATAATCAATAAGCGTGAAGCTACGAAGGATAGTAAGGAATTGACAAATAAGGAGTCGATGTGCGTATAAATACGCACCGCTGGTGTGTTTATTAGTTATAATAGCGCAAAGCTTGTTTCGATAGCATCCTGCCATTGTTACAATCCATTAATCCTACAAAATGTTCATTTATATCGCGGTAAGATCTTAAATGTACATAGGGATTACTTAAATTTGATTTAAACCACCAAAATTCAATAAATTTGCGACTGTTACTTAAGCAGTGATAGCCTAGTGGTTAGACCGTTGGACTGCAAAGTCAAAGGTCTCGGGTTCAAACCCAGGCACGCACCTCTGTCTTTTCGAAAGCATGTGCGTATTAAAAATTAATTATCACTTGCTTTAACGGTGAAGGAAAACATCGTGAGGAAACCTGCATGCCTAAGAGTTTCTCGAAGGAGTGTGAGGTTCGCCAACCCGCACTGGGTCAGCGTGGTGGACTATGGCCTAAACCCTATCAGTTTGAGAGGAGGCCCGTGCCCAACAGTGGGACAGTTTCTTAACAGGGCTAATATTATTATATATTACTGCTGACTGTTAGATTTAGTAATTTATTTACATTATTCTTTTTTTAGTACAGCGGCCTCGTTCGTCTATTGGCGAATAATGTGCTTTGCTATCACGAGGTCCTGTTTTCAAATCCTAGGTCGGACAAATGTAGTTTTCCTATAAAAAATTTTTTAGAGACTGAAGTTGTCCCCGATATGGAACAAAAGGCTCACCCCCTTTTACATAGGACCTAGCACCGTCGGTGAAAACTAAGTGCACACAGTACACCTCTGCCACCCCCGCTTAGGGAATAAAGGCGTAACGGTGTTTATTTGTTTGGTTGGTTATTATTAAGGACAGTCAGTTAGCGATTGACCCCTATTTCATCTGATGAAAGGTGATGATGGGTCACTGGATGATAGTGATGGTGTGGATGATGAATTAGGTACTTCTAAATAAATCTTTCTTCCTATTAAGGGAATTTCCTTTGCGTAGGTTTAATTTTAATGACACCTTTTAGGCTGCCTGAAAATTAAACAGGATTAAAATGAATACTGAAACAGATATATTTTATTAAAATGATTTGCACTCATAAATTCATTAGGTACATCCTCAATCTTATGTAAATGTATAAATAATAATTTTCCTGTATAAATGAATTTCTAGGTGTTTAATTAACGGCTTCCATCAAGACCTAATTTTTTAAATTACCTGCGTTTGTTACTAAATCGCATCCGTTACAATAGCGCAATGATTTCGCGACTTTTGACATGAAACTATCGATAATAGGTAGTGGTTAAACAGTGTAATTATCAAAAAATGTATCATGTGTTTTAATGTGTTTATTTCAGATCGCTTGCCTTCTAGGGCTAACTGCATCTTCACCGGTTCCTCCAGTTGCTGAAATCGTAAGTACTCAAGTGTTATATTACAGATTCCAGATGGAAAATCTTTTCCCAATTTTTTTTTTATCTGGAAAATAAATGCACATATATTTGAGCGAATATCGCCAGTTCGGACCCACTTTGGAACATCTGTTTTGTAGTTATTTACAGGAAACAATATATATCTGCTGGGTAGACCAGGTAGATCTGTCGCTACGAAACTGTGCAGGAAGGCCCTTCGCCAAACAGGAACAGGCAGAGCCGGTCCACGAGGTATGCGAACAACATATCAGCTATCAGCACTTGTACTAATACAAGTCGGTACTGGAACAAAAAGTATAGCGTCAATATTTGTGATATATCTTTATGAATAAGGGCCTACCGCGATCCGACCGTGATAATATATGCTTACTGGGATGGTATAACTTTACATATTAATAAAAAGGGACGGATATATTGACCATGATATACTCAAGTGTTATATTACAGATTCCAGATGGAAAATCTTTTCCCAATTTTTTTTATCTGGAAAATCAATTTATACTCAGCTCATATTCAACGTTCTCCCGCCATTTCTCTCTGGTCTGCCTTAAAAACATTATTTTAACCCTTCAGCTGTTATGTATCTGTTCAACCGTTATATCTATTTTTTTGTGGCAATTGAGTTTACTTTATGCCATTGTAAAAAGTGTACGAATATTCATTTCCAAATTAATTCAACTCCCCAATGAACTTGATGACAAAGATGATTATGAAATTGATGAAGTGCCCCACCCTGGATAGTAAAGTGATGGATACTTTACATACCAATTGCGACGGCCGTTTTGAGGGAAATCGAAAAGGCACGTTTTATCACTTTGTTACAATTACCTTCACTCATGAACATATAGGAATACATAATGGTTAATATTCCACCAACATTACACATTATATTTCGAAATAACACAAGTTTTGGAAATTAAAACAAATTGACAACATCACTCTTCGATTTCCCGCCAAAACTCCTCTCTCTATTATCTTAACGTTTTAGTAGGCATGTAGATAACAGAATAAATAAGAAAAACAAAATACGAACGAAAAAACATAAAATTAGTTCAAAACCTTTCGCCGATTAAATCTGACTGAAAGTTAGGAAGTTAATAATTTTCTTTCTCTGCAGCCAGTACCGAGCTATGGATTCAACTACGCAGTACGAGACCCGCTAACCGGTGATAACAAAGCGCAGACCGAAACGAGAGACCGCGACATCGTCAGGGGCAGCTACTCGCTCCAAGAGCCCGACGGCACCCTCAGAGTCGTAGACTACGTCGCCGACCCGATCAACGGATTCAACGCGATCGTGCGACGCAGCGGTCCCTCTACCCATCCCGTCATGGCCCACGCCAAGACTTTAGCTGGGGCTACAGCAGTAGCAGCAGCACCCATAGGATACGCCGCACCCGTAGGATACGCCGCACCCATTGCAGCTGCCCCCATCGCTCTCACAAGGCAGATCGGCGGCTACTCGTCTGTTCACGCTCCCGTTGGACAAACTACCCTGGAATCCATCCCCACTGTCGCCGGCATGGTTGGCCTCGGAGGATACGGTCTGGACCATTTAGGAGCGGGTCTCGGTCTAGGTCTCGGCGCCATTAAGGGTTAAGTCCAGGTGCTATCGCGACGTCGACTACAGCTTACTCGCATTTAAATGTGTATCATTTTATAAACGATATGAATGGTATGGGTAACATTTATATGCAAAATAAAAAACTAACGTTATGATTTTTATTGTTGTTTGTCTACATTGAGCCCACAGAACAAAGAAAATTGTACCCATACGTTATGTATAAACCGGAACACGACACGTGCATTATACGAGTATATAATGCACCAATTTCTACTCAGAGAAAAATGGGCGAAACGCGCCTCTTTTAAACAAAAGAGTGTAGTGAGGTAAACCTCACTATACATTTGTGCATTAAGGCTGCCTCGTGCTATAAAAAATTGAGATTGTCGTTTTACTTCGCTTCGACTCTGCGTCAATGGGAATTTAATAAGGTCTACTTTAGTGGACTAGGAGTAGATAACATATCAACCTGGATTGGGCAAAGGTATTCTCTCCCAAATCGAGATGAGAGAGAATAAATCTGACTCCACCACGCGGACCCGGTGTGGATTAGTGAGGTAGGTTTGTGGCTGCGTGGTGTTGATACTTGTCTGGACACCTATAAAGTGATCACATTCAGTGACAATCGAGACTAACGGTTAATCGTGCCTTTCGAAGCACGGAGCCGAACTACGCTACATTGCGGCCGGGGCGTGAGCGTGCCGCGACGCCGGCAAGACCTTGGAAGTTATAAAATACTGAAATCCGCCACACAGTTTCGCCACGCTCGACGCGATGGCAAAAGTACGACCCGCCGCCGCGTCACCAGCGAGTCCAAAGGAACCACGGCGGGAGCGAGACACCAATATGCGTGTGACCGGGACGCTATAGTATTTTTCACATAAAATGGGTAGTGACGGTTCCAATAGTCAAACGAAATGAATATTTAATTCAATGGTGTTAAGGCATAAAACCATAAGTATAGAAACGTAATGACTCTTACTGCCATTGAATAAAGTATGATATCGTTTGGCAAATAGAACTGTCAGTACCTATCCTATGTAAAAAATACTCTAGTGTTGTTGTATAGTGTTGTAGAGGCCTGTGGATGACATTAACATTGTGTTGGTGTGAGGGTTATCATTTAGAAAAATTTCCTAACTTTCAGGGAAATATTTTAACAGGTGGGACGGCACGGCTCCTAATTAAAAAAAAGACCTTGGGTAAATTTCACAGCAAACGGCACCTCTACGATTGTCATGAAATGACATATCTCTTAATGACAGCGTCAGTTCCGATTTTGGCCGCATGCCCATAGATCCATGTATGACTATAGCTTAAGATACACCTTTTTGTATTCTGGCTGTCAAGTGCACACTTAATATCACATACACATTTGCCATGTTTTCAATAATACAAAAAAAACGACCCAAATAATTATGCTACACAATTATATTTCATAAATATTAACACATTTTACTAATCATACTTAAATAAATGCACATATTTGAGCGAATATCGCCAGTTCGGACCCACTTTGGAACATCTGTTTTGTAGTTATTTACAGGGAACAATATATATCTGCTGGGTAGACCAGGTAGATCTGTCGCTACGAAACGGTGCAGGAAGGCCCTTCGCCAAACAGGAACAGGCAGAGCCGGTCCACGAGGTATGCGAACAACATATCAGCTATCAGCACTTGTACTAATACAAGTCGGTACTGGAACAAAAAGTATAGCGTCAATATTTGTGATATATCTTTATGATTAAGGGCCTACCGCGATCCGACCGTGATAATATATGCTTACTGGGATGGTATAACATTACATATTAATAAAAAGGGACGGATATATTGACCGCTGGCTTGGAAATAAACTACGTATGAACAAAAAGAAATATTTCATATTCTGAAAAAACTACAAGGTGTTCTAAAATAACTACAGTTCCTTCCTACTAGTGGAAGGATGCAGGTACCGGGGAAGACCTAGACTATCTTACCACGACCAAATAAACAGAGTCTTATCTGATGGAAAAGTCAAGAGTCTCCGTAACCGGCGAGCGTGTATGAGACGAACTATGAGAGTCGAGGAAGCCAGAGAGGTATGCACGGAAAGAACCTGTTGGAACTCTGTACTCTCTGCCTACCCCGCAAGGGATCTGGCGTGAGGTTATAGATAGATAGATAGAAAAAACTACACTATGAATCAACTGCTGCAAAAACTGCTTTACAAGAACTTTGCTACAATTATATGGCAATAGGCTCCCCCCCTATTACATGGGACCGAACATCGTCGGCGAAACGTGGGTGTACTCAGTACACCTCTGCCACCCCCTCTGGGGAATATAGGCGTGACGGTGTGTGTGTATTTTTTAAGTAAATTCTACTGACTAGTTCTTAAGCGTTTCGCGTTGGAATCAAAAAATGTAAAGCAATAGAGATGACTTTAGATTATTTTTATATTGTGAAAATTTCGTTTGATCGTGTATTCCTTTAACCAGATTCCAAAATATATATTCAAATATCATATTTCTAAATATTAGGTCTGATCCAAGTGCATGGAGTACAAAAACACGTTAGTGTGTCTGTTTTTTGTTGTTTTTTTTCTTTCTTTTTTTCTTTTGTTGGCGTCTGTGACATCAGTAACCGGCCCAACGGAAGACCAACGCTGGTTGCTAAGTAGCCAGCATTATGCTGAGTTGGGACCGTTTTTTGTGACGAGGTCATATAATTATATCTTTTTTTATTAACGTTTGTTGGTTTAGTACCCACTTGTTGCAAAGATAAACTTTATTTTCTTTTATCTTTTTATCGCGGCACAAGGTTCTGAGTTCGAAAGTTATTTATTATTCAAACTCAAACTCAATTTATTTTGTATAATCCCTGTGGGGTACTTACAAATTGTCTAAGCAAGTGAGCGCAATATAAAGACTCTAACGAGCTCGTACAGTCCTTTGACCCTTGCCAAAGAAATTCCAATGGCGAAAGTGACATAGGCTTATGGTCTGAAACAAACTAACATCGACGTAAGCGCGTCAGGTCGTTGGCGCACTTATGCCGTTTCGGGACGCATATCACCGCAGCCACGGATGATGTACTTTACATGACCGCGCTGCCCTCGCGTCCTACGCGAACGGTTACAACATAACAATAGAACTGTTATAGGTAATACTCACATCTGGTGGGAAATATACAATTTCAAACATGTTCGAGAGATCTGGGAAGATGCCGGTGGCGAGCGCCAGTACGGCGCCGCCGGACACCAGGATACTGTAGAGCAGGGGCTTGTTGTCGCGGAGACCTTCCATGAAGGGCTCCCCCTGTTAAAAGAGCATGAAGGGTCAAGAAAGAACAGGAAAGTCGACCAATTTTGATGATATACATATATCAGTTTCATTATTATCAGCTGAATGACGTCTATTATATGTCATAGGTCTCCCACGACCATCACCAGGTCATCGGTCCATTTATGGGGGCCTGAACACTATGCCTTTCGTATGTGATCACCATCGTGGACCTTTCTGCCCCAACAACCTTCAGTTCCACGAGCGATGTGCCCGGCCTAACGTTACTTAATTATGACATTCTCAGTGCTATGTCTTATCGTTTTTGATTCGATCATGCAGGAATCTGAGCACAGCTCTCTACATAGCCAGGACCATCGAAAGCGAACATCCACCGACCTCGCCGGCGAGGTCGAAGAATCCCTTGCCCACCGCGAGACATCTAGTATACCCCCTCCCCCATAACGACTGCCTAAGCCGAGGCCGTTCCTTCTTGAGGCGCTCTTGAGCTTGCCCCCTTGCCCTTCTGGTTCGAGCGTAGTGGTTGCACGCTCGCCCACTTGTCCGGTGAAGCTGTAAAGGCCCCGCGGCCAACAGCGTAGATCATTTACACACACAAAAAAAAAGAACATGCCTCAGTAAAAACTGGTGTTTTTTAATACAAGTATATTGTACGTACCCTATAGTTGATGGCGAAGGTGGATATCTGCAGCGACATGGAGATGATGTACACGGTGCTGTTGAGCAGGTCGGGCGCGAACTCACGCTCCTCGTCCTCCGCAAGGTCCATATCTAACTTCGCCGTCGTATCCCTACAAATATTATTAGCCCTGTTAAGAAACTGTCCCACCGTTGGGCACGGGCCTCCTCTTAAACTGAGAGGGGTTAGGCCATAGTCCACCACGCTGGCCCAGTGCGGGTTGGCGAACTTCACACACCTTAGACTGCAGATACCCTTAGGCATGCAGGTTTCGTCACGATGTTTTCCTTCACCGTTCAAGCAAGTGATAGTTAATTTTTAATACGCACATGCTTTCAAAAAGACAGAGGTGCGTGCCTGGGTTTCAACCCGAGACCTCTGACTTTGCAGTCCAACGGTCTAACCACTAGTCTATCACTGGTCTATGCCTACAATAAGAGAGTAACAAAAATGAAATATATAAGAAATGTTGAATATTATTATGAGGAACATCGATCAAATATACGCAGATACAGGTTCGCCCCACGAAAAATGGCACCATCAAAATGCAGGCAAACGTGGACGGTACAAAAAAAATAACAGGCCTCCACTTTTTTGCAAATACAATTTTATCTCGCCACACTGGAAGTTGCGTCTACTACACAGACAGCTGTGAAGGGGACGCAACGGCTACACTAATAAGCAGGGCGAGGGCAGCTGCGACCAAAAAAATAAAAGAATACAACATAAAGATGGCTATTCGCAGTCGAGACATGGTAGTTGTTAAAAAGCTGCTGGAGGCGGAGGCCTAAAGGAAACCCTCACAAGCAGCCAAACACCTACACAACTGAGGCATTCTCGCTCAAAGGCAAGCCAAAACAGAAAGCCTCATCACTTACAAAATCATTAATATAAATTAAAAAAAAAAAAAAAAAAAAAGAAAACCTCTACTGAAGTACCGCTACAAACAAATACCAAGCACTGTAACAATAAGCTAATAATAAGCGGCATGTACCATACAAGTGCAAATACTAACAACACATAAATTACACAAAAAAAGGTGCGGGACAAACCGGGCCCGCAGTGTCTAATTACAAATAAAAAAAAAAAAAAAAAAAAAAAAAAATACAATTTTAAGTGATACAAGTGAGGTACAATATGCCCTATTTATGTTTATATCATAACTATAACTACTGACATGGATTTGGGGACGCTTTTTTAATGTAACTTTTGAACGGTACTGTGTATCTTGTTATGATATATCAATGATGAGGAAGGACAAATTATGAGGACGCCTTGTAACCTATGTCGGACAAATAGTTATTGGGTTTTATCTATCCAATTCTATGAAGCAAACCAATCTGGATTTAAGCCTAGTAAAATGGTAACAAACTTAAGGCAAGCTATGACATTGAGACCTAAAAAGTTTGGCAAAAAATATTCTTGTTTTACACGTGCAGCCTATTAGAAAATATTGATATGTCGTGGTTGCGTTTACAAACCTGAAATATAAAAACCACCCAAACCCCGCGATAACTTGATCCATGAGCGGAGTGACTTAGTTTTTAACTACATCCAATATTCCATACCTACACAATACACCTCTGCCATCTGCACTCGGAGAATGTAGGTGTACCGGTGTTTTTTTTTCGAGCTAAACCATACTCCTTGCCTGTTGAAACTCGGTAGCCCACAAGGGATCTACCATGTGATGATATAGATTGATAGATAGAAGTATCGATATTGTGCCCTACCTTCCCGGTGAGCGCGAGGTGGCTTCGTGTACTAGGTATATGAGGCAGACGAAATGCACCGCGAATTGAGTTAGCACCGTCATTATCGTGTACACATTGAAGATGTTGGGCAGTGGACGCTGTTTGGATAAATGCTTGAGCGGCTGTAATAGAGGAGACGAGTTATAATAAGGAGAGTGTTGGGCAGTAGACGCTGTTTGGATAAATGCTTGAGCGGCTGTAATAGAGGAGACGAGTTATAATAAAGAGAGAGTTATAATAAGCTTGGAAGTCTCTGGGCTTTTGTTAACGACAAAGGGCAAAGTTTCAGTACGTATTCAAACGAGTTTGGGCTTGACATATTCATTAATATTCTGAGTAACGACAAAAAAAATTCAGAGACTCCATTTTTTGAAGTAACATTGGTTAAAAATTAATATTATTTTAAATGTCTTTGTTCATATAAAATGTGCCCATGTCACCCAGACTATGGTGATATCACGAATCGGTTGAAATAATATTAATCAAAATCGGATGAGTAGTTTACACGTTACGGTGGATCATAAAATACGAATATACATGCATAAGACTGCTCAAACTATTCTTCCTTTTGGCTTTATCGTATTCGGGTAAAACCAGTCTCACCTTGGATCTGGATATGAACAAGAAGCACGACGCAAGCAACAAGCTCTGCAGCGTGGCCTGCGTGTCGCTAAACTTGATGCCGTCCAGGTAGAGCACAGACTGACTGTACGCGAGGATCAATGCGTTCAGCGCCAGGATCTTGAACATCTGCAGCGTCGTCACCAGCGTGCAACGGCCTTGCTTTATTATATGGCAGACTGAGGAGAAATTATTGAAATTAGATTTTTATCATCAGCAAGTTGATATATGGATGATGGGAAAAGTATGAATTGTAGGTAGTCAAAAGCACATGAAGCTTTACATTTGTAGTGCGGGTCTTCGGCGTTTCTAATATGAACGGTACAAACTCCAATGTGTAAAGCTCCACGAGCTCTTGACTGTACAATAAATAATCTTTTAACATAGCAAAATAGAATAAAAAGTATTTGTGACAAAATTGCCGCAATGGTCATGATGAATGAGTGCTAATCTACAGTAATATAATAAAAAGGAAATTATTTTTGTATGTTTGTAACGAATAAACTTAAAAACTACTGGACCGATTTTAATGATTCTTTCACCATTAGATAGCTATCCAGAAGTAACATAGACTATAATCATAATCATAATCATTTATTCTGCAAGTGTAGGTAGGTACAATTAGGTCTTATATTATAAAATAGAACTCCACACTTTGCCACAAAGCATGCAAAATTTGGCAGACTTACTAAATATTAAAATGTAACTTCACAATATAATAAGATTTAAGGCATTAACACTTACATTTCTCATTGAATTATAATAATTATAATATTTGCACATTACATTAAAATAACAAACAATAATCATGAAATAAGTAGATAAATAAAATTGGTAATAATCATAGTCAAAATAATAAAATGTCAATAATAATCGGATTGTCAAATGAACTGGTCGAATTGAATTATTGAAAATGTCACAATTAAATTAAAATGTCAATTTTAAAATATAATGTCAACATTCATTAATGATTCATATTATAGGTGCATAATTATTTGGATTATTTCTTTCTAAATATTATTTTACACTATAGAATGCATTTTCAATCAAAAAAATCCTTTAATCTTCGCTTAAATATTTCCAGCGTATCTATTTCGACGATACAGTTTGGTAGTTTATTATATATTCTAGGGCACATGCAATACACCCTTCTACTTTTTAATAAAACATCGACCCGGAAGGTGGCGCTGTAGTCGACCCGGTACGAAGTTGCTGGATTACATTATTCAAAAAAATCTTGTAAGTTTTCATTAATAAATTTTCTGTGCATGAATGAATGACAGACGCGAGAACAGCGACGGCTGCGCAGCGGCGACATGTTCCGTCCCCAATCCCCATCGCCATGTTTTAACAACAGGCATAGCAGCGCGAACGTAATACTTGAAATACCTCATTAGAGTTTCGACGTAGGGGATTGATCGGCAAAGTCAAATAAATGTGTAGACTTTGGGGCTTCATTAGGCAAATATTTTTAACGTCGGGGGGTAGGGGGAAGCTATTGCATTAGTGACACACTTGTTTAACATTATGAAAATCTTACTGCAAAAAATACTGGAGAGTCGACTGGTAAAAGGCGCGGCTACACTAGCGTCTCCGAGGCGCACGAGCTGCGGCTGGTCTTCCTCCTCCAGCTCCCGCACGGCGCGGCGCAGCCTGGCCGCGGCTTCGGCGCGGGCTTCGGCTCTCGCGTCGCTGCGAGACGCGGGCAAACGCCGCGGCGGCTCGGCCTCTACTGAGCGTTCTTCCCGAGGCTTCTCGCGAGGACGCTCCGGTGCGTTCGCTAATATCGCTACACCTACCTGTTGAACATCATCTTTATCAGCTTTCTCCAACCCACTGCGGGACATAAGCCGAGGAGCCCTTTGCCTCGTGTTCACCATTCTTCACGGCCCTGTGCCAATCTACCATAAGTTCTTCCTCCAACACTCGATTCATTTATCGACTCAAAGTTTAACTAATCATAAAGTTTAAGAGGAAAAGTCATGAGGAATAATATCAGCTTATACTGTCTACTGCTGGGCAAAGGCCGTCTCTCACAAATCGAGGTGAGAGAGATTAGGTCATACTCCACCACGCGGACCCAGTGCGGATTGGTGGGGGCAGGTTTGTGGCCACCCGCTGTTGGACTTATCAAGCCGCCTTTAAGGCTTCCAAACTCGGCTTAACCCCTATTAAGTGGTAACCGGGACCAACGGCTTAACGTGCCTTCCGAAACGCGGAGACGCTCGAATATGAAAATGCCACAAACAGTCACCCATCTCAGGCCGACCGAGTCGAACGCTGCTTAACCTTGGTGATCGGTAAGAACAGTCGTGAGGAATAACAAGCACAAATTACTCCAGCTCATCCAAGGAAAGATCGTCGATTAAAAGAAGTGCCGGTAGGAGGCGACACTCTTGGTTAAAAAGATTGAAGGAGTTATTGGTCTGCAGAATTATCGCCCTTCAGAGCAGCAGCCTTGAAAGTTCGAATTGCCCTGCTATAATCCAACCTCCATTTGGAATGGAAAATCTCCTCGGTTAGTAAGAAGTGTTTAAAAATAAGGTTCTAATTTAGCCGCCTGTATGTATAGAACCTTTTATTTTCAGCAAACTTAATCTACCTACTGTGATTTAAAAAAAATCCAGGAAAAGATTTAATAGAATTCTGACTAGACTGCAGTCCTCTAGTTGCACAAAATATTAAACATTACAGTTTAATATAAAATTTGAATAACGCCTATATTCCCCACATTTCATTATCGATATAGGATCCATTGTAATAAAGGGCAAACCCCATAAAATGTTGTCTGTCCTAGTACCCGGTTTATGCACTGGTACTGCATTGCTCTATGTTTCCAAACACTCCCGACATCAGATTTTCTTTTCCCAAGGCAATTTTTATACAAGCTTTCCCATCCTTTTTATGATGCACCACCCTCACTTTTTTTCTACTTTATATATTTCTATAGATTTTAATTCTTAAGTTTTTTCCAATATTATGTTTTCCCCATTATTCCAAAACGATTTCTAAACAGGCCACACTGAATGGGCGTGGCTTGACAGTCTTTTGACTGCCGCTCAAAAAACCGCCAACAAAGTGAGCGCCGGGCAGTGATAGTGTGGGAAAGGACGTAGAGCGTAAGTGGCGCGTTTATACGACTTACCTTGCCTCACTTCATGCGGAAATTGACAGTGTTTAAATCGGGTATTAGGTACGATTTAAGGTCCGAGCTCCCAATGTAATAGAAGGCGAGCCTGATAACACTTTATCTGGCCTAGGACGCATGCTCAAGACCTCGTAATAGCTCGTGAAAGCGACTAACTTAAAAGTATTAAAAGATCGAACAAATGAAACTTACATCAGCATGTTTCAGAGCTCCAACGTCGTTGGTTCCATCTCCGCACATAAGTGTTGTGTACCCCAAAGATTTCAATGTAACTATTACAAACTCCTTCTGTTTTGGCGCAAATCTAGCGAACACTTTGATGTGAGGCATCAACTCGCGCAGAAAGTTACGATAATGTTCGTTCAAATACGTTAGCCCTTCCCCAGTTATACACAAATCAAACTTCGAGGTCAACTGCTTGGAGGTCTTGAATGGTTGTACTGGTAGATCTAATTCTTCATCTATAGACTTCCAACCCCATTTCTCATTGTTCTCTGTCAAAATTAAAACTTCCTCCCTCTGTGTAAACTTCAATTCTTTGGCAACGTGACACGCGGTTAGCGGATTATCACCAGTAATCATAACTACTGAATGAGACGAATGTACAATCTCTGCTATCGCTTTCTTTGAGTCAGTTTTCAGTGGACACGAAATTATGACGAATCCAACAAAAGTTAAATCAGATTCAATATTCTCGCGTGACATATCCCTTATTTCTTGTGAGCTTAATTTACCTAAATTTCTATATCCTAACGCCAACACCCTAGCGCCCCTCCTCGATAGCGTCAGATAAACATGATCATAGTGACTAGGGACCTCTTTGAGCATGGTTTTAATTGTTTCTGGCGCGCCTTTGACACTGCTGATGTAGTGAGTTTCTATGAAGCCACGTTCGGGGACCTGGTAGCCAGCTATTATGGACATCCTTTTGAGAGCACTCGAGAAGTGATTTCTATGGACGATTTTGAGACCGGGAGATTTTCCTTTCTTTGGTACGACAGCATCCCCTTTAGTGAGATTCCATTCAGCGGCTTTCAGTGTCGCTTTTTCTAGAGGATCTCCGACTACCCCGTCGTCAAGTTGCACGAGAGAATGACATGAAGCTAACACTTGTATCGTTTCTATGGGCGCTTGTGCTAGTGGTATGACTGTAGCATCTGTGTGGTCGCCTATCCCCGCCACACCTTCTACGACTAAATTATCACTTGTCAATGTACCAGTCTTATCGAAACAGCAGATTTGTACTTTCCCAGCGAAAGGTATCCTAAATGGCTCAGTACAAAACACAGCTAGCTTAGAGAGAGATAACAATGAGGTATTCACTGCTAATGATAATTCTATGGGCAATTCTGGAGGTACAACTGAAGTCAATATTAGCGTGCATTCCAAAAAGAGCTTGTATCTGTTTCTCTCTGGATCCTCGCATCCTTTGATCCATACATATACAGCAGCAGCAATCGCAAATATTAATAAGAATAGGATAAATCCGAAGGTTTCTAAATTGTTAGCAGTTACTCTTTTAACACCAAACAGAATTGTTCTCAACAATTTGCCTTGCGACGTATTAAATCCATTACGAATTACGTATCCAATGCATCCATTGTCTGGCGCCTTTAGGGCGGATGAAACATTTTTACTAGGAGACGAGTGCTGGACAATTTTAGTACCACCAAACAGCATATGAAGTTTGCCATCACCCTCTGGGTCTAAATGTTGTTTAAGATTCTTTTCATTTTCTACTGCTTCCTTCATTTGTGGTACACTTTCACCGGTCAACATGGACTCGTCAACGATGCATGAACCTCTTAGGAGAACAATGTCACATGGGACTAAATTTTCGTTAAGGGACCGTGTAAGGGACACTATATCGCCCGGTAACAGCTGATCGCTCATTAATTGCCGCCACCTTCTATTACGGTAGACATTCATGTTATAAGGTTTGTTGCCCATCTTACGAATCTCAGCCATGTTTCTGAGCTGCTGTTGAACTAAAGTGCATTCAAACATAACAAGCATAACGAGAGTGAATATTGAGTAGTACCAATACTTGTCTAGGCACCACAGTGCTACACAAAATACTTGGAACACGAAAAACGGTGCTGTTGCTCTTTCCTTAAATAGCTCCATGAATTCTGGAACAACCTTAAACCAAGAAACATAATACTAGAAGAAATAGACATTAGACAGTAAATTATTGCCAGTTTAATAGTTATTTGATAATAACCTATCCTGATTTCTAAATATCCTAAGCCCATCAGCATCATTTACAACGAAATGCACAATAATATCTATTAAAACTACTTTAACCCCTAATTCACGCACGGGCGCATTTTTAACGCGGGGTGCCGAAACGCTGTACAGCGCTTTCAAAAAAAGGAACTGTTAGCATTTGATATATCATAACAATATACACAGTCCCGTAAAATGTACCCAAATCCACGAGAGTAGTTATAGTTATGATATAAACATATAAATTAGGGCATATTGTACTTTACTCGTATCATTTAAAGTTGTATTTGCAAGGAAGCGGAAGCCTGTTAATTTTTTAGTACCGTCCACTTTTGCCTGCCTTTGGAGGTGCCACTTTTCGTGGGGCATGTATCTACCTATATTGGAATGATGACTGTTAGCCATTTATTTCATTCCAGCACTTTACTTTGCGCGCGTTGAAAATGCGCTCGTGCGAACTTAGGGCTAGATAATGGATCCAGTAACGTAAATTAAATAGATAAAAATAAAAGCTTACAATAAATTGATGATGAGAAGAAATTATTTTAGAACATACTTGGGAAAATTACTAAAAAAATAATTACACCTTACAATATCTATTTTTTTTCGTACTTATGTATTACTCGATGCATAAATTAATCACTACACTAATTAAAATGAAGAAAGAAAGTGTATTATTACCATAACCATTTCATTTTTTCCATATTGCTTTTCGGCAATATCAATTAATTCATCATCCAAGTACCCTTTAGATTCCATGTATTCCTCATAAGTTCTGTGTATTGGAAATTCAATGGTATGAAAAATCTTCCTTTCCCAGTCATATACGTATTTGCTTTTTTGAAATGTAAACCACACATCTGGCTGGGCACTCCCTTTATTCGTTGACTGAAAAAAAAAAAGCTCAATTGATACAGCTCCATGGCTTTAGAAGCAGTTTACAATTTTATTGGTTTAATTATGTATGGCGCAAAAGCTTTACAGGAGCTTGAAAAGTTCAATGACCTACCTAATGCATATTTCTTAATGTCATACTCAATCTTAACAATTTCACACAAAAGAAGTAAGACTATTTTCATTAGCTGCATGGAATATATTTCTTCGTAAGTTTTAAAAAACTTAGCCTCACGCTAGGAATTATTACTGTATTATCGGTATATTTACAAACATGAAATTTACATACGCAAATACCTAGAGCGAAATAAGTATCTGTGGGTCACACAAAGATTTGTGCCATACGGTAAATGAACCAGAGACCATGCGTTATTTATTTAATTATTAATATCATATCATCAGTCATTTAGAGTTAATTTATTTTCTTTATCTGCACTTAATCTACTTAAACTAACAATACGTCAATACGTGTGTTAGGAGGCCCTGCTCTTCTGCTTAAAGATAAATTGAGATAGACTAATCTTAAAACTTTCTAAGTCTTTATGTACAAAGAAATATTTCTAGATGCATGTTTGTAGACAAATTGCTTTGAATGTATATTATATTAACTAAGGTATGGACTCCATATTCCTGTAACACTTTGCAATCTCCCAGGCGATCTGGAGTGATACAGATAGATAAATAAGAGTTATTGACCCTAAACATAAAGGGTAAGTTAAGAGTCTCCATAGCCGGCGAGTATGAAATGAACAATGAGAGTTGAGGAAGCCAGAGAGGTCTGTGAGGAAAGAACCTGGTCGATCTCTGTACTCTTTGCCTACCTCACCAGAGAACTGGCGTGATGATATAGATCAGGGATTCCCAAAGTGGTCGATATCGGTTTCCCAGGGGTCGACATAAATGAAACTGATTTTGGGGGTTGACGAGGTCTAACACACGACCCCTATTAATGTGATAATGCAAGAAGAGTAGATTACCATCAGAACAGACGAGGAGCTTAAGCAGAAGTACAACCAAGGCTATCAGAAGTTCTCGTTGCAATGCAACATTGGAACACAGTATCCTGCATTGTGGAACATTGCTGAAAAACACCTTATCGCTTTTCCATCATCACACCTAGCCGAAAAATGCTTCAGTGTGGTTACAAACATAACTTAACAATTGACAAACAAAGAAACTGTTTGAAAATCAACGAATGCGGAGATTTAAGGCTGCAACTCACCAATATTGAACCGGATTTAGCTAGATTAGTAGAAACCAATCACCAGGTTCATCCATCACACTGAATTTTTTTTATCTTTACTTTGCGATGTTAATGTATTTTTCAAAAATAATTACCTATTTAAGTATTTTTATGTAATTTGTATTAATAATTACACAGATACTTAAGACAGATATTTAATTAATGTTGGCTATTTATTTTGTTAAATTTTGATGAGAAAATGATGTCAAGTTTACTAACTTAACCAACCGCAAAGTTTTTAAATTGGTAAGTATTTTGTATCAATAGAAAAAACTAGAGATTTTTAAAGTAATTTGGCTATCGGGTCTGAGGTATAATTTCATTTTGGAAAATTTTGGGAATCCCTGAGAGATAGATAGAATCTGTTGAGGTTTTATTTCTGAACAATTTACTCAATACAAAAGTAGAGTAATAATAGAAACACCAAAATATGATAGCAATTTAAACGACGATACAAACATGTTGAACTTGACCTTTCAGGTTACTGCATTAGTTAAAATGTTACACATGGCATTATAATATAAGAAATTGAATAAATTAATTTCCATAATTTATACTTGTTCATAGTTATCTATAGGATAATTGCTTAATATGACGAAATATCTATAATATTTCAGGTTTTCCTAATCAAGATGTTATTGAATAGATAACTGAGCTTCGAAGTATACATGAAGATTAGTAATAATTTGATTGATTTGAAGCAATTTCAGATTTATTTTGTTGAGGAAATGGAATAACACCATCCAAAAATATGAGAGTGCAGGAAGCCAGAGAGGTATGTAAGGAAAGAACCTGTTGGAACTCTGTACTTTCTGCCTACCCCGCAAGGGATCTGGCGTGATGATATGGATAGATTTAAAAAGCTGTAGTTTGGTCAGCACTCTAAAAGTAAAACAAAAAGGACTCATTCCTGTTTCTGCATTTTTAGTTGTGACACTATATTATTTGGCCAGATACAAATGTTTGTAATCTTTCATATCAATAGGGCACAACAATACACCGTCACACCTATATTCCCCAAGCGGGGATGGCAGAAATATACTGAGTACACCCACATTTCACCGACAATTTTAGGTCCCATGTTATAGAGGATTGCCATATACCAGGAACAATTCCAGACTCCAGACTCAAACTGAGAAGTATTCGTAAGAAAAACTACATTTGTTCAACCTAGGATTTGACCCAGGACCTTGTATTCAGAAAAGCGATGTGTGTTGCCACTAGACCAACAAGGTGGACACAGAAAACTTGTCAAGATACTATTACAGCAAGCAGATGGTTCTATTAGTTAACCATTGTTACATGTCATTATTATATATCCCTCAAGCTACTGCAAAGAAAGTTTCACCTTGTAAAGCTAATTTATACAATTGTTATCTGTTGTGCAAATTAATGTATGCTATTTTCATTTTCTACAAAATTGGAATTAGTATACATTTCAATTTCATAGTAGAATAAGAATGCATAAAATAATAATAAACAATATCAGCCTATACTGCCCACTGCTGGGCAAAGGCCTTCTCTCACAAATCGAGGTGAAAGATTAGGTCATACTCCACTACGCCCACCCAGTGTGGATTGGTGGAGGCAGGTTTGTGGCCACCTGCTGTTGGAACTTATCAAGCCGCCTTTAAGGCTTCCAACTCGGCTTAACGACTACCACATTAAGTGGTAACCGGGACGAACAGATTAACGTGCCTTCCGAAGCACGAAGACGCTCGAATATGAAAATGCCACAAAAGGTCACCCATCTCAGGCCGACCGAGCCGAACGCTGCTTAACCTTGGTGATCAGTAAGAACACCGCGGTCGCACAGCGCTACAAGCGCCTGCATGCATAATAATAATAGTCTGAATAATGCTAGTCTGAAATACACACAAAAAATAATAAATGGTACCTTTGTATGACGAAGTTTAACGATTTCAGAAAATCCATTGTTGGATGTTGGTACAACCTTCACAATTTCAGCCTGTATTGGATCCTTCACCTACAAATAAATCAAAATAACATAATTAAATTAGACAACAACATATTACAAAAGACACGGGCAAATCAATTACTTACCGATGAACAAGACAGGAAACACTGGATGTGTACACTCCAGTAGCAACAGAGACAAATGAGTATTTGTATGGTAGCAATAACAGCGACAGCAACGAAGCCAGCCTCGAAGTTGTCCTCAAATCCGTACACAAATATCCACGAATAAAACACGACCGGGTAAATTATCAGGAAAGGTAGCACCGTCCCTTGCAGAACGGTCGGCACCGGCTTAAAAAGCTGTGTATATTGAACTAAATCGTCCAATGACGACTGCATCTTATTAGACACCATTTTTACAATTAATGCTATTTCGTCGTGCACCAAAATTACAATACTATCTTTTCCAACTTTTTAGTACAAGATTATACATAATTTAATGTTTTCTTACGGGAAATTAATTCAAAAATAAATATATTTCTATTTTCTAGTCAACTCTACTTGACAGATTGACAACCAAGAAGAGGAGAGAGAGGGACGAGGAAACTCGAAGAGGAGAACCGGAAACAACGTGCTGGGAAGCATTCGTGTCAGGTGATATTCCGTTCCACACAGAATGAAGTAATATTATATTGTAAAAAAAAATGGTAACAAATACCACTCTAAAACTGCAAATCATGCGAATTGTAATTAATTTTATTAGTTTACAGAGCGATTAGGACAATATGCTTGGATCCAGATCATTTACAGGAAGACAACAAGAAATCCACTTAATGAAATATTTAGAGTTAGGTTTGGGATGACATGTAATGAAATAATATAAGCAACATCTATTAAATTTTACTATTACAGAGTCCAAAAATGGCTACAAAACATTATTGCCCCGGCATGTAGTACTGTGAGATTTGTGAGAGAAGGCCTTTATCCAGCAGTGGGCAGTATAGGCTGATATTATATTATTATGTAGTAATGTATCCCATTTCATATTGAACAACGTTTAAAGAGATATAACAGGAAATACTCAAGGCCCTACAATTTAGGTATTGTAAAAAAAAACTGTTGTCAGTGTCATTGTCAGAAAAGGCGCCAAAAGTTGTTTTGTTTTTGCATTTGCGTTTTTTTGTAAAACCAAAAAGACAAGAAAATTTTGTTATACCAGGTGAGTTTTTACAACATCAAAATGGATTTAAAGATACGGAGAAAATCCGTGCGTGTCCCACTCATCGGAATTCAAGCAGAAACGTATCCTCACGATCTTCAAATATATAAACTTCCACCTGTTGAGAATATAACTTTACAAGAATTTGAAAGTTTAGCATTGGAAAGAGTGACTCTGCTAAGATGTTTAGCTACAGCAACAACCCTCAAAGGTTTACGGATGTATTCCGACGAATGGACAGAATATATAGTGAGTGACATGAGGAGTCAAGGATTGAAATATTATGCTAAGCTATGTGAGAAGTCAGCATGCGGGACCACCGAAGCGGATATACAGGCGAGACGTAAAGATCATATAGCACATTTTATACTCAGACTAGCTTACTGTAGGACTGAAGAGTTGCGGCGCTGGTTCATTGCCAGAGAATTGGAATTGTTCAAATTGAGATTTGCTGCTATGAGAGGTGAGTCAGTTGACACTTTCTTTAAACTAAATAATCTATGTTATACCAACATAAGTGATGATGAAAAGAGTGAAATCATGCATCATTTAAGAGAATCCACACCTTACTCAAATGTTGATAATATGAAATTCTATAAGGTAAAGTTTTATGAAGTTTTGGATTTGGTGAAAGCTAGAAAAGTGTACCTTAATGGAGGGTATGCCTACATCCCACATAGAGATTTTATATCAGTTCTGTCTGCTCAATATAGAACACAGCTAAAGCAAAGCTTGGCTGTTGCATGCCATCACCTTGGAGAGATAGAACAAGATGAAAGACTAGTGTCCTTACTAAAAGGTCTGCATCAGTCATACACTGGTAATGATTATAGTGATGCAAAAGTAGTTGTGCCTATTGAGAGCCTCGACTCATTGTCTACGAAATCATTCCCATTGTGCATGCGCCAACTACATGAGCAGCTAAGAATGGCTCATCACTTGAAACACGGAGGCAGGTTACAGTATGGGCTGTTCTTAAAAGGAATCGGAATCACCCTTGAAGATTCACTAAAATTTTGGAGAGATGAATTCACTAAAATTATGGAACTTGACAAATTTGAGAAGCAGTACGCTTATAATGTGAGATATAATTATGGTAAAGAGGGTAGTAAGAAAAATTACACACCATTGAGCTGTCTGAAGATTATAACTACTAATGTTGGACCTGGGGACTGCCATGGATGCCCATTTAGGCATTGTGATGTCAGTATTCTAAAGAATAGACTTCAAGGATATGGGTATGAGCCACAAGGTACGTTGAATGATTTACTTTGACTTATTTAAATATTTATCACAGTACATCCTACAACTTCATTTACATTTAATTAACTGGAAAAAATAGGCATTTACTAGATTTTGATACATTATTGTTTGTAAATTTTATCCAACACATTTCTATTTTATTTTAATAATAATTTATTCATTTAAATAACTACATATAATATAAACATAATAATTTATGTGAATCAAACATTTAAAAATACCTGCCTATCCGTATCATCACACCACATCCCTTGTGGGGTAGGCAGAGAGTACAGTTCTAATGTTGAGAAATACCTATATTACTTATACACAACTGCAACATGCCAAACATCCCTTTTTAAAATATTTTGTTTTTATTTTAGCAATCAACGAGATAATAGATATGACAAAGAAGGGACATTTCCAAATAGCTTGCAGTAAATACTTCGATGCTGTTCACCATGTTGACTTAGGGCTTGGCATCAATCATCCAAATCAATATTTTGAAGAGAGCCAGAAGCTTATTAAGGGCGACATTAAGGTGGAGATAAAAAAGGAAATGAAGACCAACCCAGTTAAGAAAGAACCTCTAGATGGGATAGAAATGGACTTTGATGACGCAATGTGATGTTGTTTTTGTTTTCTTAATGTGATGGTATAGCCAGTACTATTTTTTAGTATACTGCCAGTTAATTAGTTGGATAAATAATAACAATTCATCTCAAACTCAAGTGTTCAAGCATTTCGGCTATAATTCACCATTTATATTGTACTTTACTTAAGTTACTTATATAAAAAAAAAACGATATATAAATTACTGTTGAAAAGGAAAAAAGTAATTTCAATGAATGCACATTATGTGTATGGAATAAGTTCAGAGTATCGAGCAAGCATTTGAAATTTTTTCATATCTGTTTTTAATTCCTCTATTCCCAACATGAAAACTGAAAAAAAAATTTAGATATGATATATCCTGTCTTACGATGTGTTATTCATAAGAATTACTTGAAATAAAAACGAATCATAAAAAATGAGATAATTTTTATTGATTTAATTATAATATATTAAGATCTATTTCTTCTTAACATACATAGCTTGTCTGGTTAGTTTGCCACAATATAAACCACATACAAAAATTAAAGCTACAATTGAAAGGCCTACAATTATAAAGTATTTTTTAGATGCTGAAGCTGATATTTCATTATATATGTCACTGAACCCGTTCACATGTATCTGAAAATTAAAAAGCGAATTATACCATTTACATACTTGTATAGTCTCATTATATAGCAGAAAAAAATTGTATAGTGCTATCTTGCTCGACTAAAGCCACTCCCGTTTTTCCTTTCTACCCTGGGATCGGATCATACTCTACAAGAAGTTTGACTTGTTAAACCCCTATGACTATTAGGAGTACATACTTAGAAACTATCATAATTTGAAAAATGTATGCTTCAAATATTGCTCTAAATCAAAATTTTACGATATACACACAGATTGACTGCCTCGTTGGTCTATTCGCAATGCGCATCGCTTGGTGATCACGAGGTCTTGGGTTCAAATCCTAAGTCACATAAATGAAGTTTTTCTAACGAAAACTTGCCAGTACGAGGCATGCCTTTTAAGTTTTGTCGTTTGAAGAAAAAAACAACTAGAACCTTATAGTACTTTTTATTGTTATTCAAAGTATTCACCACGTAGCTTAATATACTTTTCCATTCGCTCAAACCAGTTATTATAACATTTATTCCACTCTAAAGTGGGGGTGTTCAAAATGGCTGACTTAAAAGCGTCGACTGCTTCTTCACCGGAATGGAACCTTTGACCACGAAGACTTTTCTTAATTTTAGGAAATGTAAAGAAATCGTTAGGGCTTAGGTCAGGACTGTATGGAGGACGGTCAAGAATTTCTACTTTTTCCTGCTTCAAATACTCAATCGTTTGACCAGCGCTGTGTGAGCTTGCGTTATCGTGGTGCAGGATAATGCGTCGGTTTGAGTTAGATTTTCCAAGTTCGGCGATGACTTGTGGTAAACAAACTGTGGCATACCACTTTGCGTTAACCGTTCTACGATCTTCAAGTCGCAACATGGCCGGTTTTTCCAACGAACGTGGCCACCATCTTCTTTGAAGTGCTTCGAGAACGAACAACTTTAGTCGGCTTTGGCTCGTCTTGAAAGACCCAGATGGTAGATTGTTGTTTGGAATCAGCATAGATCCAAGATTCGTCACCACTGATGATGTCGTAGACGTGATTTGACTCTCCTCGGTTGAACCTTTGCAGAGTTTTCTTACACCATCTGACGCGGGCCGCCTTGTGATCGTCGGAAAGCAGATGCGGTATCCAACGGCAAACTAGCTTTCTTACACCAAGCGCTTCATGCAAGATCTTCTGAATGGTTGTCCCTGAGATGCCTAATAGAGCCCATTCTCTCGATACGTCACATGACGATCTTCGAGAATTAGTTGTCTCACAGCAATGATGTTATCTTCAGTGAAGGCGGATTTTGAGCGTCCTTCGCGAGATTTGTCACTAACACTAGTATGTCCACGCTGGAATTCTAAATACCAGCGCTCGACAGTCCGCAGACATGGGGCTTCATCACTGAATACAGATGTTAGCTCTTCAAAACACTGGAGCCGTGTTAGACCTCTTCTAAAGTTGTAGAAAATTATTGCAGGAACATTTTCCTTAGAAAGATTCTTTTTCGTACGTAACCTGACAGATTCCAATCGACGCTGTGACTAAAACAATAGCATTAATCCTAAAGCATTAATTCAAAATTTAAACACATTCGAATATAGAACAGTTCCAAATTCAAAATTGCCGGGAATTATGGAAACGACAGAACTTAAAAGGCATGCCTCGTATGCGTCCAGAGTCTGGAATTGTGCCATGGCAATATATTCGCCCCCACATGGAGCCTAACATCGTCGGCGAAAAGTGGGTGTACTCAATACACCTCTGCCACTCCTGCTTGGGGAATATAGGCGTGACGGTGTTTTTTTCTTTATAGACACTTTTTATTTTTATGATTATACTAAGAATTTATTTATTATGAAGAATTTTATATACGATTATACTTACAGCAGCGACATGTCTGTACATTTCCAATCTATTTGAGAAGGCTTTCTCACAGTCTGCTTCCAATTTTCTATTGCTATCATTAAGAATTATTTTTAGACATTTTAAACCTGGAATACAATATGGTAATTTGTCAGTCATACATAGTAAAACAAGCTGGTTCTTTTAACTTAGGGGAAAAGATAGCAACACTAGAGATATTCTTTTATCATTAATCCTTTTTTCATAAAAACTGACAACACTATGGGCTAATTTGTTAATCATCACTACCAAAGAGCTGCAGGAAATGATGACGGACTTGGACAAACAAAGCAAACAGGTGGGTCTGAGCATGAACTTACAAAAAACTAAAGTAATGACAAACGCAGTGGAGACAGAAATGCAACTAGGCAGCCAGACATTGGAGTATGTTAAAGAATACATATATATTAAGGACAGGTTATATCACCAAATGATACATCCAATAATGAAAGAAGAGTTGGAAATGCTTGGAAAAGATACTGGGGTTATAAAGAAATTATGAAAAACAAACAATTCAAAACATACATTAAATCGAAAATATTCAACACATGTGCTGCATGTGTTTTGCCAGTATTGACATACGGATGCGAAACATGGAGTCTCACGAAAAAAAACAAATAAGGCCAAAGCATGCTAGGCACAAAAAGAATAGAAAGGACAAGGAACGAAATGTCCAGACAATAATAAAATTAGAGACATCTCACTCATCTCATAACACATCTCACTAACAACAAGAAGACTAATGTGGAAACGGGCAGGCCCCTTAACGAGAAGAAAAAAAATGGAGTAAGACTATTACTACCTGGTACCCAAGGGGAAATAAAAGAAGTAAAGGGAGACAATTCAGGGAGATGGGAGGATGACTTTACCAACACAGTGGAGAAGTGGATCAGGTTGGCACAGTACAGACAAGAATGGAAGGATTTGGAGGAGGCCTTTGCCAAAGGGCAAACAGACGCTTGACAACATTTTTGATACTTTGCTTTGTAAAAGTTTTTATGTCTGAATAAAGGCTATTATTATTATTACATAAAAGTTATTCATAGGATAAAATCTATACTAATATTATGAAAAGGAAAGATTTGTTTGTCAGTAATAGATAAACTCTCTGAAACTACTGATTATAATAATTATTTCATCATTGGGAAGCTACATTTTCCAAAGTAACATAGACCCGGTATAGGTGGCGCTGTTGTTAACCAGATGCGCGGTTTAACATCATGGCCCCAAGTCTGCTATTTTTATGTGATGTGTAATTATGGCATGCTATAACATTCCTTCAATTACAATTATGCCTGAAGTCCGTAATCTACTAAATTCTTTATCATCCTATTAACAAATACCGAAAAATGTTTCAAGTAGTATGCCTATGTAAAACCATCACTGAATTAATAGATTGTCAAAATCAACGATTATGAAATCAATGAACGACAATTTTACTAAAATTGCAGACTTGGTGCCCTGGTTGACTGGAAAACTGCTAGTCACTACATATTATAAAACAAAGTCACCCCGCCGCGTCTGTCTGTCTGAACGCGATAAACTCAATAACTGATGATTGATCCGACCGATTTCGGCCATGGCGACCACTTTAAAGACCCCTAGTCAGAGTAATGCCGCTGATGCGCTCGAAGATGGCTTATGTAGCCTATCTTCGCGGCGAAACTCCGTGCACATTGAGGGCACGTAAGTACGCCGTTCTCATAGTTGTATGATATGGCAGCAGGTGGGCGGGCCTTTAACTGATTGCGTTTGGCGTCAAGGTCAGCTTTACGCTGAGCCTCGAACTCGTGTACTTGGCTGTTCACCATCCTGCGCCATTCTGGCCGCTGTGCTGCCAAACGTTCCCAACGAGAGGGCTCTATGTTGCATCTCTTCATATGTCGCTTTTGGACATCCTTGTACCGGAGGAGGGGACCGCCATGATTCCGCTTGCCCTTCTCCAGTTCAGAGTAGAAGATGCGCTTCGCCACTCTTTCCTCCGCCATACGAGATACGTGACCGCACCACCGAAGCTGTCGACGCATTAAATAGGCCTCAATGCCACCAACATTGGCTCGTCGGAGAACTTCGGTATTTCGCACTCTATCGGACCATCTGATCCTCATGATGGTACGGAGGCATTTAAGGTGGAAGCGATCCAGAGTGCGAATGTGGCGGCGGTATACACACCACGTCTCAGAGGAGTATAGGAGGTTTGGCAGCACGATTGCCATATACACCGATATCTTAGTGGGCAACTTAAGGTTATGCGAGCAGAAGACCTTGGTACATAGCTTGCCGAATGCCGCAGCTGCGGTACCCACCCTGCTATTGATCTCAGCATCAAGGTCACACTTGGATGTTACAGTGTTCCCCAGATAGCGAAATCTATCCACCTGCTTTAGCACATCCTCACCAAGTTTTATGGTCAGTGTCTCGTGACCGTGCATGTCCAGGGACATCACCTCCGTCTTATTGACACTGATCTTTAAGTCAAACTTACGGCAGGCTTGGTGGAATGCGGACATCAGCTGTTGCAGGCCGTCTAGGGATTCTGATAGGAAGCACAAGTCATCAGCATACAAGATCTCAGTGATCAGTGCGTAAGAGACTTTAGTGCGAGCCTTAAGTCTAGCCAAGTTGAAAAGGCTGCCATCTGTGCGGAAACGGATGCGGACTCCCTGAGAAACAGTGTGTAAGACCTCTCTAACTACCACCGCAAAGTATAAGGCGAACAGAGTAGGCGCTAAGACACATCCTTGCTTCACCCCACAGGTAACGGGGAAGAAGTCTGTCTGTTCACCGTCTACGGCAACGCAGCATTGCATGTCGTCATGCAGGAGTCTAAGAAGTCTCACAAACTTTTCCGTGCACCCGAGCTTACCTAGCACCAACCATAGAGCTTCCCGAGGCACGCTATCGAAAGCCTTCTCCAGGTCAACAAAGCAAAGGTACAGCTGACAGCCCTGTTCCCTGCTCTTTTCTTGCAGTTGACGCACAGAGAATATAGCTTCGCATGTGCCTCGGTCCGGTCGGAAGCCAAACTGGGTCTCAGGCAGAATCTTTTCAGACAAGTTCTTTAGGCGGTTTAAGAGAACTCTAGCAAAGACCTTTCCGGGGGCTGAAAGGAGCGAAATACCGCGGTAGGAGTTGCAGTCAGATCGGTCACCCTTGTGCTTGTAAAGAGCACTTATGCGCGATACTTTAAAGGTATCCGGAACGCGCTCCTCCTCCCACATGCGAACAAATAGTTCCCACACTAACGTGTGCAACTCCTCTCCGCCGTATCTTATCAGCTCTCCCGGTATAAGGTCAATGCCAGCCGCCCGTTTGTTTTGTTGCTGTCTGATGGCAGTAACAACCTCGTCACGCAATAGAGTCTCGTCCAGCTCAAAGGCGATAGGGAGCTGAGGCATTAAACCGATACTTTGCAGATCAGCTGATCGATCCACATTTAGCAGAATGTTGAAGTGCTCCGCCCAGCGGTTTAGTATATCCTCCTTGCTTGTCAACATGTGACTACCGTCTAGAGACCTTAAAGGCACCCGAGCTTGGTAGGATGAACCAATCAGCTTACGTACCTCACTGTAGAACTCACCCAGCTGGTTTGTGTTAATGAGCCATTGCATGTGACTAGCTTTGTCCTGCCACCACTTGTCTTTCATATGTCGAGACAGCTTGCGCAATTCGAGGTCACTAGCTTTAACAACCGCAACGCTTCCTCTCTGCCTTTTGTGCTGTCGCAGGAGATCTCGGTGTTTGTCGAATGCTGCCCGCAGGGTTTCATCATTTCCATCAAACCAGTCTTCGTTGCGACGGATTTTTTTACCCAGTACAGTTGAAGCGGTATCCATGATATGAGATGACATAGTTCCCCAGGCAGCATCAACATCACCTACCTCATTAGCTGGCATCAGCTTTTCAGACAGGGCTTCAGCGTATTTCTCCCTGACCGCGATATCTTCTAGCTTATCCAAGTTCAAAGAAGCAAGCTTTTTTATAAGAGATCTACGCGGGCGACGGAGGCGGATTCGTAGCTTAGTGACAATAAGTCGGTGGTCAGACCAGCAGTGCGCACCACGCATCACGCGGGTGACCTGTACTTGGCTGAAATCTTTTTGTCTCACGATAGCATAGTCAATCAAATGCCAATGCTTAGATCTTGGGTGCATCCATGTTGTCTTGTACTTGGCGGCAAGTCTAAACATAGTGTTCGTAATTGCCAGACCGTATTGAGCACATAGACTGAGCAGCAACTGACCATTGCTGTTCATGTTGCCAACTCCATGTCTACCCAGAACTCCAGGCCAAGCCTCATAGTCCCGTCCAACCCTGGCATTGAAATCGCCCAGCAATAAAACCTGCTCCCTGGCGTTGAAGCTATCGAGGCAATGTGTCACTTCCTCATAGAACTTTTCCTTGATGTCATCAGACTTGTCTAACGTTGGAGCATAGACACTGATGACATTAAGGTAGTTGTCTTTGTCCAGGTGAAGGCGCAGTGTGGTTACGCGGTCTGAGATATGTACAGGGTACTCCTCTAAATGCTTTGCTAAGTGATTCTTGATGGCAAAACCTACCCCTGATCGTCGAGTTTCGGAGGCAGCGGTACCTTTCCAGAAGAAAGTGTAGCCGCCACCTGCTTCCACCAGCTCTCCTTCATCGGGGAGATGTGTTTCGCTGAGAGCAGCCACATCCACGCTATAGCGATGAAGTTCCCGAGCTACTATGGCGGTCTTACGTTCGGGGCAGGCGTTGACATCTCGATCAAGAAGCGTTCTCACGTTCCACGCGCCGAATGTCATAACAGGTGTTCTTTTTAAATTTCCTTTGCGGCGTCGACCACGATTTAAATGATGCGATGATAGCCGCGGTTACTACCATCTGCCATGTCGGGACGAGCATTTTTTAGGGCACCTTTTCTAGCCCCCTCCCCAGCTGAGCGGGGAAAGCAGTGCCTCCCTAAACAGGGCTGCTTTGACATCCCAAGTGCTGCCGAGCCCGTGCTGTCGTCCCAAATGTGCAGCTCGGAAACGACCACGGCGTGTTCTCACGCCCCCGGGACCGCCTGCGTGCAGATATCAGACAAAGCCTAGTTTGCATCAGGCTAGACCTCTCTACTTCTACCCATCGCCACAGGACTTTTGCGTACTCGGAGTCCAGTAACGGAAGCGGTCAGATGCGCAGGAAATATTAAGGTGCACAAGTATACGCGCGAGACACAGGTGCACATACTCATCCTTATCCTTCTGGGCCCAGTGGAACGGAGACCGTTACGACCGGAGAAGGACTCAGACAGACGGAGCAGTATCACGGTGAGAAAGATACAAGGAGTCAGTATTTTCTCACACTCCCTTAATCGCCTTCTACGATACCCACGGGAAGATATGGGGTGGCGCTATTCTGCTCTGCCGGCACCACACGGCATAAGCTCAATAACTACCGAACTGATATTCATACGGTCTTCACCAATGGGCGAAGTGATTTAAGAGGAAGACTTATGTGTATAATTCACCTATACGAAGACGGGGCAGGTCGCTAGTAAAATATTAATTAAAAAGTACAGTTCTAACTATCTATTATATATAATTTTGTTAGGTTCCTTGCGGGGTACGCAAAGAGTATGATGTTGTGCAGCACAGATGTATGATTAAAAGAGTTTAACTTTATATTCAGCTATCTATCTATATCATCCCGCCAGATCCATAACGGAGCAGGCAAAGAGTACAGAGTTCCAACAGGTTCTTCCCTTACATACCTCTCTGGCTTCCTCCACTCACTAGGTAAAATTTTTCTTGATGATTGTGAACTCAGCCATAAGTTAAAAATACCAAACTAATTTTATCTAACTTACGTCTGCCAGCACCATGATCCAAATCTTTGCAGTATTTCAACAAATCCAAGGCACAAGCGCGTTCTAGCAATGGATCTGTTTCGATGTCCACTTCAGAATCCTCTATTATTTGCGCAACCTCACGGGCACATTCGACTGATACGATTTTATGGTTCAGAAGTGCCGTTTTAAGACATTCTTCAACCTGTAATCGAAGATTTTATTACAAAAATTGTGGTACTAACTAGAAGGGGTAAAACACGTTTTTAATAATAATCTTTACTTACTACGAACCGTTTACAAAAAGGGATCGTCTGTTCATAAATAAAAAAAATTACCACCATCACAATTGGCAACGATGTATCTATCGTGTACATCCAAATTTCGCCACCGATATCATTCCCAATGTAATGCGGCGTATCTATTGTCATAATTTTTTTTTATAACATAGCCCACACTAGGATTTATTCCTGTATCGTGGGTGCGTTTACAAACATGAAAATTCACATACACAAATACCAACAAATAATTGTGATCACACAAAGAGATGTCCCGTGCGGGAATCGAACCCGCGACTATTAGACATAGTGGGCGGAGCGGCTTAAGCTCTTAACCACTGCGCTAAATCGTCCGTCGCACATAATACTGAGCACATTTCTACATTTCGAATTCTGGACCTCGTGATAGTCCGGTCCACCTTGCGTAGAGTTCGCAAGGTGGACCTGCCCGGTCCGCCTTGCAATGGCACGAGCCCTCTAGGGAGATTAGAGACGGAGACAATTAATGATATTCAAAAAATTCTATAGAATAAAGTTAGTGAGGTTTTTGGAAATCTTTAATAACGCAATTCTGTCTATCTATATCATCACGCTAGATCCCTTGCAGGGTAGGCAGAGAGTACAAAGTTCCAACAGGTTCTTTCCTTACATACCTCTCTGGCGTCCTCCACTCTCAAAGTGTCTCATACACGCTCGTTACGGAGACTTGACTTGTCCTTCAGATAAGACTCGGTCTATTTGGTTGTGATAAGATAGTCTATGCCTTCCCCGGTACCTACTTTACCCGGTACCTTTCGCATTGTATATCTGTTTTGTCATTCTTCCTTCTGACATTCTTCCTATATGTCCGAACCAACGGAGCATCACTTTTCTCATCTTTACCTCGATACTTTCTTTCATACCTGCGCAATTCTGTCGTCTATTTGTACAGGCATCACGCGAATACTAGAAAGTGTAAAACGTACCTATAAGTACGGCTTGACCTCACTTGGTTAATCGAACACTGCCATTTTAAAATCAGATTATAATTTTTAATTCGCGGGCCAAAGTTAGTGATAATACAAATACCTACTGGTATTTATGGTATATTTCATTATGAGTAATACTGTTATTATGATTAATACTATGTAATACCCCATATAATGTTATCATGTTCTGGTAAGTACTTTATAAATAGGTATGTATTAATTAAACCGCTTACTTGTCCATCAGAATTTGTAATGTCATTTGATACTGGGCAAATAGTCTGTATTTCTGCACTGCATAATTTGCCTAACAGAGGGTCGAGGCGGAAATTCAATGCTTGTTCTTTCAGTACATTAGCCAACTCATTTTCACAGGCTGTGCTCAACTTGGACTCCCTGAACTTCTCCTTTAGGCAGGATAACATTTTGCCCTGAAGTTCCATTTGAGGCTCATTTGCTGGAAAGATAGAAGAGTTATTTCTATATTTTAAAAAAATATGTTAGTTCAACAATCTTATTCAATATTCAACTGCAATAAAAAAATATCTCGACACTAGGAATTATTCCTGTGTGGGTGGGTTCATGGGTAAACACAAAGATACTAGCCAAAACAAATATTTATGGATCACACAGATTTGTCCCGTGCGGGGATCGTACCCGCGACTACTCGATTCAGTCGGCAGAGTGGCTTAAACTCTTAATCACTGGACCAAGTTGTCCATCACTCATAACAGTTTATTTTTTTTAAATTTAGCCCCACACTAGGAATTATTCGTGTCGTGGGAGTGTTTACAAACATGAAAATTCACATACACAAATACCCAGACTGAAACAAATAATTGTGGGTCACAAAGATTTGCCCCGAGCGGGAATCGAGCCCGCGACTATTAGCCACAGTGGGCGGAGCGGCTTAAGCTCTTAACCACTGCACTAAATCGTCCATCATTTTGTCCAAAACAAAACTCAATGTTATTAAAAAATTCATTCGGAACTTTAGTACCTTCATTGTTCACAAACTTACCAATGATATCAGAACAATAACTGTTTATATCGACTTTGCAAGCATTTTGTAGATTGTTGTTGAAGCGATAATCCATGTTCTGTTCTATCATTCTATTTACAATAACCACTTTGCAATTGTCATCAAAGTCTGGTTCTTGACGATGAGCCTGCAAATAAGAATGTTTTATACTCTATCTATCGGCACCCGCAACTTCGTTTGCGTTATTATCAGGCATGTATTAAACACGCTTAAGTTTTTTTTGAGACAAAAGGTAGCCTATATCATAATAATAAATAAAAAAAATTATAATATTAGCCCTGAAAAGAAACTGTCCCACTGTAAGGCATGGGCCTCCTCTCAAAATGAGAGGGGTTAGGCCATAGTTCACCACGCTGGCCCAGTGCAGGTGAGCTTCAAACACCTTCGAGAAACTCTTAGATGTGCAGGTTTCCTCACAATCTTTTCCTTCACTGTTAAAGCAAGAGATGAATTCATTTTTAATATGCACATGCTTTCGAAAAGACAGAGGTGCATGCCTGGGTTTGAATCCGAGAGCTCTGTCTTTGGAGTCCAACGATCTAACCACTAGGCTATCATTACACAGCCTATATCATAATATGATCAAAATTGTTCAGTGGTTTGGGTGTGAGAAGGTAACAGATGGAACAGACAAACAAGAGTTAGTTTTAAATTTATAATATTAATATGAATGTTCTACCACCCTAGATGAGAAGGTCAAATCAATAAAGCTTGTCCAGTCAAGCTGTAAAGGCCCTGCGACCAACAGCGTAGATCATTGACACACACACAAAATCAATTATTCAAATGTTGTACCTTCAAGCAATCCAACATTTTTGTCGCTTCTGTGTTGTGACAGTACAAGTCTATCATATCATTACAACTAGTAATCAAATGATAGTCAATTGCATTGTCAGTGAACTCCTGCTTCCTCACAACAAATAATGCCTTCCTGCAACCCTCTGACAGCTTCCCCTTTGCTGTTTGAAGGCATTCTAAAGCAGCAGACTCTCCATGTGGCACATTCAAGCAGTAAATTTGTAGATCAGTCTTACAGGCTTCTTTGAGTTCAGGATCTAAATCTATGCTCTCTTTTTGTTGAAACAGTTGTTGTCTCAACTGCTGACGACATTCTTTGAATATTGTATGTTTCCTCTTTGAGATAGTGTCATTCCTTACTATTTCACTCAGACAAGTCACAACCTGGCTCTTAGTTTGAGCTTTAGGACAAAATCTAACAACATATGACTTGCAAGCATTTTTAAATTTCCTTGTGAACCTATAGTTTTTTAGTGAGATTAATTGCTCATGCTCAATGGCAGCTCTGCAGTTTGGGTTAGCTTTTATTTCAGGATCATTTTTGTGTGAAATCAGACACTCCATTACATCATCCTCATCCTTTTTGCTTTTGAGCTCTGAGGAGCATAGCCTCTCCATAGGAACCCTACAGTTAATATTCACTACTGGATTAAGCTCAATGTGCCCACTCTGTGTTTCAGTAAAATTAGTAACAATCTCTTTACATTTTGGTCCCAGATCCTTTATTTTATTCTGTAAACACAATATTTCTTCTCCTTTTCCAGTGTTATCAAAACACAAATTGATCAGATCGTCCATACAAAAGTCTCCTATCTCTGGTAACAAGTCAACACTAATAGCTCTTTGTCTTATTACCCTTTTCACTTGTAGCTCACAACCTGGTTTTAGTTTACCTTTGAGATCAGAATTATATGCATGATTATATAAACAAGGTAGAATAAGTGGATCTTTCTCAGTTTGGAGTTCACTAGCATCGGCCCATTGAAGTTTTGCTTTGCATAGTGTGACAGCATCATATTTACATGCTTTGTATAACTGTGGGTCTAATTTAAAATCTCTTGATATGAAGTATTGTATTTGTAACAATGCAGCTTCACAGTCAGTTGTCATCAAGGTGGTACCAAATTTTTCCATGAGACATGACATGACTCTGCCGTTACCATAGCTGACTTCTCCACAAGCTTTGTCCACAACTGGTTTGCAGGCTTTTCGCAAAATTGGGTCCACTCTCCAATCTTCACCTGGATCTGCCTCTTGGACTAGAGCCTCCAAAGATTTTTGACATTCCATACTGATTCTTTTATCCTTTCTTCTTCTTGGCCTGGCGTGATCCATCAAGCAATGAATGGTTCTACCGCCAGCTTCAATACCTCTACATAGTCTAGTGATGTCATTGGCACAGTTCTGCATCAACTCTGGTGATAGCCTATAATCATCCATGAGCATTTTTCTATGATCAATCATCTCAGCAGTACATTCATGGGATAATTTTGTGCTTTCATTTCTAGATGCATTTTCTAAACATAATAAAATTTGTGCAAGCCTAACATCCTTATCATCCACCACTCCTTTTCGACAATGGTACTTTCTTATATCTTCTTTGCATGATTTTACTAAGCCTTTACTCATTTTATAATTCATCACAATGTTTCTTTGGTCATAAAACAGTTGGTCTTGGCACTTTTTTCTCATATCTATAATAAAACAAAAACAGAAATGAGAACATGTGGCAAACATGTCTAGCTGAAAAAATAAGATGAGATCATTAAGTATGATTACAGTTTTTGCATGTTAAATATCTACTTAATAAAACTCACTGACTCACAGACATCATGCCTTAAACTGATGGATCTAGAAAAATAAAATTTTGCACAGATGTTTCTTTATGTAAATTTTTAATAATTTAAAACAATGCATTTAATCTATCTATCTATATCATCACGCCAGATCCCTTACGGGGTAGGCAGAGAGTACAGAGTTCCAACAGGCTCTGTCCTTACATACCTCTCTGGCTTCCCCTACTCTCATAGTACGTCTCATACACACTCGCTGGTTACGGAATTTAATAGGGGGTTAAATATAGGGGATACACAGCTAGTTTATAATTTTCTAAAAAGACACCCCACTAAAGCCTGACACAAGCACAAAAAATAAATTAGGTAGATATGTTTATGGATAAAAAAAATTGTAGTATGATATCAGATGTTGTAATTTATAAACATAACTTTATGTTATTAATTACCATTTTCATATTTATGTCTCAAAAGACATTTATACATTAACCATGACCCTGGCACTTCATCGGGACAAAAGTTCTTCTGATCCAAGTTACATGCAGCAAATATAAGTTTGTCCAACTGAAGGGTCCCATATTTCATTTCTAGAAGTGCTGTTATCTCAGACCGACATTCCGGGCGCAGGTCAAGCTCCGTGTTTTGCAAACATTTTAGAGTTTGCGTTTGAGACAAACTTTTAGGATCTGAAGGGATCCTACCACAAGTGTGTGCTTCAATATCATCATTACAATTCTTCAGAAAGTTACCAATGATCTGCCAATCATTAAATATTAGAGATTCAATTTTATTAATAGTCCACCAACAATTCTTTTCCCTCACACTTGCTTTCTTTTTTAGCACACAGTCTATTCCATATTCAGAGGGATTCAAACAATTAAGTATTGCAGGTTGATCTTGGCAAGTTTCCCTCAACTTATAGTCCAAGTAGGAGTTGTCTGAAATCTTAGCTTGATGTGCCCATAACTTATGTTGGCACATAAACGGGACTTGAGTTTTATTGTACGACGCGTTTAGCGCACAAGACAATTTTCCCAGATCATCGTCAGAATGCGAACACAGTTTATGATACAAAGCACAACCAGTTATGTCTAACGAAAACCCACTAGGTCCATGTATCAAGTTACCAAACACTTGGCTATATCTGACTGTAATAATCAGAAACGTAGCCAGAAACCGTAGTAACTTATACAGTTTATCGTTGTTTATCATTTCGCCGCCGGCTTCCGAGCCTATGTTTAGTGAATATCATTAAAATTTATTAAAACATTTTACACATTTTTTATTACACGATATATAAATGATGGTTCTCATTACATATATCAACACTTGCACTTAAATAATAATAAAATTATATGAATATTTAACTTTATTGATCTACAATACACAGAAAATGCACTAATTTACTTAGAAAATAACGTCGTAAAAATGTATTGAACGAAGTGTAATCAACAGAGTGAGTGAATGAACCAAATAGAATATAATCACTACGTTATAAGAGGCGGAACTTCATACTAGAGCACGAAATTGCAAATTGTATGGAACTTACACTCAAAGTACTACCACCATGATAAGATTAAATATTATTGCTGCCAACATAAAATTATTATATACTGCCAACCTAATAAAACAATACTGCCAACATAAAATAAAGAATAGGGATATAGCCTTGGCGTCAAATTTAATGGATCTATCGATATCGATATGTAATTTTTTTAGGATTCCGTACTTAGCAGGTTCAGCAGGTAGTACTGCCGCTTACAAAGAAATAAAAAACAGAAAAAAAAATAATTACGTAATCACACTGAATTCCTAACGATGTGAATATACAGAAAGAATAAAGTTACCATATTAACAACAATACAAAAATTTTATAAATTTTAATTTATTTATTTCATTCATACACCTTCTTTATAGATTTATACACTTTACTTTTAAACACTTTGTCTTCACATTTTACATACCGCCACTCATTGTTTACATCTGTAAAAAAAGTTTGCGTGTCAAAAAATAGAATAACGCATAGTAGGTACCTAATATGCGTTATCCTATTTTTTATCCAAGCTTTAGTATCATACATTTATGTTATTAATATTAAGAATGAAAGGTATCGATAACATGACTGTACATCACAATTGTTTTAAATATTTTTATTTATCTGAACCACAAGAACTATGATGCCTGTAAACGAATGTAAAATATAGTAATATAACAGAAACATAGTTACCGATCTTTATGCAGTGGAAAATTAGCCATAAATATTATTTTCTGGTCACCACCCGACTTGTGTTTACTTGGCATATTTCAAATTTAATTTAAACATTTTGGAACATGCAACGCAAGAGAAAACAACGCTTATTATATTTAGTAATATATCTTCTAAAGGGATATTAAATTAGCATATGCTTTAAATTAACAATAGTAATTTCATATTTATTTAATATACAATACATCTTCTTCTTATTTTAATTAATGGCCGCACACTTTAGCAGTGTATTTCGCCAATGTCAAGTAGTAATAGAGTATAACAGTAAATTATAAAAATTGGCTTCTTACCCCATTTCGGCAAAAATAACCATACAATACATCAATTTGTCACCTCGAAATGACAATTTGAATTGACATGCCAGATTAAATATGGCAGAACAGTATAATGCACCTAAATTGAAAAGCAGCCAGGTATATATTACATATTGAGGAGACACGGCTTTTGCTTTCAACGTGTTTAAAAAAACAGCAAATCCAATATAAATCTTTATGTCTACAAGACTTTCGCCAGCCTGGAATGAACTATGAACATGGAGTGAATTTATTTGTTCCTATAGTGCGTTTGACGTACCACTACTCTTCGGCGTTAGGTTGGTAGTACTGTTTGTCCGTGAGCGTGAAAAACCTGAGAAAGTGCTTTTAATTCTCTTATAACGATTATAAGGATAGGTTGCCGTCATGATAAGTAGGTAAAATCAAATAATATTACCAGAGTCCACATTTCAGTTCCCGTTTTTATCGATATTAAATTATAGTATAAACGCACTTGATGACAGCGTTAAAGTGCGTGTGCACTTTAACGCTGTCATCAAGTGCGTTTTACCTACCATTACCCTTCGGCGTTAGGTTGGTACAACTGAATTTGGTGCTGCCAATTAATATAAAAGCATATACCCCGTATAAAGGGGAAATACGTTAAAATATATAAAAAAAATATCTATCACACTATTCAAGATGACTCCAAAAATAGAGTTATTTATATTATCACGCCAAATACCATGCAGGATAGGCGGAGAGTACAAATTTCAACAGGATCTTTAATAAGGGAAAGGAAGGTAATAATAGTAAATTAGTATTTTTACTGTAGAACCTAAATAATTTCTAATGATTTTTATACTTTTATATTGTAACATCGATAAAAACAGGAAATTAAAATATGGACTCCTCTCAAAGTCTTGGACATGACTACGCCGTTAAAATATTTATTATTTAGAAAAAAAACAATAGCACTGACACTAGCGATCTACACTGACAAACAGTCCTACCAACCCAACACCGAAGGGTAGTGGTACGTAAAACCTACAATAGTTCTGATGTTTTGGCACGTGTCAAAACATCCTAGTCGGACAGTGTTCACAACTTAAACGAAAAATGCATAGACGGCGCATATCGCCGGGATAGCGTGTCAATTTTATGTCGGTGTGAGTTTGTAAATCTGCGTTAGTGTGCGTGAGTAGGCAAGTGATTACTAGTACGGGATTTATCGATAAGAAAATACAATTTATGATTAAAAAATATTTACTTCATGGAAAATTCATTCTTTTCTACATTCACTAGTCAAACAAATTTAGCATAATTTTCGCCCTTAAATAGGTTCATGTAATCTTACAATGATATAGCCTTTAATCCTTCTGCTCCTCCCGCGATGACAGGCGTTATACCAGTATGCTCAATGAGGTCGCGGCTGCGCGGTCAGAAATTTGCTGAGGTTTGTAAAAACGACGATAGTTCAAAAACTACCTAATGTTTTAACTTGAAATAAAAAGTATTTTCATCTATGATGTTACTGTGTCTTATTAATATATAAATTTATTTGATTCATCACCCTAAACAATTACATTTTCAGACTAAAAATACATACGAGAAAAAATAATGGGTGTTTATGAAAATATTTTTTTTTAGTAAATATTACGCTACTTTGGAATAACAAGTTATGCTTTTTATAATCTAGGATAAGTAGCTAAAAAATCTGCATATCTAGTTTTATGTCTTTTAAACAAAATAATCGCCCAAAACGCCTTAGAGAAGAAAGGCCTTTTTCTGATGGTAAGATGGAAAGATACCTTTTGTACTATCAAGTAATTTATGATCTTGAAACTTATAGATAAAAACATTCGATAAGTTTGAAGGAAATATACTTATCTTATTGTAACATACATTGAAATAGATAAATAATCAATAGAAAAAGATAAATGAGGTAAAATGCGAAAGTCATCTAGTTTGCAACTAGTTTCTTTTTCGTCTCCTATACTCATACGGGGCCACCCCCGTAAAACACCACTGTTTAGGTGAAAGAAAACAAGATATTATATAGTGGAATACTAATATATTGCTCTGAAATATTTAGTATTATGCATTTCAAACAAAACAATGTTGAAAGTAAGTACAATTTTGTATGAGAAAATGGAGGTCTTACCTATCGCGCATTTACAAATAAAAGCACATATTTACAAAAATGTGTGGTTTTCAATCTAAAATATAGGCAAAAAATTTAAAGAAGGATATTATTTTAGCATTACAATGCCACTCATATCACAAAAAAATGCTTATTTACGTCAAAATATACCCGGCAAAACACTCTGAACGCAAAAAAAACCGTTACCATTACAATGAAAATGAAAATATAATAATATTTTATTGCACATTCTATTCAAATTATATAAAATAACTTACCTGAACGTCCAATACATATTTCTATAATACAGTCATTACATAATTCACTCACCTTCTCATCGAAATAATTTTTTGTATTTTTTCGTAAAAACTTGACGCGTCTTTTCTAACGCGTTTTTAAAAACAACAGTCGACGCTCACAGACGATTTATGACAAGTATTATACACCAAATAAAGAACGTAAACTCCGCCATCTTTCGTCTGAACAAACCGTATGTCTACAAGATCACGTGTTCATACTAGAATGGACTTTTTAAACCAGCAGTATTTGGGGACAAATTTGTAACTTAGTGAGTATAAGGTCTATGACTTTGGCGGGGACAAATTTGTAACTTAGTGAGCATAGAGGTTAATAGCAATATTGAAATTTTTTATACAAGTGTTTTTAAACAATTCATAAAAAATGTACGTTTGCAATTTGATTATAATTATGATTTATATTTATATTCCTAGTCTCATATATATTCGATGTTAAAATTTGGGTTTTGTTTTGTATTTATTTTGTTATTATTTATTTAATTTAAACTCACAATTTATAGTATATTTAATTCTTAGTGTGATGTTGACATTATTTTCTTTTAGTATGTTTTATTATTTCCCTGATTTGTATTACTCGTACTTACTAATCTTTAAATGTTGTATACGCCTATACAGGCTTGTTACCTTGTCTCTGACTGTATCTGTATCTTACGTTGTTAACTATTGTGTGTGATGAGTCGATGGTGTATCTTTTAATAATTAAATTAATAACATCATAATTGACTCATGTAAATTATGATTTAGAATTTATACGAGTAATTTATATAAGTTCACACATACGTATTATAATACAAATCTTAAAAATAAATCTGAAAACGTCGATATTAGTATGTGCAATTTAATACTATAGTAAAGCCTTGTTGGTCTTGTAATGTGCGTGCTTGTAATGTAGCGATCATGAGGTCGTCGGTTCGAGTTCTAGGTTAGAAAATATTATTTTTTCGATAAAAAAAAACCAGTCCGGAGTCTGGCACTGTGTTCGTTATAATATCAATAGACTCATTCTTTACTACATGGGACCTTACATTGTTAACGATAAGTGAAGGTGCACAGTACACGACTCCCACTCCCGCTTGGGGAATATAGGCGTGGTGGTGGTTATAATTTTTACATCACCTTTACCCTACGTTCATACGAACGCTTTTTCAATGCACGTTAGTAAAGCACTGGAATGAAACAAATTGTTCACAATACATTTTTTTAAAAGCGCTTCAAGGAGCGTTTGTGCAAACGTGGGGTTAGGCGTGACGAGGGACGGTCAATTTTTTACTATAAATTTGTATGGATTTGGCAAATATCGATAACAGACCACAGGCGTTGTAGGTACATCACTCTTCAGGAGACGTAAAACAATGCCTTTTATAAACCTAGATTAAAACTTTTAATCCATAGTCTATGGCCACCATATGGTAATTATATATCGCCAATGACGTATATCCTTAATATGAAATTCATATTTAGCTATAAACCGTCGTTATGAATGCAATAATAGGCAAAAAAACATACGTGTAAGATGACGATTCCAGTTCATTTATTATTTCTCCTTTAGTTGTTCTTGAGGGACAAAACACTGCACAACACAGCATAAGTACACTATATCAAATAACTTTCAGTATTCACAACGATTTTAATTTATATTTTCACCTTTGAAGCGGATGAAGCCCATTTGTTATGGCCTAGGAATAGGTCACTACATTACACCAAGCACACGCACAGGGCAACGTTGTCAAACTTACAATAGCTTTCTCATTCACTCATAATGGCGATCCGTGTAATTGAGATAGAAATAAGACAATCGGCAACCTCGTATGACGCCGTCCAGGTAATTTTAGGTTCATGGTTCACAAATCCTCGGGCAACATCCTCGGATCCAAATGTCAAACCAAAAATGTTGGCAGCCTAAAACGAAATTTAACTTTAAACAATAAATAGTAGATCCAATTATTTTAGAAAGTAGTGATTATACAAGATTTTCTATTATCGACAAAAATATGCAAAAAGTATATTGTAATATTTGAACTCTTCGCTATTTAAAAATTGTCAAATCCTGGCAATTTGTACATGGATGTATCTAGTATGTATGTATGAACAGGCTAATACTAGATCTATGTGAATGGGACTATAGATCTTGAGGAATATTGAATAGGAATTAAAACTCAATAAACGTGGAGAAAACGTTTTAGCATGTTATTTTTAAATGTAGCAATATAAATTTTATATGTCAAGCTGACGCGCTTGCCAACGTTTGCCAAAAATACGATTTTATATTTATTATTTTCTAGAAGTTCACTCATTCACTCACTAATGATTGTGACTTTCGTGGATTTTGGAATTACATTTGCATCATCAAGGAAGATTATAAATTACTTATTATAGTAATTGTTGCTGTGTTTTAACTGTATCCAATATGGAAGAATTTGTTGAAGTTAATCAAATATCAGATTTTATTTCTTATCTCCGAAGCGTAAGTACTAACTTATTTTTAAGTTTATAAGATAAATTGAAAATGTAGATTTTGAGTTAGCCGTGTAGTGAAAGTGATTTTGCGAATATAATAGTGATGTAAGAAGTGTATTTGGCGGTCAGTTATATTGAAAAAAATAAATAAAAATAAAATAAAATAGTAATCTTCGTTACGTACGCGCCGGTGGCCGTGGACACTAGGTACGTAGGTACCTACCAAAACAAGATAATTAGCCGGTTCATATCCATAACAAATACTTGTACTCCTTCCACATTCGTTCGGTAATTTGTGTAAACTCTAAACAAACCTATAGTGTAATTCATAATACCTAGTAACTAATAATTACTTGTGTGTAATAATTAATATAGGCTTGAGATGTTACTATCATAATTGTTTTGTTGTATTTTACATTTTTACGTTTGTTTACTTATCTTTGCAATCTTTGAAAGCAGACCTTAAAGGATACTTCCTACTTCCACTCTTCACAAGTAAAGTGCCAACTTGCTTATATTAGAAACACATTTCATGCATTTTCATTTTACATACATTCCCTAATGTATGTCACCAAAGATCCATCATTATGACGATTTTTAGAAAAATATCAGCATTATATTGTTTACTATCAAGTTTGTTTACTGTTATGTGGGTATTGAGTACAGCTGTGAGGACGGACAACAATAATATAATTATTTGGTACAAAATCCCTTTTGCATACACTTGAATCTCAATTATTAAGTATTATTGCATCAACTATCTTTAAACTGTGTATAAATTATAATATATAAACCCAAAAAAAACTTAGCTGATTATTATCAAATAAATTGTGGTCTATATGAATCAGTAGTCATTTTCTGACTGAACTGTCTCTGTAATCCAGTGCTTCATAATAGCACAGTCCAGGCCCACCCATTCTGTTTAGCTGCAAGTATCGGTTAGAGCTGCCACATATCTGCCGCTCCGTTCATGCAACTATCTTGCGCAATATAGCTGTCTTACTACATGGGCATTAATAAAATCGCTAATACTGGCCCACTGTTGGGGAAAAGCCTTCTCTTAAATAAGGAAGAAATAAATCAAACGGTCATCTTTTTGTATTCTGTAAATGATCAAATGAATGACTAGTTGGTTGTTTAATATTAAAGGTAATGCAGACACCTCTTTAAAAACCAGTGATATAGTTTTCATGTACATATAGTAGTTAGTAGAACCATGAAGTGAAATGGAGTTATTACCATTCTGGCTGGGTTATAACAAGATCCATACCATGCTGACCAGGCATTTCAATTAATGAAATATAATGGAAAAAGTAAAAGTATTATACAACAATCACAAAAGAGTAAAATTTTTAAAAACAACCAACAACTGCTGTGTTATATATACTATTAATAAGCTAGGAGTCAAGAAAGTGTGTGAGTGAGAAGAGAAAAAAAATTGTCAATACATTAACATCACTCTTTTTACTAATATTTAATATTGACTACTAATATCTGTCTTAGCGGTTCCTCTGAAAAGCGGTCGGTGCCCGTGGTACATACGGAATGTAGATCTCCATTCCGATCTCGGTCTCGAACCTATTCGCGCCTGTATTAAAAAGGCGACAACGTACTACTTCGCGAACGCGTTCAAAACCATCGGAACCCGCTCCCCCTCCCATTGACGCCCGGCGACGCCCGCTATCAGCCGCTACCACCCGCGGTATATTATTAACGACCCTCTAGATGCCTTTACTTCCCTTTCGAATACAGATACCGCACACAGGATCAGACACGGATCTTGCCAGCCTGGTCAAAGAATCCCTTGCCCGCCGGCCGGTGCAGAGCACCACGGCGGGACACCTAGAATACAAAGACTGCTTAAGCCGAGGCCGATCCTCCTTGAGGCGCCCTTGAGCTAGTTATACCCTTGCCCTTCTGGCTCGAGCGTAGTGGTTGCATGCTGGCACTCTTGTCTGGTGAAGCTATGAACAAACTATAAACAACCGTGGCCACCAGCTTGTCCAGTGAAGCTGTAAAGGCCCCGCGGCCAACAGCGTAGAAAATAAAAAACTTCCGATTTTGACTTACCCCATGGAACTCATATTATGGACTGGCATTGAGATACAAAATTTCTGAAACTGTTTTCGGCCAGTAGGATAACGTCAGCATACGTTGAACGTGTGGGTGTAAGAATGTGAAATGACGCGTGAACACGTAGCATACGTCGAATGTACGTAGGTTTTTATCTGGAGTACAGGCAGGAATTTGTGACCATTTTAGTGCTTTGTCATAGTAACGGTCTTTATTAAAAACGTATATCTTTATAAACATTCAAATACTGTTTAAAACATGTTGCTGTGAGTAATTGTACCAAAATACATAAAAAAATGTTTGTTTTTTTTTATTAGACCTAGTCCTGCACTAGGATTAAGTCCTGTGTCGTAGGTGCGTTTACATACATGAAAATTCACATACTCAAATACCCAGACCGGAACAAATAATTGTGGATCAGATAAAGATTTGTCCCAGGCGGGAAACGAACCCGCGACTATTACACTCAGTAGGCGGAGCGGGTTAAGCTCTTAACCACTGCGCTAAATCGTCGGTATTTATTATTGAATATGACTGTACATAAACGCGAAAATACATCAGTCCAAAAACCTTATCAAACTGGCAGTGTTTTTTTTAAATGTAACCCCACACTACGAAATTCCTGTGTCGTTGGTGCGTTTACAAACATGGAATTCCAATTCTCATACACAAATACCCAGACCGAAACAAATGGTTGTAGGTCACAAAGATTTGTCTTATGCGGAGGTCGACTCGCGACTACTCGAACTAAGCTCTTGACGACTGAACCATGCCGTCCTTCAAATAATGTAAATATGATGTATAATAGTGTAAGCAGTGATAGCCTAGTGGTTAGACTGTTGGACTGTTAAGTCAGAGGTCTCGGGTTCAAACCCAGGCACGCACCTCTGTCTTTTCGAAAGCATGTGCGTATTAGAACTTAATTATCACTTGCTTTAACGGTGAAGGAAAACATCGTGAGGAAACCTGCATGCCTAAGAGTTTCTCGAAGGTGTGTGAAGTTCGCCAACCCGCACTGGGCCATCGTGGTGGACTATGCCCTCTCAGTTTAAGAGGAGGCCCGTGCCCAACGATGGGACAGTTTCTTAACAGGGCTGTAAAATATTATTTAATAGTGTAAACTCTCTGCCTACCCCGCAAGGGATCTGGCGTAATGATATAGATAGATAGATTAGTGCAAATATTCACTGTTTTTAATTTTTTTTTAGATCGAATGGCGTGACCCCTGGCTTATTGCGCTGGTGTCCTTCCACGTCGTAGTAACCTTCACGTGTTTTTCGACGAGAAACTACGGAAACTTTCAAGTTATCCTGTTCATAATATTACGTAAGTTATCATATTTTCTTGATCTAAAAGTCTGCACTTCGGCAATGACGAGTTCCGTTTCTGTACCTTGATTGGAGGTCAGATAGGATCAATGACAAAAAATATTATAAAATAGCTGTTGTCCGCGACTTCGCACGCGTTTATTTTGTAATTTCATATTTTGGCCAAACTAAAGGATTTTCTTTTAAAAATGTAGCCCTACCCTAGGATTTATTCCTGTATCGTGGGTGCGTTTACAAACATACACATACACAAATACCCAGACCGAAAGAAATAATTGTGGACCACACAAAGATTTGTCCCGTGCGGGAATCGAACCCGCGAAAAAAATCGTCCGTCAACGATATCTTTGTAAATTATAGCCTATGTGTTCTGATGTATAAGCTATATTATTGTAAAGTTGCGTCAAAATCCGTTAAGTAGGTACTTTTGCGTGAAAGAGTAAGAAACATTCATACATCCATCTTTACAAATTTTCGTGTTTACAATATTAGTAAGTTGAATTCTACACTACGCTCCTATCTACTTTTAATCAAATTTAACAAAATACGTTATATATATGTCGTAGTGATGATTATAGAACATTATATTGGTTTGATTAATGAAGGATAGTCTGCTGATGTGATGCGTGCGTCTTTTAGCGCCCGAGGACGTGCGCTTGTCAGGAAGGCCGTGTCGGAGTGATGATTATAGAACATTATATTGGTTTGGTATATGGCAAGAAGGCCGTATGCTAACGGAACGTTGGAGACTGGCTGAATTAAAAATAAAAAGAGAAAAATAGAAGAAAGCGGCGAAAAAGGAACGTCGTGAACAGATGGTGGAAAAAGATTCTCGGGCGGATCGTTTTTGCCTATTTTTGCAGTTAGAAATATACCTTGGTTTGAGCGAGAACGGCGGTCGTGATATTAAGTTGAGAGGAGGAAATATAACCTGGTTTAAATTCAATTCTTGTGTTTTTAGAGACCCCATAACCCCCCACGAGTACCCATGACTGAGCGGAGAGATTCGGTTGCTCCTGGCCATTCGCCGACATATATAAATACGTTAAATTTGCCTACTAGGGATAGAATTTTGACATATTTTATATGGAAAATCTCAAAATTCTACTGACAGTAAGCAAAACTATCCATGAGTTAAATATTGAAACCGGCCATTAATTGCAAATGAAATGTCAATTGATTGAGCCTTAATAATATCAGCCTATACTGCCCACTGCTGGACAAAGGCCTTCACTCACGAATTGAGGTGTGAGATTAGGTCCCGGACCCAGTGCGGATTGATGGAGGCAGGTTTGTGGCCACCTGCTGTTGGAACTTATCAAGCCGCCTTTAAGACTTCCAACTCGGCTTAACGCCTACCACATTATGTGGTAGCCGGGACCAACGGCTTAACGTGCCTTCCGAAGCACGGAGACGCTCGAATATGAAAATGCCACAAACGGTCACCCATCTCGGGCCGACCGATTCGAATCCTGCTTAACCATGGTAATCGGTAAGAACACCGCGGTCGCACAGCGCTACGAGCGCCTCATTGATCCTTAGTGTTGTAAAAATGAGCGTTGAAGTCGAGCGTTTATCGCTGAGTCGACGCTCACGAGCGTTGAAACACGTAGAAGACGCGTTTCAACGCTCGTGACACTATTGATCCTACAATTGCCAAAAAATTCCCAACACTGTCATCGATCCATTTTATAGTTGGCCTGCCTACTTCTATTCATCTTTTTTAACCGACTTCATAAAGGAGGAGGTTCTTTGTTCGGTTGTATGTATGCCTTTTTTTATGTATGTTTAGCGATATTTCCTTCAAATGTGGACCGATTTTGATGATTTTTTTTGCAATGGGTTAAATATAGCTCCAAGGTGGTCCCATTTTAATTTTCTTTAAAAAAAACATCGCCCTAGCGTAACACTAGGATTTATTCCTGTGCCGTGGGTGCGTTCACAAACGTGAAAATTCACATACACAAATACCCAGATCGAAACGAATAATTGTGGGTTTTGTGTGACCTATTGTGATTTGTCCCGTGCGGGAATCAAACCCGCGACTATTCGACCCATTGGACGGAGCGGCTTAAGCTATTAACCACTGCGCCAAATCGACATCGACATTATATGGCTATTATTACCAGGCAGCGACATTATATGGCTATTATTACTAAGCAACAGCGTAGTAAGAAAGCAAATAGGTATGAAAGAGAGTATCGGTGTAAAGATGAGAAAGGGTATGCTCCGTTGTTTCGGGCATATAGAAAGAATGTCCGAAGAAAGAATGACAAAACTGATATACAATGCGAAAGTGGAAGGATGTAGGTACCGGGGAAGACCTAGACTATCCTACCATGACCAAATAGACTGGGTCTTATCTGAAGGACGTCAAGGGAGGAAGGAAGTTAGGAGTCTCCGTAACTGGCGAGCGTGTATGTGACGAACTATGAGAGTAGAGGAAGCTAGAGAGGTATGTAAGGAAAGAGCCTGTTGGAACTCTGTACTCTCTGCCTACCCCGTAAGGGATCTGGCGTGATGATATAGATAGATATTACCAGGCAGCGTTATAAGGTTAATATTAATTAATGATTACAAAGTCTACTGACGAAATATTTAATTAATGTGTGTAATTAATGCGCGACCTTCATTCTGATGTTTTCAGTATTGTTGGTATATTTTTCGGAGAGCATTAACGAGGTGGCCGCTAGGAACTGGACCCTGTTCTCGAGGCAGCAGTACTTCGACAGTAAAGGACTTTTCATATCCGTCGTGTTCTCAATTCCTATATTATTAAACTGTATGATAATGGTGGTAAGTAGATAATGTGTCACTCTTCGTTATAATCACTAATTAGGTGACGTAGTTTAATATAATTATTTTTTATAGAATAGAAATATACACAATCGCGCCTATATCGCTTTTCGCCGACGTGTGTGTGTGTGTGAATGATCTACGCTGTTGGCCGCGGGGCCTTTACAGCTTCACCGGATTAAAAGGGCGAGCGTGCAACCACTACGCTTGGGCCAGACGGGCAAGGGGGCAACTAGCTCAAGGGCGCCTCAAGGAGGAACGGCTTCGGCTTGGGCAGAGTGTATACTAGGTGTCTCGCCGTGGTGCTCTGCACCGGCCGGCGGGCAAGGGATTCTTCGACCTCGCCGGTGAGGTCGGTGTCTGATCCTGTGTGCGGTATCTGTATCCGAAAGAAGGGATGTAAGGGCATCGGGAGGGTCTTTGTGAACATTATCCTATCCACTATCCATTAACCTCGGACGGCGGTAGCGGCTGATAGGAGGGGAGTTGGGTTCGTAGTCGGCGGCGGCTACGATTAGCGGATTACTATGATTGGACGCGTTTGCAAAATATTGGGTTGTCGCCTTTTTAATAAAGGCGCGAATAGGTTCGAGACCGAGATCGAAATGGAGAGCCTTTTTCGCCGACGATGTTAGGTCCTATGTAATACGGGTAGTCTATTGCCATCACCGGACACAATTCCAGTCTCCGGATTGATAACCGGGAATTTTTCGATAGAAATACACCTCTGGTACCGCCGCTTGTTTATTAATTTTTGTAAGTACTACACTTTGACCTAGCATTTGAGTCCAATCTCGACCGCAACGCGCATTATACACCACTAGCCCTGTCTGTCGTATATTAAAAAAATACATAAGTGCAAAATTACAATTATGTAATTCTTTGTGACTATTTACCTCAATAGAGCATGTTTTGTAAAACCAGTTTCAGTAATAATTAAAAGCAATTATGAGATACACTATTGTTCGACCTCTCGGCGTATTGAGGTGATTACACGTGTTTCAGCAACCTACAGCGACTCTTTTAATTGAGAAGTGGAGTGGGAAAAGTCTGTGGGATAGCAGAAATCGTCCATTTCGAAGCCATTGCCCGGCGAAGCTGTAAAGGCCCCTCGGCCAACAGTGTAGATCATTCACACACACAAGAAACCTACACGGCACAGTAAATTTGATGATATACAGCACTAGCATGGTCTGCATATAGTCAATTAAGTGCCTATAATATCAGCCTATACTGCCCACTGCTGGGCAAAGGTCTTCTCTCACAAATCGAAGTGAGAGAGATTAGGTCATACTCCACCACGCGGACCCAGTGCGGATTGGTGGAAGCAGGTTTGTGGCCACCTGCTGTTGGAACTTATCAAGTCGCATTTAGGCCTTCCAACTCGGCTTAGCGACTACCACATTAACTGGTAACCGGGACCAACGGCTTAGCGTGCCTTCTAAAGCACGGAGACGCTCGAATATGAAAATGCCACAAACGGTCACCCATTTTAGACCGACCGAGCCGAACACTGCTTAACCTTGGTCGCTTAGAACACTGCGGTCGCGCTACGAGCGCCTCCGTTTATTATTTCCATAGTATGTTTACTGTGCTACAGGTTAAACTTAGAATTATACATCAGTTTCTTCATACCATCCCACATTAGCAATGCTGAGTCTATAATTTGTAGATTGCAACATGTAGTTTTTGTGGGACTGACTCGGCCGGGCTGCGGTCACAATCATCAAGATGCCAGCCGTCTAAGTGATTTATAACGTTTGACCTCCTTCCTTTGTTTTGTGGTTAGGTCCTTCGGCCTTATACCAAGGAAATTAATCATCTTAAAATTTTAATGCCCGTTTTTGTTATACTTCTGAGGTCTTAGCACGAAAAGATTGACGTGCGTGTGACGCTAGTGAGTAAGCGTGCTGTTACATTCATGTTTATTTAGTAAAATTGTAGTGTGACAAAATAGCATATCAACTCACTAGTGTCATGCTAACGTCAATCTAATCGTGCTAAGAGCTCAGAAGTATAAAACAAAAACGGACATTAAAATTCCAAGATCAATCATTTCTTTGGTGTAAGGCCCTCTGTTTTTGAATTTGAGCCAAGCAATATGCTGGTCCTACCCTTAGCTAAAACCGTAACTCCAGAATCATGTTTTATTAATACACATTGTGCATTGCAAAGTAGTTGTTTCTGTTCTGTGTCTGCATAATTTATATCAATTCAAGGTCTCCAATGTAATTTCCAGGGTTCATGGCTGTACCAATCCACACAAATCATGACAAACTTAAAGAAAGCACAACTCCGGCAGCGCCTGAAAGAGCTCAATATGAACAGGGAACAACAACATGTTAAAGCGGACTAGAAAGGAAGGAATGTTGGAGTTTATCAATTTCTAGGTACGAAGAGAATCAATATTTTTGCTAGCATTATGACGGGAAACGATGAATCTTATTTTAGATTATGACGCAGTGATTTATTTATAATGAATGTTACAACGATACTTTGGGATTCAATAGCGTAGCGAACGTGCATATATGTATCGGAATTTCTGGCGGATTTAAAAATAGACAAGGGCTCCCACACTTGCAAAAATTGCACTTGTATTGGGCATTTTATCAGAGCCATAACTTTTTTACAAGCAATATAATACTTATTATGAGACCAAAAAATCTATCACGAACTAACGCAGTAAGAAAGCTGTTTCGTTCTTCTGCAAATAGCCAGAATTTCGGTAGCTCTCTCTTCGCCTCACTTAAGATACCGTATAGATCTTATCTGATTTCTTATACAAGATCCAGAAAGAAAGCAGCCAGGTTTGATTGGCTTAGGCCGTCGGCTGTCAGTGGTCGCTTAACCAAGCATTTTTATTGTATAGAGACATTGCAGTTTTCACGTAAAATCCGTCCCGAAATTCAAACAGGGGTTGTCAGAATCCCATGGTTTTAGAAATGTATGCATGCCCACAGAGATGGGCAAAATGTAAGCAGATTATTGATTAACCACCCCCGCTTGGGGAATATAGGCGTGACGGTGTATTAATAAAATAAATAAATTAAATAACGATTACAATTACATTTTGTAATCTTCAACGATTACGATTACACTTTTAATCTTGAATCATGATTGAATATTACAAAATGCAATTGTAATCACTAATCTGATTACATTTTGCCCATCTCTGCATGCCCGTTAGTAAACGGATCGACCGCGATTGGTAATGTAAATATTTCGATATAAGTTCAAAATGTTTGCGGTACAGGTTCCTCAAAGTAATACGGACGGTGTTGTCAATGTGGATTTTTAAATCCGCTAATGTGGTTAAGGTCCCTTGCGCATAATGTTTTAAAATATAAAAACTCGTTATTTTCGCGGTAACCGGTTTCACATAAACGTCACTTAATAAGTTGTTTCTTCGATAAATTATTATGTAGAAATTAATGTTCAAGAAACAATTAGCGCCCGTCCACGTATTTAGCAAGTGTTTTAAAATAACCTTGTTTACAAAAACATTGGTTCAAGGTTTAAACCAGTCATGCAAAACTGTGTGAAGTTCAAGTAGAAATAGACTCTTAGTAATTGAAATTCAGATTAGTGTTGTAAAAATGAGCGCTGAAGACGAGCCTTTAGCGCTGAGTCGACGCTCACGAGCGTTGAAACATGTAGAAGACGCGAGCGTTTTAAGCACCGACTCGAGCGTTTTTACAACACTAATTCAGATACTGATACGAATAAATACAAAACCCCATAGTCTTTCATCTTAAAATTAAGGATATAAATTATAACAAAATTCCGAATAGTTTTTAGAGACAAAACTGGTGCATTTCCGTGATAATATCTAGTGGGTGTTGTTTATCGGCACGGGAAGGATGTTAAAAGCTTTCAACTGTTGACAATACCCCAATAGTGAGTACTTCAATATTATGTAACTTACGGGACAATGTTTCATAATAGTTAAAACACCAAATTGAGTAGTTGATAAGTGGCTTATATAAATTCAAATATCAAAATTATAATTAAAAAATAGGTGGAAAAAATTATATGTTCTATTACCATTAATTCGGAGTTCTGAATCACCTATCTGAAAGAAGTCTTGCCAATTTTTATTTATCAAAATTAGTTTTAACAGCTGCTATGCAGTATGCCCACCAAGGTAATGCCCATATCTTTAGATCAATTCAAAAAGTTTGAAATGCCTTTCGTGTGCAAAAGTAATGTAAGTACACTTATACATTTGATTCTGATGTTTGTCTAGGTTTGAGGCGATAACAGCAATTTCAATGGTATATTTTATATTCATTTAACCTGATGTACTACAACTTTACATATATTTACAATTCATATTTATGAATTGTAACTTTCGTACGATGACCGATGATAAGGAATTTACTCATATAAATATTCATTTTCTGAAGCCAGTGTAATGGCGATGTTTCTTGGTAAAGACCTGTAGTAGGTTCTCAACAATACTTAGTAGTTGTTGATCCATTTTAAAGTTACATGTATTTTTTTAAAATTGATCTGCTTCTTCAGGTGTTAATAGATTAATTTATATATTAAAGTTGTAAGTCACTTTTACTAAGAAGACGATTTCATAGGTTTGGAACAGAGCTGTCCAAAGCACGGCCCGCTTGTGTTTGTGCGCCTTGCGACATAATTTTATCTACCGCAAATAATAAAAATTCCTGTAATAAAATTTATTTGGTTATTATTGTCTTTAAAAGTTAAGGTTTTTTTTTTACGGTACTCCAACATATTTAGACATTTATGTTGGCCTGGGATTGTATCTAGTTTGGACAGCCCTGGCTTAGATGAACACTTGAAAAACTCTCGTCCTCCAATCTTTTATGTACCAAAATGTTATATTATGTGTACATACATAGGTACGGTACCTACTTATTTAATGTAATTATGAAATTTCATAAATTGTATTAAAATGCTTATAAGGTATAGGTAGTACCTAAGTCACAGAAGGAGGAATTGGACTATTGTAATTTTTTTTTAACTGAACTGTTTATATAACGATTCATGTTGCTATTTCCTATACAAGGTGTAACATAATAAACGCAAGACCTCAGACACCCCAATTAGAGAATTGCTTCATAAATTCAAAACGAAAACCAAACTTCCAAATTTAATGGTTTTTACCCCTTTTTTAAGCACTATTATACCCCAATTAACAATGAAACTTGTACGTGTATGTGTGCATTTTGAGAAATACGGGTTAGGAATGCATTTGTAATCTCCTTATTGCTATGAATGAAGAATAAATTTAGTTTTTTTATAGCGCACTGAAGGAGAAAAAGCATTTTTAGCAAATTTCAAAAAAAAATGTAAAGTACATTAAAAATAGTTGTAATCAATTCAGTTATCGATTTAGAACAAACTACTTTCAGGTCTTGCGTTTATTATGTTACAGCTTGTATAGCGAAATGAATTCCGAACGAATGTGTTTGCGTATCATACTTAATTTTAATCACGTACTCACATGTTTGTTGCTAATTGTAAATTTTATTCCAATATGTAACTAATTGCATTTTTATTTTACCTAATGTACTTAAAATGTTTTATTTTCAGTCTGTTATATTTTTGTTAAGTGGTTCGTTCGTTTTTATTATCAATCAGCCTATCGTAGTCCACTGCTGGACATAGGCCTCTCCTAACACGCGCCATTGCACACGGTCCCCCGCCTTCCGCATCCAGTCCGTCCCAGCGACCTTCTTGAGGTCGTCGGTCCATCTAGCTGGGGGCCGTCCTACCTTACGCTTACCAAGTCGCGGTCTCCACTCTAGGACACGCTTGCTCCATCGGCCGTCGGTCCTTCTGCAGATGTGACCGGCCCATTGCCACTTTAGCTTACTGAGTCTGCGAGCTATGTCGGTAACTTTGGTTCTTTGTCGGATTACCTCGTTACGAATTTTATCCTTCAAAGAGACGCCGATCATAGCTCGCTCCATAGCCCGCTGTGCGACTTTGAGTTTGTGGACTAGTCCCACTGTGAGTGTCCACGTCTCGGCCCCGTAAGTCATAACAGGTAGAACGCATTGGTTAAAGACTTTAGTCTTCAGGCATTGCGGTATAGGCGAAGCGAAAACGTGACGTAGTTTGCCAAATGCTGCCCAACCCAATTGGATCCTGCGGTTGATTTCTTTCTCGAAGTTGTTCCTACCAAATTGGACAACTTGTCCAAGGTAGACATACTCCCGAACAACTTCGAGCATCGAACCATCGACGTAGATCGGTCCCGGCGTGACATGCTCATTAAACATGATCTTGGTTTTATCCAAGTTCATGCCGAGACCGACACCTCGAGAGGCTCCATTTAGGCTATGCAGCATTCCGCTCAACTGTTCCAGTGACTCTGCCACGATGACGATATCATCGGCAAACCGAAGGTGTGAGATGTATTCGCCGTTGATGTTAATGCCCCGCCCAGTACAGTCCAGCGTCTTGAAGACGTCTTCGAGTGCATTGGTGAAGAGCTTGGGGGATATTACATCCCCCTGTCTTACCCCTCGATGCAGCTCGATCGGGTTGGTCTTTTGGTCCTGGAGCTGGACGGTCATTGTGGCGGTATCATACAGACATCTCAACACCTCGATATAGCGCCAATCGATGCCACATCGCTGCAGAGCATCCAAAACCGCTCAGGTTTCGATGGAGTCGAAGGCTTTCTCGTAGTCCACGAAAGCCATACACAGCGGCTGATTGTACTCTTCGGTCTTCTGTACAATCTGCCGAACAGTATGGATGTGGTCTACGGTGCTGTAGCCTTTTCGAAACCCGGCTTGTTCCGGTGGCTGGAACTCGTCAAGTTTTCTGGCGAGGCGGTTTGTGAGTACTCTCGAGAACAACTTGTAGACGTGGCTCAGGAGTGAGATGGGTCCGTAGTTCTTCAGCAAGGTTTTGTCACCTTTTTTGAAGAACAGAACCACCGCACTCCCGCTCCACGCTTGAGGTGTTAAGCCCTGGTGGATGACGGAGTTAAAGAGACTCGCTAGCTTTTTCAGGATTGGAGTCCCGCCTGCTTTTAGGAGCTCAGTGGTGATTCCGTCATCGCCTGGCGACTTGTTGTTTTTGAGCTGCTCGAGAGCCACTCTGACCTCGTCCTGGTTGACATCAGGGATGTCTTCCGTATCGTGGCGTGCTAGTGGGGCTCTGTGGTCGTCAGCGCTGGGTCTCGAGGGTTTAGCCATCCGTGATGCGTACAGGTCTTTGTAGAAACTCTCAATTTCCTCGAGTATCTCGAACTTGGAGGTCACCGTTTTGCCATCCGCTGTATTAAGTTTCGTCAGATGGGATCTACCTAGCTGGCGAGCGAAGACTTTGGTGCCTCTGTTCTGTTCAATCGCAGCCGCGATGGCGCGGGTGTTGGAACATCGGAGGTCACGTCGCACCCGCTTCCGGATCTTCCGGTTGAGGTTCCTCCCATCCGGCGAAGACGCCTGCGTGGATGACATTTCCCGTCTCTGCCTCATAAGTTCGAGAGTCTCGAGCGAGAGTTTAGACTCTCTGTTACCGCTTTTGCCGGGAAACACCCTTCGAGACACATCCTGTAGCGTTTTGACCACTGTGTCGGTTTTCTCGTCAACATTGCCTTCGGTTTCCAGCAGGTCGAAACGATTTTGAAGCTCCAGTTGGAACTTTTCGGACCCTAAAGCTATTTGAGGCGCAGTAGGTCTGAGAGTAGACCTCATCATGCGACGTCTTTCGGCCTTGAAGTCTATATTTAGAGCGCCTCGGACAAGTCGGTGATCGCTGCCGGTATTAAACCTGTTGATCACGGAGACGTCTCTAAATATAGACTTCCTGTCAGTCATGATGAAGTCTATCTCGTTCCTCGTCACAGTGTCGGGGCTTCGCCATGTCCACTTTCTATGAGGCTTCTTCTTAAAGAACGAATTCATCAAGAAGAGCCCCTGCGACTCCAGAAAGTTGACCAGCATCTGCCCCCTGTGGTTTCGGCGCCCCACGCCGTGGGGTCCGATTATCGTTTCGCCGCGTTCTTGTACTCCCACTTTGGCATTGAAGTCCCCCATAACAACGTTGTAGTGAGCCTTGGTGGTGCCATGTAATGCCTTGGCTATGTCTTCATACATGGCTTCCGCTATGTCGTCGCAGTATGTCGAGGTCGGCGCATATACCTGTACCACCTTCAGGGTGTACCTGTTGGTGATTTTAATTATGAGGTACGCTACCCGTGTCGACACACTGCTGACTTCCACAACGTTGTTAGTGAGAGCTTTGTTGACCAGGAAACCGACACCGCCCTGAGAGGGCCGATCACCTTCCCGAAAGTAAAACAGGTGGCCTGACTCAAGGGTTATCGTGTCCTCGCCCTGTCTTCGGACTTCGGATAACCCCAATATGTGCCAGTTTATGCGACCTAGTTCTACCTCGAGTTCAGCGAGGTGTTGGTCCAGCCGTAGAGAGCGTCCATTGTACGTAGCCAGGGTCAGGTGTTTTTGGTAGCCTTGTGTCGTAGCCCGGAGATTCTTCGCACCCCCTGCCCCGCTGTTACCGCGACCGCTACCGTGGCAGCGGACAGCGGGACTACCGGGAACTGGGGGCCTTTGCGTTTGGTGTCTTAACATATTAAGAGGTTTTTGGCCTACTATACCACGCTGGCCAGACGGGTTGGTATAGGGTTTGTTTCAAATTTTCCTTTTCTGGTCGTTGATCGGATGACGTTACTACCTTTGGTGGACTCTTACCACCAGCCAAGCAAAAGTATGGCTACTGGGGCATTCTAAGTTTTTCTTTCGCTTCCAGCCCAGTAAGGAAGCAAATTTTTATTAAGAGATATTTTATGCTAACATGGCTTGCCCGTCCATCATTTTTCTAATTGATAGTTTGTATTACGTTTAGGCTCAGTTCAAGATATTTTTGCAGGCTTTCTTATAAACTGAACGGTCAAATTTAAATTTTGGATCTTAGTAGAGTATGCCATCGGTCGAGCAAAAAATCCATGTAGTTGTATTTATTTGACTTCCAGTCTTCATAGTACTGATTTTAATAAAAAAATTTGATATTTAATATTCCTGTGGAAAGGCAGACCATATTATCATAGATATGTGTTGCCATGTAAAATGTCTGCGAGTATCATACAAGGCGATTATATTGACTTCGTAATTAACTGTCTCTAGAATAAATATTTAGTATAATCGGAGACCATCATAAAAGAGAAAAAAAATGTAAAGAAGTAATATGATGGATGGACTGTTGGTCTCAATACCTCTTACGAAAGTTTTAATACTACGAGTCAGCGCCATCTATGTATATAACATGACTTGCGGTCACGATTTGTTATTTGGCTAATGGCTATTAACATTTAAACTAATCTGTGGTATAACGTATATTTTATTCTTCTCGACATAGTTTTGAGTATTACCAATTTGTGTTATACATTTATGAATGAATCTGAACGTTGTTGTGAATGTATAGATCTACTTAACACCTAATTACTTGTGCGAATAGTTTCACCTGTTAGTCAAGTGTTTGGTTCTAGATATAGCTTTTTCAAAACACTAGTAATCATAAGAAGACAATATAGAAGTCACTTGTGACAATTTTGTAAACCAAACAATTCTTCTTAATGCATTTTACTACTTATTAATATAAGGCCGGCTCTAAAGCTGTTTAAAATCTCGTGTTAATAGATATCATAGTTCAAACTCCATTCTTATTCCTAAAGAAGTTTGGAAATAGACAATGATTCAAATTATAATAACTCTGCTTAAATTGGCCCACTGCTCAGCAAAGGCAGGCTAGCAAATCGAAATAGGTCATAATTCCACCACGCGGACCCAGTGCGGATTGGTGGAGGCAGGTTTTAGGCCACTGGTTGTTGGAACTAAGCCGCCCATAAGGCTGCCAACTTAGCTTAATCACTGCCATATGAGGTGGTAACTGGAACCAAAGGCGTAAATTTCCTTTAGAATCATGGAAATGCTTGGAAATTCCATAAACGGTCACCCATTTCAGATTGACAAAGCCGAACCTGCGGCTGAACCACAGATCAATGTTTACTGTGGTCGAATGAAGCTTTAACTTGGTGATCGTTCCGTACAACGACGGTGCCATCATTGCGTTATAAAAATAAATAGGACTAGCGTAACAGATTTTAAAAAAACCTACGTCGCAAAAACTGCGACCGTTGTAATTATTTCTTCAGGAAGCATTGTTATGGTATTTTTTTAACTCGTGCCTCAACGCAAGTGCCATTAACAAACATTCACAATGACTAGGTATGTAAATAATATGCGTTTGTGATAAATATCGTATCTAATAAATATAAATGGTGCAATAAAATTAAGTTGCTAGATTCGGCTAGAAATTTTGGTTTATAGATAGTACTTACGTATCATGACTTTATTATATAAAGCAGCGTTTCCCATGTAGTGGGTGGCGACCCAGCAATGCACGGGACGAAAATAAAATACCGGCTCGCAGCATTGTCCCATTTTTTGCAATCAATCATACTCGTTCATGATCAAGAGACGTGTTGCTTTGGTGTCAACGCGAACGCTCGCTCCGCTTTTGCACTGGGGATTTTTTTGTGTGTGTGTGGATGATCTACGGTTTTGGCGAATGATCACCAGACAAGAGGGCGAGCGTGCAACCACAATGCTCGAGCCAGAAGGGCAAAGGGGCAACTGGCTCAAGGGCTTCAAGGAGGAACTGCCTTAGCTTGGGCAGTCGCTATGGGGGAGGGTATATACTAGGTGTCTCGTCGTGGTGCTCTGCATCGGCCGGGGGGGAAAGGATTCTTCGACCTCGCCAGCGAGGTCGGTGTCTGATCCTGTGTGCGGTATCTGTATCCGAAAGGATTATCCCGATGCCCTTACATCCCAAGTGCATCAGGATGGTCGTTGCACTGAGGAGTGAGCGGTGGTTGTTGCGCGTCCTGTGTAGCTTTTGTTTTACTCACCTTGCTCCCCGCGTATTGTTCCCACCCGCTACCACATGGATATGGACATAGAAATGTGTTTTTTTATTTCCCCATACGCACTAGGAGGGTTAAAAAACTTGTGGTGGGTCACGATGGGGAAACATTAAAATAACTGGTCCACGGCATAATAAAGTTTGGGAAACGCTGATATAAAGGATGTGCCGCTTTACAAATAATGGGCGAAAAACATTTTGGTTACCTATTCTCTTTTTTTAATTGTTTTTTTTTAAAATAAAACAAGAATCCATTTGCATAATGTTTTTCATTCGATATAGATTTAAAAGGTACAGTTTTGTGTTGTACAGTAGGTACATTAGAAAACTTTCTGAAATTGAAGTGAAGATAGGATATTGTAATCAGGTGTTATTGGAATTTTTATCATAAGATTAAGATAAGCAGTAGCGGTGGGTTACTCGTTAAATTTATTTGGGAATGAGCGAGGACCTCATTGTAGTAAGTAATCTCTCGTTTGAAGTGCGTAAGCGTCTTGGACAGCGGTTCGCCCATGGGAGAAAAAACCTAAAGGAAGTGCCATATAGCTACCGCACGGCTTACAGTAATACGCGCTATTCCGCATTCGCGCTTGTTTACCCACTGACAAGCTACATCTTCACCTTTTAAAACAAGCTTTTATAGCTAAACCACAACAAAGATATGTTGCTTAGTTGGGGAGTTCCTATAACTTCCTTCCGGCTCAATTGTCTGATTTGGATACCATCCGGTTATAAAGTACTCGTCAAGACAAATCCAACGAGCCCAAACACGACTAGGTTATATTGAGTAGCTGGGACTAGTACTAGGACGAGTAATGGAACCATCCATTGGCTACCTTTCGGCTTCATCATCAGACCCATTATCCACCCATTATCTAGTTACATACTGCTTGTCATTACCAATCTAATAAGCCTAAACACGAGGGAATTTCGTTGTATAATTCACATGTTCCTATGGCCCCTTCCGACTCTATCATCCGACCAGCTCTATGGTACCATATTATTGCATTATCATCGACTTAACATACGTATGTCAAAATTCAGCTCAATCGGATACCCGTGATACAAGTGTTTCAAACATGGATCACAAGATTGGAACCGGAAAGACAGACAGACATGCACATTTCAAGTTGAATTAAACCTTGTAAAAAAGAAATAATGTAAAACTAAAATATGTGTAACGGAGGTATATTGCAGCATATTATTCAGTTTGTAGCTTAAGAGCCAATACCGTAGTTTTTGTTCTTCCGGTTACATATCACGACGAGGCGAGGGCGCGAGAAGGGATGTAGAGACTCGCGAGTGAGCAAGTAAGTTATTTGCTCGTTCACGCCTCGTGAGACATTTACTAAGGACTTCGTTATTCCCGTTCGTATTGATATGACAATTGCCATAAAGAAACTCACGAGTGAGTGACTCATCGCTGTTACGCAGTTTTAATTAGGTATTGTAAAAAAATGTAGCTAGTTATTACCGCCACATACAGGAAAATATATTATACTTTGGACGAAAAACAATAGAAACACGTGTTGTAAGAAATAAATGTTAAATGGTACCTAGATAGAGGGGCTCACATCATCTTTTATAATCGTGATGCTAATCGTGATGTTACAGCAGAGGCTCGTGAGTTGATAAATCACTGATCGATGTGGAAAAGCGTAGGGGTGGTCCCACCCAAGGTCTCACCTTAAATGCCTGGCTTGGGCAACTCTTTACATCTGCATATTCAATAACTTAAAACTATAAACTCTTTTGTATAATGTTTTGAGTAGCATAAGGACCATATGGGGACAGTGTAAGGACCATATCAACTTACGATTGTTTCTTTTGATTTGAATAAATTGATTTTATTAAAATGCCAGGCTGATTAAGGCAAAATTAAAATTAGCTTTATTGTCTTTCGTCCAGTATGATTGAACGACGATAACGAACACTGCCTATGTTAAGGTTACGTCCAGATCTAGCTAATAATGTTATAGTAATAATATAATTAAGGTGGCCGTGTTGCCGGCGAGTAACGTTACGAAGACTGAGATGTGTATAGTGTGAATTGAGTCATTTTATGGTTTAGGTTTCATTGACATTCTAGCAGCCATTGTTTCAACACCTACTGTGAGCTTGTTGTTGTATTTACAAATAAACACATATGATACCGGAGCCGATCAAGTATTACGTATGCACATTTTACGTGTGAGGTTTAGTTTGGGAATGAGCTTTGAATGGGAAGGAGAAGAATATACTTTATATATAAACTAGAATATTTCGATATCAGATATTTAGTTAATCTATAAATAACAACAACAACAACAACACATCATCTCGCCAGATCCCTTGCGGGGTAGGCAGAGAGTACAGAGTTCCAAAAGGTTCTCTAAATAATAATATAATAATAATAAAATAAATCGACCAATACGGTTTTAACGCTGGGCAAAGGCCTTTCTCACAAGCCGATGTAAAAGAAAACATACTTTACCACGCGGTTTTGGTAAAGGTGACCTGCTGTTGAAATTTATAAGCCCTATCAACCCACGGCTTCCAACTTAGACGTGACTACGGGGACCAACGGCGCAATGTGCCTTCCGAAGCTCACATTATTAGTGCACTTGCAAGTGCACAAATTATCAACTTTGGTGATCGTCACAACACCGTGGATTCCAGTAGTAAAAAAGCTAAATATTTAAAATTATCATAAATTTAATCTATCTATCTTACCACGACCAAATAAACCGAGTCTTATCTGAAGGAAAAGTCAAGAGTCTCCGTAACCGGCGAGCGTGTATGAGACGAACTATGAGAGTGGAGGAAGCCAGAGAGGTATGTAAGGAAAGAACCTGTTGGAACTCTGTACTCTCTGCCTACCCCGCAAGGGATCTGGCGTGATGATATAGATAGATAGATAAATTTAATAAGTAATTAGCTTACATGTTAAGCTTTGCGGGTGGGTGTCTGTGAATTTATATTTTTTTCTTATAAGGGATATGAAGGTTCGTTATTAATAAAATTCAGAGTACGTTATACTTGAACAGCACATAATAATTTTCCTGCCAGGCAAGGATCTTTATAAAGTAAAGTCTAGCAGTTGTCATATTGTCACAATAATTGTGTCAACAAAGCTCATAGTTGGGGAAGTCTTTCATTGTTTAGTGTACTTTTATGTCATGAACTTCTATGCTTAAAACTGTTTTAATTAACCGTCGAAGCTAAGATATATTTTATTTTATGCTTAAATAAAGGAATTGATTGAATTGTTGTGTTTATTTTCTTCCATTTCCTTCCTTTCCTTTTCACAATTGGGTTAAATAAATAAAACTAACATTTAAAATATAAATCATGTATATAAAATGTAACAATAAGCTGTAGAATATTGAGTTGTATGTATCAGTGGTCAGGTCGCATTGTTAGATCAATATGATCACAGCCACGGTATCTGTTTAGTATTTATGCTTAGATGAATTTGATTGGTATCGTAGTAAGTAGTGCTCAGTTTAAATCAGAATCCTTTAAAAGTAAAATAATACCTTTTAAAAAAGGAAAACCGACTTCAAAATGCAAAAAATAAATATTTGAAATCGGTGCCGGTTGGTGCAGTCGGTTACTTGGCACCAATACAAATTTTTTTTTTTTGTTTTTAGAAGTCTGTATTCCTTTTTTTCTTTAAGTTTTTTATTATACAATTTTAAGTGATGAGTGAATTAATTATTAATATTTACATACCTATATTATATTATTCTATTTAGTTCTACAGTAAGGTACCTTACAGGATTTAATATTAAATATATAATACTCATAAGAAGAACTCAATTTACACATTCGTGCTGTTTGCCGTCATGAAGCCCCATGCTGTATGTTCAAAATCTAAGGTTCTATACCGATAAAATTTAAATGGGACAACCTTGGAGCTATGTTGGACCCAATGCAAAAGAATTATCAAAATCGGTTTATAAGCAAAAAAGTTATAAAAGAACACAGACGAATTACGATACGATACGAACGATATTAATGAGTTTTTTTTGGCGGGAAGTCGAAGAGTGAGGTTGTCAATTTGTTTTAATTTCCAAAACTTGTGTTATTTCGACTAATAATGTGTAATGTTGGTGGAATATTAACCATTATGTGTTCTTATACGTGCATGAGTGAAGGTAACTGTAACAAAGTGATAAAACGTGCCTTTTCGACTTCCCTCCAAACGGCCGTTGCAATTGGTATGTAAAGTATCTACCGCTTTACTATCCAGGGTGGGGTACTTCATTAATTTCATTATCATCGTTGTCATCAAGATCATCGGGGAGTTGCCTAATTTAAACAAACACGATTATATATCTCACTGGACACTGGCAAAATACACTTAAAATTAGTGTGAAGCCATAACTTAAAGAAGGAGGAGGAACGATATTAATTTGAAACTCGTAACGAGTGGTTGTTGGAGTTTTGGCGGGAAGTCGAAGAGTGATGTTGTCAATTTGTGTTAATTCCCAAAACTTGGGGTAATTCGACTAATAATGTGTAATGTTGGTGGAATATTAACCATTATGTGTTCTTATACGTGCATGAGTGAAGGTAATTGTAACAAAGTGATAAAACGTGCCTTTTCAACTTCCCTCAAAACGGCCGTCGCAATTAGTATGTAAAGTATCCACCGCTTTACTATCCAGGGTGGGGTCCTTCATTAATTTCATTATCATCGTTATCATCAAATTCATCGGGGAGTCAAATTAATCAAAACAAACACGAATACATATCTCACTGGACACTGGCAAAATACACTTATAATTAGTGTGAAGCCATAACTTGAAGAAGAAGAGTGGTTGTTGTTTACTCATCATGCCCAATGTATTGAAACTTTTATTTGCGTACCCACCTACTCACGATTTGTTACTAAATATATTTGTTATTTAATGTAGACGACTAAACCGGTGCACGGACAAACCTAAATCTGGTTTTTGATGCACCTTTATGTAATAATTTGAATGTTACCACCTTATTCTTTTAATAAATAAATAAAATAAAATTATGATCCTCCTCCTTCTATAGTAAGGTAATACCCATAATATCTCAATCTACGCATTGGTATTGTTTGTTGTTAAGGAGTTCCCTGGTGTATCTTCAAAGTCCAAGGTACCGAGGAAATTAAAATGGGAGCCATCTTGGAGCTATGCTGAACTCAATGCAAAAAGAATAATCGAAATCGGTCCACAATTGACGGAAATATAGGTGAACATACATAAAAAAAACCTACACACAGACGAACATAGAACCTCCTCTTTTTGAAGTTGGTTAATTATTTCCACTCTTTTTTTCAATCATATTGTGTGCATAAAATATTTAGGTTACAATTAAATAGCTTACCATCTAGCTCCAGTGTGATGCCTTACGATCGATATTTGAATCTAATGAAGTTATCTGTTAAGAGCGTCTAAAGGATTCCAGATGGACCAGTCCCCACAAGCAGCACCCGTTCACGAGTATGACTGCTGGATGAAACAACAATTTTGGTTGACGAGATTGTATGCGTTTTTGATCAGGATAAAAATCATAACGGACACTGATGGCAAAAACCTTTGAAGTTAAGAATTATCTAAATCGGTCAAGAAATGAAGGAGGTATGAGGTAGCTCCTCCATTTTATAGGTCAATCAAAAACGGTATTAGTCAAATTCAATAACATATAAGCACTAACTAGAGAAATGTATAATTTAGTACAAACTTGATTTTACAGCGTTTAACATTTAAGTAGGTATTTAATTACGAAAGATTGGCTCAATAAAACGAGCGGTAACAGGCGAACGCATATATAAACTTTTGCTGAGGACGATCTCGTTGATACCCAAGTGAGGCCATTGGCGACTGGCGATCGACCAATTTGAATCAACAGGCGTTTATGACATAAATGCTTATAATCTCAAATTTTATACTATGATTTATACCTGTATCGTGGGTGCGTTTACAAACATCATAATTCACATACACAAATACCCAGACCGAAACAAATAATTGTGGGTCACACAAAGATTTGTCCCGTGCGGGAATCGAACCTGCGACTATTAGACACAGCAGGCGGAGCGGCTTAAGCTCTTAACCACTGCGCTAAATCGTCCGTTAAACACCGCCACATTAACTACTGCTTGTTGAATCAAAAGATCTCCAATCAAGTCAGTTGAACGCCAGTCGTAAATTCCCGCACTTATCGCCGAGTTCGTCGTAAGCAAGCGTTTATGCGTGCGTGCGTCTTATCGCTCCTCGTATGGAAGCGGCCTTCTGTACCTATTTATTTTATATCTGTACCTACCTACAGTCATTACAGTACTACTACGTACTACAATATTCCGATAGGCATCTACAAACCGAGCGTAGAAACAACTCTCGGTAAAGCGGAACCTATAGAAATAAGTTTTCTAGCTAGTTTTCTAGATTATCAATGTGATAGTCCGTTGCCGTTGGCAGCAATCTTCTCATTCACCTCCTTTATCATCAGCTTCACCAGGCTGTCGAGGTCTACTTCAGGCTTCCAGTTCCAGTCGCGTCTCGCTTCGCTGTCGTCAAACACTTGCGGCCACGAATCCGCTAGAAATTTCATTATAAATATTAATTCCAACAGGAAGTGGGTAAATTTAATATTTTTAGGAACACAATAAAAACATGCGTATGCGATTTCATACAAAACATTGATACATATTTCTCCAAAATGATTGGAATCGTTGATTTTTTTTTTCATTTCTGGTAAAAGTTTTTTTTGATAAGTACTCAGTTCAGTTTTTGCGCACCTGACCCGTGCATCCAGTATAAGCTGCAAAATCTAACCATCCTAACGTACTTCTTGTTTTACTCATCAATATATTTTCCTTAAGAAATTTCTTATAAAGTTTCCTAGGACAAGCAGACAACAGAAAATTCTTAAAATGTTTTCAATGGGACTTTTGCCTTCTAGTTTAGAAATTTATTCAGGGACTGATTTTAATGTAACTATATATTATTATCCTCCCAAAATAACAACAGAATCCTCTTATAACTAGCGTCGTTCATAGGACATTTTCATGTTGGCATACCGTCCTATTGGCCATACCCATATATAAAAGTTATCAGTACATTACTAAGCTACGTAAATTTTAAACTTACCAATTTCTTGTCTGCTATCAGGCATATACGTAATTTTAAAGTCAGGAACATATTTACTCATGGCTTCTGCTAACTCTTCAGGAGTAAAGCTCATTGAGGTGACGTTGTATACTCGTCTAAGAAGATTGCTATTTGGCGCTTCGAGGTACTCGGAGAGGGCACGGAGTGCGTCCCTCACATGCATCATGGGAAGCCTTGTATCGGGGTTCAGGTAACATTGGTATTGACCTTTCCGTAGGACATCGTGGAAGATGGCGATGGCATAGTCTGAAACCAGTTTGAGAGGTTACATTAGGATTAGGTAACTTGACGATTATGTAATCGAGGATAAATGTGAAGATCAGTGTATTTCAACATTTTTTAAAACGCGACCACCTTAGTATGAAAGAACTTTTCGTACCACCTACCCTCCGCTCTGTGATATCTGTATTTTGTTAGGTTACAAATATTAAATCCGCAGATTTTTATTAATTTTTATAATTATGTATCAGCTAAATACATAATTACAGATGGACCGACGATCTTGTGAGGATTGCAGGAAGTCGTTGGATGCAGGTGGAATCGGATTGGCTGCGCTGGAGAGCGCTTGGGGAGGCCTTTGTTCAGCAGTGGATAAATATAGGCTGATATGATGATGATTAATTTTTTTTCTTATATTTTACTGAGGCTTTGCGACCCCCAGGGAGTCGCGATCCACAGGTTGAAAAACACTGGTGTAGATAAAGATTTATTTTTATAAACTTGTTAAACAGGTTGTCGAATCGCTTTTAAGTGTTAGCAACAAGACTACCTCAACCAGTAGATATCATTCCTATTATTAATTAGCAAGTATTATTTTGTTTACTTACAAACGTAGAAAAATTAAGACGTAATGTTCTCTAAATCTTAAACTGCTATTTCGTAAAGTTTTCGTATTTACAGGAATACCTAATACATGCACCTACTTATAGACGTCGAATACTTTACCCACCTATGTAAAAAATAAATATATGCGTTTAAATAAATAATTACACAACATATCTAATTTAATATGCCTGCGGGAAAAGCAGATAGAATAAAATTATATTTAAAAAAATCCCATTTTTTTCTCTATAGGTAGGTGAGTATAGAGTTATAACAGAGTGCAGGAGGCAATGGTTTAAGATACGTAATAAAATGTATATTTCTTACCTGTAGTACCACCACCGGGTGGATCACTTGATATAACACCAGGGAACCTCAAGCAGCGAAAGTCCAAACCAAATTTATGATAATAGTATTCACCTAATAACTCCGCATGCACTTTAGATACACCGTATATAGTCCTCGGTCTTTGTACCGTCACATTTGGAGTAGGGTTCCTGGGGGAGTCGGGCCCGAACGCCCCAATCGTGCTGGGCACGAAAATCCTTAGCTTATACTGCTTCGCGAGTTCCATAACATTGTGCATTCCTTCAATATTCACGCGAACAGCCAAAGGAACATTTTGCTCGCCGATTGCGCTAAGCAAAGCCGAAAAATGTATCAGCCAGTCAACTTGATGGTCCACAACGATCTTCTGGAGTCCTTTAAAATCTAAGATGTCGACGAAAATGTACGGCCCATCGTTCAATATCTCATCAGTTGGTTTGATAATATCGGATAGTATGACACTATTTCTGTTGTATTTTCCTCTTAGGTACTTAGCGCACTCGACTCCGAGTTGACCTAGGCCTCCTGCAATGTTTTATAATAAGTTATAGTTAACATGTTGGCCTTACATTATGGAAAGTAGGACATAAATCTGCGACTATTTATAGATAAGATAAGGTTTTGCTACAGCTGATAAGAAAATGTACCTAAGTATATTTTCTTAGTGTTCATACGGTCACATTGCGTTGTTAATGGTCTTATTGAATAGCGTAGCTTAAGAATTCTTGTTGCTAATTTAACTTGACACTGTTAATTGTGATTAATAGAGATATATTAAGATAATAGAGATAGAGGCGTGCCCCACAGTAACATAATGCAAAACGTCAAACGGAACAAGATGCAAAGCATATGTTGCAAGCAAAATGTTGTCCATCATTTTTACCTTCCCCGATTTTTGATTTAAAAAAAAATGTCTCCAAGGGGATGCCCAGTAGTGTTGTAAAAATGAGCGCCGAGCGTTCAGCGCCGAGTCGACGCTTACGAGCGTTCAAGACTCGAGCGTTTAAGGCTCACGGAGTGTTGAAGACTTGAACTATAACGCTCGAGTTGCGTGCTCAAGCGTTATAATTTCTTTTGCTTTGATCTTCGAAAATCGAAATTAATTTATAGTGCCGAAACAACGGTATACAGAGGCGTACCCAACACCAGTAACTAAGATTTTTGCATCAATTTTGATAAATGAAAAAAGGTGTGTAATGTTAAAATGACCAACACAAAGCTAGTATTTTCATGAATGCCTGATTTTTCTAAGGTCAGCTCCTGTGGCAAGTACAAGTGCAGTAATATGCATATGGCAAGCTTCTGGACAGAGGGTGTTTACACACCGTCACGCCTATATTCCCCCAACGGGGGTGGCAGAGGTGTAATGTGTACACCCACTTTTCACCGACGATGTTAGGTCCCATGTAATAGGGCGCGAGCCTATTGCCATATACCGGGCACAATTCCAGATTCCGGACTCATAATGGGAAGTTTTCGTTAGAAAAACTTCATTTGTCCGACCTAGGATTTGAACCCAGGACCACATGATCACCAAGCGATACGCTTTACCACTAGACCAACGACGCAGTCACCCAGTTTATATTAAACCTAAATATAACAAAAATGTAGGCACGGGTCCTTCGTACTTATGCAAATTGTAGTTATTTGTCTGTGTACACCCGCCAAAGACGCCGCGGGGCAGAGCGTTCGCGGGGGGATGTTAAAGAGTAGAGAGGTTAAAAGAGAAGCCGAAAATGAAATTATAAATAAAATAGGTAAAATAAATCCTTTGAAAAGGCCGACTATGTATATAGGGTGCGTACACACTGTACTCATTGTATCGTATCATGGATACCATTTAGTATGTAATCGTATTTCATATATGTATTTACTTGTTAACTTGTTAGGGAAAACCTAATATCAATAGAAAATGTCTTCCCGCTCGACGCTCGAGTGCGAGTCGAGCGTCGAACGTGACGCTCCAGTAAGCGTTTTAAAAAAAACCTCTGAAACCGACTCGGCTCTGGGCTCCAGCGCTTAGCAACATTTTAAGCGTCGACTCGAGCGTTTAAGCGCCCGCTCAAGCGTTTTTACAACACTAATGCCCAGCGATACTTTGGACATTTAAAGTATACTTAATCCGTGTTATTAATAAAGAAGTAAGTAAGTGTATTTTTATGAATATATCAAATAAGATAAATAATAAATGTGAGTTTCATATATCATCACACCATAACTCTGACGGTATGGTTAGAGACACAATACATGTAAACGGAAAGTAGGTACCTTATATTATATTACTAGTGTTTCGATATAAAATCTAATAACAACATAACAGGTCTTATAATTCTCAGTCTTGTTTTGAACGTACGATTTTTCAATATCCTGTTTCTAACTAGTATAGGAAGTATACTTTGACACGCCCTCGATCTCCTACGTCACTACGATGTCCGCATACTTATTTTAAGCAGAAATTCTTTAACTACTAATGTGTATTTACTTGGCGCATGTGTTGACAAAAATTACGCAACAAAATATTGTATTATGCCGATTCACGGAAAATATCACGTAGTTTCGTTCTTTGCAGGTAAACATGTTATTGTGATTTGCTATTACATTACGCATTAGAATATTTAAGCAGCACTAACGCGTAGATCTTACAACCTGTGAAGAATTTAGCAGTTGCATAATTCTTTGTCTTAAAAGGTATTAAAACAATAGAAATAATCAAATTACTACGATATTGTGTTCAATAGTATTTATTAAAATGTGATTTCTTACATATATAATGCATAACATCATCACATTTTATCATCCCGTAGAGTGCCACAGGTTCGTTATTCAGGAGACATTGTCACAGATTGTGTTTTATTAAGTGGGTTTAGCCTTACACACCTCGTACCTCCACCAATAACTTCGACTCACGGGCCTGTTATGACCACAGATCAGAATTGTTGAGACCAGTGGCCGATTCGTCTACGTCTACCAGACAATTGGTACGTTCGATGATTGGATTTGTAATTTAATGTGGCAAGGTTTTAAATTTAATGTGGTAACTATGGTCTGATTTCAATCATAGCTGAATGCTCTAGCACAGGTCTCCCCCACGACACGCCGTTGACCGTGAACATCAATTAATCGCATTCAATTTTATTCAATTGTGGCCACATTTCTTCGTAATCAAAATTGATTTAAAACTATTTAGGTACTCGAGTAGGGAAATAAGTAGAGACAGTGAGCTGGTCGTACGTGCCTATTGTGACTATGCCTATGGTCTCTCATAATAGGTCTCATAAAAAAAGCTTAGAGTTGCCCAGCGAGCTATGGAGCTATGGTTGGCGTTTCTCTACGTGATAGAATCAGGAAAAAGAAGATTCGTAGAAAAAATAAGGCTGACATAGCCCATAGGATTAGCAGGCTGAAGTGGCAATGGGCGGGCCACAGAGCGCGAATATTGGACGAGCAACGGGGTAGAAAGATTCTAGAGAGGAGACCACGTATTGGCAAGCGTAACGTGAGACGACCGTCTGCCAGATGAACCGACGATCTTGTAAAGTCGTTAGATGCTGGTGGCATCGGACTGGTTACGCTGGAAAGCGATTGGAGAGGCCTATGTTCAGCAGTGGACTAGTATAGGCTGCGATGATGATGATGATGATGACGGGCCTATCTACGAACCCAATGTATGCGACCCATTTTTACATCCGAATACAGGAGTTTTTTAAAACCAATGCATTAAAATCACACTTATGCAACGTCGCATAAGAAATGTGTAAATTTTATGTATTCATTTTTATATAAAATCACGATATATATTTTTATATAAAATCATTTTTATATAAAATACGATGCGAAGGCACAAAGGATCAGTTTGTCTCTAACTCAGCCCTAGAACACGTATATATTTATGCCATCGCAACGTTCTATTAATTGAAAGTTGTATATATTTATTAGAAACTGATCATGACGTGGCTTTTCTCAATACGTGGAAAATTGCCACATTCTGTTTTATAGAGTTCTTATAGAGAATAGGTTTTAGATCTTTTTTTAGTACACAAACAAGTCTTGTTTGAAGAAAGCAAGGTTTTGTTAGGCAAGGCTGGCGGTAAACCCCAGGATCACGAAAGTTTTAAATTTATTAATTTTGAATGTGAAGTTACTTGGTAAACAACTAAATTCATTCTATGTATCCTTCCAGTCAACCGTATTACCAAGTGGTTTCACTTTTTTGTTTATAATTACCATTAGCAATACAGCTGTTTCGTGTTTGCTCTATATGAGAGTATGTAGGTAAGTATACGGTCGTGCTAATTCACTCCCAAAATATTAACAAAAATATCTAATAAATTATATCCGAATCTCTCAGAATCTATTCATTTTTTTCATGTATACTTGTTCTCTTCATTACTAATCACACGAAAACCGCTCTTCTAATTCACGCCAACTTTCCTGAAATTTCCATTATAAGATATCACTTACCGGTAATTAATATTTTTGGTGATTTTTTAACTATATTATTCACAGTGTAATTTCTAACATTCGATCTGACTGCAGCGCGGTACACGTTTCGGAGTAACATAATTTGGAGGTGTGACCCGACACACAACGACACGATGAAACACTGTGTAAGGTAGACGGTAACTGAGTCTTTGGATAACTGGTTGTACAGTGAGTGGGGTCTCGCGACTCTCGCGTGATGTAAACTGGTTGCACACCAATATTGAATAAGGCATCGCCACACAGAGCGGAGTACTTAGGGACGTACGCATTTTCCTCAGAATAGCACGAATCGTAAATCTTGACTCACTTTGAAAGTAATTGTTTAGGTGGCAGTATGCATTTACGTGTGTGCAAATTGCTAATTGTCAAGAAAAATTCTGGCTTTAATGAGAGTATGAGTAATCCAAATTAGAAGCAGAAGTGCTTAAATGCATTCGCATGGGCACATAAATCACATTGTTTTGTTTTGTAATTTTATTGTTAACTAGCTAAACATTTAAACGAAAGCCATTGTGAAGCGCTTGTCAAACAGTATAGCTATTTACTCATGGCAGCTTATCTATTTAACTTTAGGAAAACACACAGCATTCTAATTATTAGTGTCCGACCGAAGCTTCGGCCAAAATGGGCCGAAGTTTTGGCCGATGCCGAAGGTTTCCAGCAAGCACCGAACGATTTACGAATACTTTTAAGTAAATAAATATTATAAGTAATAATATTATTCCAGTATTATTATTTTTATCCAATTGTAGGTTATTTTAATCATCTCGTTAAGTTCATACAGTCAACATAACTTTTTCAAAATTTAGCCTTAGATCAAATATCTTAAGGTTATTAAACCTATTAATCGGCTTCGGTCAAAAATCGACCTTCGATCGGATACATATATTTATACATAAAAAGTACTTAACTATGTACATAGACAATATCAACCGACGGCTTGGTCTAGTGACTAAGAGCTTAAGTAGCGCCGTGCGTCCACTGGATCGAATATTCGTTCTATCCTTTTACGGGACAAATCTTTGTGTGACCCACATATATTTGTTTCGGTCTCACTCACGATACAGGAATAATTTCTAGTGCAGGACTACTTTTTTCAGTATAAAACAAAAGTAAAATAAAGTTTCCAATAATGCGTACGTTCCGTTGTGTGCGTAATAAAAACATTATTATAAATATAATTATGACGAAATTAGCACTTCGTAAGGACGAAGTGGATTAAAAATAACTTTTCTTTCATACTCGTTTTGACGTGGACATAGTAAGTAGTAGACATTTCGTCACCCACGGCCCACGCCCATACACTTTTTGCCAAGGTATTTTTGGTCCCTAATATGACTAGGCGAGCCTGTCACCATTCTTCGAACATTCTCTGAGTCATGTAAGTTGCCTCACGATATTTTTTTATCTTCACAGTTCGCATGTGACAATCAAACATGTTCCGAAAAAAACCAAAGGTGCGAGCCAGCATAGCATTCTACTAACTGTCTTTATTGCTAGCTATTATAGTATAAATTTTATCCACACCTTGTTTTTCAAATCTAGCCAATCAAGCGAAATCAAGAAAGAAAATGCCGATGCGGCCATGTTTTACTTTACATGAACGATTTCGAACTACTTTTCGCCTTTCCATAACTTAAACTCAACTTATAATTTTAATAAAATAAATTTAACAATTGTTAATTGACGTCCGATAATCACGATTTTTGAAACTGACATTAAACACCTAGACCACTTTAAATTGTTTTTTAAATATTGAAATTTGGTATGGAGATAGATCTTAGGGCGTATTTAAAGGAAATCAGGAATATATAAAATCAAAGTTATTGGTGTGGTTTATTTTTAAAATATGTAATAAAAAAATGAATAAGGGGTAGGCTGAGGGGGACATTTGAAGCCTGCAATATATCAGTCATTAACATCAACCCATAACTTATCTATTTATTTGCAGCTTGGCAAGTTGCCATTTTATACAGCAAAAAAGTGACTTGTGTGGGAAAACTTATCATATCCAACATCCCTATTTTACGTTTTTGCATTTCTTAGGGTAAGTATTTTAAGTAATTTATAGCCGCCAACACTCCAACTTATGTGGTATTGTCTTTACAATCGTACATTCAACCAATGATATGTCGATTACTTATGAATAAAATGAACCTTATATCAATGGACATAAGAAATCCAACGCTACATGAAATTGTCTACCTCAGGTGGGTGTGTCGCCTCTAGCGTCAAATGTTGATTTACGTATCTACTCTTGACATTGGAATTAAGGCTTTGCCTTAAATACTATGTGAGATCGTAACCTCTTTCGTATTGAAGGAACTATCCATATATTTATAGCACCAGGCCAGATCACTTGCAGGGTAGGTAGAAGGAACTATCGTGGTGAATTTTACTCACTTTTCTTACCCTGGTACCCCCCAGATGATGATTATGATGGTGATTATGAAGGTTCTTCTGAAGGTTACTGTAGGGTTTGAATGGGCAGGAGACTGACCGTCATTACCTACTTCTTCTTATTTCTGACGGCTTTGCTCCATGTAACGGAAAGAACTTGGAGTGCATGTGAGTCTCAGGTAACTTATAACTATTGCAATATAGATTGTGTAAATGAAAAATATTAGACGAGCACCTCTCTCGTATTAAGAAATTATCATGGGGATTTTTACTTACATTTCTTACCTCAGTGTTCCCACAGACGATTTCTAAAGGTTCTCTTATTGTAAAAATGGCTCCATCCTGAACTACCTATCTAAGTGGCTTAACCTCATTATTTATATCCCAGATTTAACTGCAAGCCCATGGCAAGCACTGAATTATTAACAATCTATGTAACTCGATTTCCCTTGTCTGTGCCTCCGTCTATAGTTTCTCTATTTACCAATCATTTGTTTTCGAAATAAAGGCCTTGACAGTCTGTTATCAGACTGTATGGAACGGTGGTGTATTATATTTGAGGGAGCATGCATTATTTGGAAAAGTATACCTAACGCCACTTACGTCAATAGCGGAAAAATATTCTACTTTATACAAGCTGTATAAATATTAGCTTTTTGGATTAAAAGGACGTTTATCACATACACTTCGCAAACGTATCTACCCATGCGAATCCGTTAATCGTAGCCGCCGCCGACTACGATGCCTCTTCGACTCGAGGGTGCCTCTTCAAGGCGCCCTCGAGTATGTCGCCCCTTGCCCTTCTGGCTCGAGCGTAGTGGTTGCACGCTCGCCCTTAAGTCCGGTGAAGCTGTAAAGGCCTCGTACATCACTCACACACACACACACACACACAAACACACACACACACATCACTTAAAATATTTACATATTTGACCTCAACGAACCTTTTTGTACTGTCTGCCTACCCCACAAGGGTTTCAAGGTAGGTTGATTATCTACCCAGTTGTAGTGCTTCTACATAATTAACAACTAAATTTAATAAAAATGTTACGCAAACAATTAAGTACTAGTTCTAAATACGAAAGTACACATATTGTATAATATACAATTTATAAAAAAAAACCCCGTCACGCCTATATGTGTGCCCAAGCGAGGGTGGAAGAGGTGTACTAAGTACAGCCACGTTTCGCCGACTTTGTTAGGTCACATGTAATAGGGGGCGAGCCTATTGCCATATACCGGGCACAATTCCAGACTCCGGACACGTACTGGGCAGTTTTCGTTAAAAAAACTACACTTGTCCGACCTAGGATTTGAATCCAGGACCTCGTGATCACAAAGCGTTTGCCACCAGACCAACGAGGTAGTCAAGGTACAAATTATAGAGGTATAAAATAGATACAAAATAAACTTAAACACGGTGGTCTCCACGCCTTCACTTCTCAGACAATCATAGTTAAGTTAAATAGGCATAGTTAAAAAAATTGACCGTCTATTATTTTTTGCGCGATTTCTGTCTGAAGGTTAACAGGATGTAATCAAGTTTCTGCAAATTAATTCAGAATCGTTCACAAAAAAACATCTTTTATTTATAACACTTCTAAGAATGAGTTCGCTGTGGAGTAATGGAATACATTATCACAGTAGATTTGCGCCTATACTATGTCTTATACAATTTTTATCCATGTGTACTCTAAAACCGGACGGCCGATTTAGCGCAGTGGTTAAGAGCTTAAGCCGCTCCGCCCACTGTGTCTAACAGTCGCGGGTTCGATTCCCGCACGGGACAAATCTTTGTGTAATCCACAATTATTTGTTCCGGTCTGGGTATTTGTGTATGTGAATTTTCATGTTTGTAAACGCACCCACGACACAGGAATAAATCCTAGTGTGGGGCTACGTTTTTCAAAAAAAAAAACCTGTTTTCCACCTTAACAGAGAGGCGAGCCGTATCGTAAATATATGCTTACTGTCATATTGCTGCGTCTTCTCTCTCACAAACAGAGGTGAGAGTGACGGGCTCATACTCTACCCAGCGGACCTAGTGCGGATAATTTGAGGTAGGTTTGTGCCCACCTGTTGTTGAAAGTTATTAAGCCACCTACGTCTTCCAACTTGGCTTAATACACCCCTACTCTGATATGTGGCGAAGTGGTGATATCGCCATATACAAGACCGAGTAAGTGGTAGATAACCGGGGACCGACGGCTTAACGTGTCCATAACGTGTAAATAACCAGTAAAATATTGACATTTCTATACCGTCTTTCCTCTTTAGTGGATATAATTTAAGTGTTAAACGATGAACTTGTTATGATCAAAAACTGCTAGTAGGTACGTAGCACCCAGAGATAAGATGTGTTGTTGGCCGCAGCAGCATTCAGCGGAGACAAGATGCAAGCGGTGTACAGGGAACGGCATGCGGTAGGGTAGGGTTTGAAATAAAATGAAATTTATTTCTTTAAGGAATACAAAGTAACAGTCAGTGGTTATTGCGCTAAGAAATCTGAATTGTAAAACAAATCTATACATATAATAAAACTGTAAGGAAGTCATGTCTGCACATGGAATATTTTTAGGAAATAACATAAATAATAATAAAGTTGCCTATTTCATATTACTATTTTACGACTTAAGATACTTTAATACTTTCTATCAATCTATATCATCACATCAGATCCCCAGGATAGGCAGAGAGTACAGATTTCCAACAGGTTCTTTTCTTACAAGGTCTGGCTTTCTCCACTCTCATAGTGCGTCTTATACACGCTCGCCGGTTACGGAGACTCTTGACTTGCCCTTCGGATAAGACACGTTTTATTTGGTTATAGTAAGATAGGTCTTCCCCAATATCAACGTTCTTCCACTAACTCATTTTATATCTGTGTGGTTTCTTTCATATTAAGTTTCTTTATAATCAGTTCAGCCATTTTAGTATGAAGAAAATATTCCGCTGAAGTCATGGCGTTGTATATATTGCTATGCAATATATTTTTCGAGATAAAAAGTGTTTTGTTTTATTTTACGATGTAAGACAACATCATATAAAGTTTCAATTACATTCGTTTAGCCAGCTATGTCTCACGAACCGTGATTCTTGCCGGGATAAAAAGTATCTCGAATATTATTTCGAGACCTAAAACACCTTGAAAGTGTTAGTAAGATCCATTCTGCTATTTTAATATGAAGAAATAACGGCTATCCCGGAAGAACCGTGTGTGAATATATTGTATATTTTGTCAACTTCCACCAGACTTATTTCTTTATCAACTATTTCTATCAGCGGGTTCAGTCTTAGCCGCACTTAGCGCGCACAGGTGGTATTTGTAAAATATAAATTAAATTATAGCACGATCTTATTCAACACACACCAATAACGCCGTCTCAAAAAAACATACAATCCCTTCCTTTTTAAAAAGGATTATTAGTTTTTTATATTTTTATTAATATATTCTTATTATCTTTTTATATTTTTTATTAATATATATTTTTCTGATTAAAACCTTCTCTACCTACCCTGACAAAGAGTGTAATCGAGCGTAATAATATCTTAAAACGGTACATTACCAGTTTTGTCAGTTCATTTTGTGTTAGTCTTCTCGTAAGATATTAATCGACGTTAAAGTTTCGTATCTGGCCCATTCATCGTTAAAGTTCTCTCCGGAAGAAACAATCCTAAATGCATCACGGTTCATGCACGAAATCATATTTTAGTGTTTAAAACCAAACGTGTATGAACAATTTCTAGTGAGTGCTTTTAACTACTGAAAAGTTTTTCGTGAGGAGAGGAACCTGAGTCTAATATCAATTGATAGAGGAATTCATGTGTAGACGAAATCACATAGTTTACGTAGTAACATTGTAGTTCGGGACAAACAGTAATAAGGTTTTTTGGTCTATCCCGCGACAATCTAGTAGCTTAAGTTGTTTTGGAACAATGAATAATTTATGAAAATCGACTCTTTTTTTTCTTTCCTCAGAAACTGTTAGATTTTTCGAAAATATGAGTATACAGAGTTATGATCCTTACTACAGGCTACAACTATCCAATTTCATTGAAATCCATCAAACAGGTTTTTTTTTTTTTTATAATTAGACACTGCGGGCCCGATTTGTCCCGCACCTTTTTTTGTTTAATTTATGTGTTGTTAGTAGTTGCTTTTATATGCACTCGTATGGTACATGCCGCTTATTTTTTATTTATTTTTTTGGTTTTGTTGTTACAGTGCCTTCACAGCTGTCTGTGTAGTAGACGCAACTTCCAGTGTGGCGAGATATAGCTACGACCGCATGTGGATAGCTTCCGTGGAGCTTCAGTCTCTTGGGGACCGCTCGCACTATCACCACGTTTTCACTCGTTAGTCCCTGAGACTCATGCACGGTGAGGATGCGCGACCCGTTTCCCGACGCATAGCCCTGGCCGAGGAGGATTTCCTTCTCGGCCTGGGTGTGCACCAGAAACAGGGTGTTCTCCTGGTGTTTTGGAATTTGCGCTCCCGTGTACTTACTGAGGCTCAAGGACCTCACGAGGGATTTGGACGAGTATATGCCCCCATATATCTCGTTGAGGGCATACGCTACGTCCATTGGGTTTCTGTGAGTGCAGAGCAGCTCCCTGTTGACACGCGCCACGGAGTCTGGGCGGTTGTAATGTAGTCGAAACAGGTTCTCCCTATCAATGAACGGCAGTTGGTTGCAGTCGCCGACGAGAAGAGCCTCTCTCGCGCCAGTTATCTTGATCGCCATCACTACGGCTCCAAAGTGGTTCATGAGTGCCTCGTCGATAATACGTGTGCACTCTTCACCTTCTTTCAATCCGTTGACCAGCATTGAAGTCATAGTGCGGACCCTCCTCTTGGTGTTTGTTTTAACCTTTTGCGCGAGTCTCTGCCTTAAGTCATTCGCTGCCTCGGTTGTAGATGTTATTAGGAGATCGCTTTCGATGTTGTAATTTGCGATTATCCATGTTGTTTATCCGCATCCAGGAACCCCGTTGACCCATGTTATTTTGGGTACGGTCCAGTGCTCGATTGCAGGCCGCCGACCCCGGCCACTTGAGACGGTTTCTGCCATCTCAAGTATCCGAGCACCACCCTCGTGCACTTCGCCGCAACCACTATTGGGTCGTTAGGGGGGGTTCTGAACTTGTGTTTGCCGGTCCGCCGGGACCCCTCCTCATCGTATTCGACGAAACCGCTGGTTCCACTATAGGCCGCTATGTACTTCCCCGACATTTCTCCTCTTAACGTGGTGGAGTTGTCGTTGTTGTACACCGCCGCTTCTGCCTTCTCCTTGCATCAAACAGGTTTGGAGTAAAGTGTTCTTTTAGAAATTCAATGTTTTGATTATTTTTGTATTTTGTGAACCTATTGATTTTCCGGTATAAATACTATTCAATGCGTTATCTAATATTTTAAGATATTCGCCTGCAAAGTTTCATCAAAATCCGCCTGGTAGTTTTTGCGTCATGATGGTTCATACCCTTGGACAGATAGACAGACATACAAACAGACACGAAAGCCAAATACTGTAGAATTGGCATCTACATCAATAGAATGATGGACATCATTCTATTGATGTAGATCTGTTGGCGGTTGTTATTTCCAAAAAAAATATACACAGACATGACTTCCTTACAGTTTTATTATATGTAGTATGTAGAGATACAGATGCTTTACTTATTCCTACAAACTGTTTGAATTCCTGAAATCATAAATATTAAATATGTTGTCTGTCATATGAAATATCTCCATGCTAAGTTTAACTGACATCTAAAATGTAGTTTTGGAATAATGAATGATTAATCGAAATCGACTTTTTTTCTTTCCTCAAAAACAGTTAACTTTTTTGAAAATGTAAGTATACAGAGTAGAGACCTTTTGTACAGGTTGCAATAACACAAAATTTCATTAAAAACGGTAGCATAAAAAGAAATATACATAATTACATAGGGTCAAACGGTTCCACGCCGCTGTCAGATGTTAGTGTACCTAGAACAGATCAAAGATATCGGGGATGACCTAGACTATCTTATCATGACCAATAGACCATGTCTTATCCGAAGCGCAAGTCAGGAGTCTCAAAAGTGGCAAGAAACAGAAAGGTCTGTAAGGAAAGAACCTGTTGGAACTCTGTACCCTATGCCTACCCCGCAAGGGATCTGACGTGATGATATAGATTATTAGATATAATTAAAGTACCTTAAGTCGTGAAATAATAATATGAAATAGGTTACTTTGTTTGCACACTAGATCATGCCGATATTATCCGTCTAAGTAGTATATAAAATCACACCAATATGCATTTGGTGGGTTTTTACCGGCCTGCATAAAGGCCCGAATATATTAATATCACTGACCATATTTTGGCTAAAGAAAAGTCAGGCAATCTTAGGATTTCACTCTTCCTCTTCACGGGTGACTGGAAACCTGGACTCCTGCTGAAATTGTTCTACAACGAAAATTTGCTAATATCTAAGTTGACTGTATAAATACTTTTGCAAAACAAAGATGACTTGATTTAAGCGAAAAAACTAGTACTAGACTGCTTAACTTACTTGGTCAAATAGTCGCAGGTACGATCCCCGCACAGCGCACGGGAATATTCATTTGGGATTTGTGATTTTAAAATAAAGAAGATATTTTATGCGCATAAGGCACAAATAAAAAAAAATTGTCCGTGTTTATATCTAGTACGGCGGAAACGATTTTATATATACCATCACTGGAAAATGGAAGATTTATCAGAAATTGTTTAAGACTACTTTTTAGCTCGGGAAATGCAAGATCCATGGGGATAGTTTCTATTTGTCCATATTAACACGGCTGAACGGATTAAAAAATCTTAATATGGAGGTGTCTCTTGAGACTTGGAATAATGCTATCCCAAAAAGTCCTACCTACCTATGTCAAATTACAAAATAAAGCCGCGGGAAACAGCTAGTTAAACAATAAGTTTGTACATTATGTCTTGCGTGTGTGTATGTCGGGAGAGTCGGCGAGATTAAGCTACGGACCACGGTAGCGGCTGACAGGAGGGAAGGGAAGGGTTCGTAGTCGGCGTCGGCGGCTACAATTAGCGGATTCCTATGATTGGACGCGCAATATCGGGTTGTCGCCTTTTTAATCAAGACGCGATTAGGTTCGAGACCGAGATCGGAATGGTGTACATTATGTCGTCGGATACTCAGAACAACGTGTAGTGAAAGAAATATGATATTTAATTAAATTATCATCATGAGTATCATCAATGGTCTCTGAAGTATTTTTAATTATTATTTGAACAATTTGAAACATACTAACCACTAAATATTAAAGTTTAACAAATATTCACAAAGTGAGATCAATTTAACCATATTATAAATAACGTGTGTGTGCGTGCGTGGCTGTGTGCGTGCGCGCGTATATGTGTGTGTATGTGTCACAGAATTCGGAAGAGTCAGTGATATAATAAGACTATAATAAAAGCAAAGTGATTAACATATTTTAACACAAACATAACGTGCTAAGAATAAAAACAGTACCTACCAACCTTATATAAAAAAATAAACTTAAAAAGAGTGTTGGGTAAAAACATAAAGATCTTAATTCTTATTAACCCTAAGTGGGTTAAGATTCCTTAATTCTTAATAACCCACTTATTAAAATTTCTATGAGTAATAATTAATGTGTTTTTGTTCAACTGTTATTATGCGTATGCGTGAGAGACTTGTGCGTTCCTTAATACCTAAATTCTTTTACATTGTAGAATGTCGTGATCTTCTACAGAAAAAATATGGAACCGATTCAAAGCGTGTTTTATTAAAAAAATATTTTAATTAAAAGAGCTTTTTAAAAACAACCCTTAATAGATAAAACACAACAAAAATATCTTGCTTAGTTAAGGGTTTCCTATGGCTTCTTTCCGGCTCCATCATCAGACCCTGGACACTATCCGGATCTAAATTACTCGTGAAGACAAATTCAACGAATTTGAACACGGTGGGGTTGTATTGCGTAGTTAGGTAGTTCCATTAGCCTCTCGGCTTCATCATCAGACCATGAACACTATCTAGTTGTATAGTACTTGTCAATACTAGTTATATTTCACATGTTCCTATGGCCACCTTTCGACTCCATTATCAGACTAGTTTCATGGTACCATATTATTGCATTGTCACCGAACTTGCATACGTATGTACAAGTTTAGCTCAATCGAAAACCCGCAAGTGCTTGAAAAATGGATCACAGGATTAGAACCGGAAAAACAGACAGACATACGAACATCATCATCATCATCATCTCAGCCCATACTTGTCCACTGTTGAACATAGGCCTCCCCAATCGCTTTCCAGCGTAACCGGTCCGATGCCACCTGCATCCAACGACTTCCTGCGATTTTCACAAGATCGTCGGTCCATCTGGCAGGCGGTCGTCCCACGCTGCGCTTGCCAATACGTGGTCGCCACTCTAGAATCTTTCTGCCCCAACGCCCGTCCGATCTACGCGCTATGTGGCCCGCCCATTGCCACTTCAGCTTGCTAATCTTAAGGGCTATGTCGGTAACCTTGGTTCTTCTACGAATCTCCTCATTCCTGATTCGATCGCGTAGAGTAACGCCGAGCATAGCTCTCTCCATAGCTCGCTGAGCAACTCTGAGCTTCTTTATGAGACCTATTGTAAGAGACCACGTCTCTGATCCATATATCATCACTGGTAACACACAATGTGTGATGACATACAAACATTACAAGTTAAATAAAAACGTGTAAAAAATATCTCTACCCCACCGTAACCAGGGCACTTTTCTCCGTTTAGTTTAAAAGACACAGCTTGCCCATTGCCTTGCCCTGCCTGTTAAACTGCTTTTCGACTGTCCTCTTCGCTTTGATGGATACCGTACCGGGCACACTGGAAATTTGAATTAATTCTAGCCAATAATTATAAACCAAAAAGTAACTAATGTATTTGTTTCTTTATAAGTTGCATAACAAGTAAATCGTAGTTATTAATGAGGAATGCAAGTAACAGGTGGAGTTTAGTGTAGACGACGGCGATTTCGAATAAATTTTATAATGAACCAACACGTTTCAATAGAGTAATTAAAGCGACACATGCCAATTTTATTGTCCAAACGCGCACCCTTCCTAGTTACCACATCGTACGATTTAATCAAGATAAGTCGCTTTTGCATTCTTTATTTTGCAACTTGCGTTCAAAAATAATAAAATTAATACAGAGTCGGCTTGTTAGTTCATCATATAAATGAGAAATAATCGTATACTAACGCGTAATAGCTATAATATAACACACCGAACATATCCTACACTATGCGGAGATATTTACTTTATGTCCACCCAAGCTGAGTTAGTGCTATTTTCAACTTCAAAAAGAAGGAGGTTCTTTGTTCGTCTGTATGTATGCTTTTTTATGTATGTTCACCGATATTTCCGGCAATTGTGGACCGATTTTGATGACCCTTGCATTGGGTTCAGTATAGCTCCAAGGTGGTCCCATTTTAATTTCATAGGTCTCAGATCTTGGACTTTGAAGATACACAAGGGAACTTCTTAACGACAAATAGTACGAATCTTTAGATTGAGTTATTATAGGTATTGTGTTAATCCTATACTTACTTTAACGTAGAACTAATCAGAATATTAACAGACTTCAAAAAAGGAGGAGGTATGTACTGATTTTGATGATTGTTTTTGCGTTGGGTCTAAAATAGCTTTGAGGTAGCCCTATTTTAATTTCATCGGTATTGAACCTTAGACTTTGAAGATACAACAGGGGACTCCTTAACGGCAAACAGCACGAATATATTGATTCCGTTATTATGGGTATTATATCAATCCTGTAGCCACCTTACTGTAGAACTAAGCAGAATAATATAAAATAGGTATATAAATATTAATTCACTAAGCCCTTAAAATTGTAAAATAAATAACTTAAAAATAGGGAAACCGACTTCGAAAAGCAGAAAATAAATATTTGAAGACGGAGCCAAGTAACCGACTGCAATAACCGGCACCGACTTATATTTATTCTTGAAGTTGGCAATTTTTTTTAAAAGTAATTTTTAACCGACAGCTTAGTGCCGCAGCCAATTATGTCACTCATTTACATATACATACACTTAAATTTCTCATTGATTTTGAATTTTTCACATTCTTTATGATATAGTTTGTTCATGTGGGAATAACATTTCATTGTCATATTAGATATTTTTTCTTCACTAAACAATCCTCACTAGGTATGCGAAGTGGAGTAGGTATAACCTATTCTCTCTTATTTCGATTTGTGAGTGTAGGTCTAGTACCACTGTTGCAGCTAATTTGTTGCTTCGAAAAGTTGTCCTATTTGGGTCATGTACCATTCTAGAACATAGTTAGAGGTTTTTAAGATTGAAAATTCAGAAACAATTTTTGCCTATTGCCACGTCTGCGACATTTAAACAGGTAGTTACGGGCTATGGCACGCGCCACAATGGTGAAAGATAAGTGACTTGGTGCGCATCGAGCTGTGAACCGAAAGTCTGGTGTTTACATGCCGAGTACTCATTGCATCCCAGTTCGTGTTTCGGTACCATAAGCCACGCGCGTTTGGATCTTGTTTTGTTTTGGTGACCAGTTGCGTAATCTTAACGTAGAAGTTTGTTTTTTTTTCTCATTTCGGTTAGTTTATCATCATCTTTGTTTGACGGTAAAGGATGTTTAATATTTTTTTTTTATATTTTAAACAATTTTTGTGTATAATTTATAAGAATCTTCAAAATAATTAGTAAGTGTGGTGGTGTCTTTAGGAATGTAGATAAGGTAGCTCAAGCAGGTATAAAATAAGTTAATAGCACGTAGAAGCATATTGCTCAATTATGCCCCGATATAATATTATTCCAAGTGTATTTGATTGGATTGTTGTTAAATTGCCAAATCTAGATATCTACCAAAATATTTATCAAGTTTGGTTTGTGTTTCTATATACCTATTTTGTACATTATGGATCTATAGATAAACACCTGTACAGGTGCTTTTGGTTACGTATACACGTTATACGGAAATCAAGATACCGTTTTCATTATACAAATTATATAATGAGATTTCAAACATTCCATAAAAAAAATTATCTACAAAGTACCTAAGTATTATACCTTGGTAGAGCCTTTTATAAGTTTTTAACTTTGTTCTGAACTGGTTAAAATTCAGTCCTTTTAAGATAGTGAGCGCAGTAGGTAGTGAGCAAAGAAACGGACATGAAACTGACCAGCGCAAGAATGTAACCCGTGGCAATCTTAATGGAAGTGGACAATAAATGTTGTGTATTGTGTTAAAGTAAACTTTACATGCCTGCACTGTTCATATTCATGTCTAATCCCCTGCACACTACTCTAAAGTGGGTTGTATGTACCTACTGAATTATGTATGTAAAGAGTTACGGAACCGTACTTAAGTTAACCAAATATAGTCGGCCAGTATACATGTTCAAATGTCGTCATAACAAGCTAATGATGCATTCTAGTATTTACTCTACCTACCTACTTGAAAATCGCTTCGAATGTCTAGGCGAGTGCGTAGACATGGACGATTACAATAACAGCATCGTGGAATCTGTCCATACGGTCGGGTATAAGTTTTATAAAGCCCACCGTTCAAAAAGAACCAAAAAGTTCTCAGACCATACCCTAAAGTTAATGGGGGAAAGACGCAGGATGGTCCTGCTTTCTCCGGACGATGCTTCTGCATGCCGGCGGCGCAATAGGCAGATCTCTAAGTCTCTGATTTGCGATACGCGCGGTTACAACATTAACACAACAAAACAGGCTATAAAGCGGAACAAGGGCTCTAAAGTGTTTGCTAAAGATCTGTCTATTGGACAATGCCGGTTAAATAAGGTGAGAGACGGAGACGGCAGGATTATATCCTCCAAACCTGAACTCCTGAGGGAGGTCGAGAAGTTCTGTTAGCAATCTTGCCAAAGTCCCAAGAGCCAGATTGACCCGGCATTGCACCGAAGATATCCCGAACATCAGTCTGTACGAGATTAGTATAGCTCTCAAACAGCTTAAAAAAAGCTTCTCAAGGCGGGTGGAAAGCCGATACTAAAGGCTCTTCAGAAGCTATTCAATTCCGACATTGTCGAGGGCAAAACGCCAAAGTCATGGCACAGATGTGTGGTGGTTCTCTTCTTCGAAAATGGCGACAAAGCCCAATTGAAGAATCATATCACTTCTGAGTCATGTCTATAAGCTGTTTTCGAGAGTCATTACGAATCGTCTCACACGCAGACTCGATGACTTCCAGCCTCCCGAACAAGCCGGTTTCCGAAAAGGCTTTAGCAACATATACCACATACATACGCTGCGGCAGGTTATACAGAAGAAAGAGGAGTATAACCGGTCACTATGTTTAGCGTTTGTGGATTATGAAAAAGCCTTTGATTCGATTGAGGCATGGGCTGTGCTAAAGTCTCTCTAGCGGTGCCAAGTAGATCACCGGTATATCGAAGTGTTTGTTGAAAACGCCGCGATGTCAGTCCGTCTCTTTGGCTAGGACTCAAGCCCCATCCAACTGATTGACTGATTGATTGATTTGATTGACGATTTAGCACAGTGGTTAAGAGGTTGAGCGGCTCCGCCCACTGTGTCGAATAGTCGCGGGTTCGATTCCCGCACGGGACAAATCTTTGTGTGATCCACAATTATTTGTTCCGGTCTGGGTATTTGTTTGTGAATTTTCATGTTTGTAAAACGCACCCACGACACAGGAATAAATCCTAGTGTGGGGCTACGTTTAAAAAAAAAAAAAAGAACTGCAACGAGCCGTGAGACAGGGAGATATTATATCTCCGAAACTGCTCTCCGCCGCGCTGGAAGACGTTTTTAAGCTTCTGGACTGGAGAGGACATGGCATCAATATCAACGGCGAGTACATCTCTCTCCTTCGATTTGCCGACGCTATCGTGGTCATGGCTGAGACCCTGGAAGACCTCGGCACTATGCTCGATGACCTCAGCAGAGTTTCTCAACAAATGGGTCTAAAAATGAACATGGACAAGAAGAAAATCATGTCAAACATCCATGTCGTACCCAGACCTGTGAAGGTTGGAGACTCTACATTCGAAGTTGTAGAACATTATGTATACCTGGGACAAACAGTCCAATTAGGTAGGACCAACTTCGAGAAAGAGGTCAATCGTCGAATCCAACTCGGCTGGGCAGCGTTCGGGAATCTACGTTATATCTTCTCGTCCCAAATACCGCAGTGTCTCAAGACAAAAGTCTTTGACCAGTGTGTGTTGCCAGTGATGACTTACGGCACCGAGACATGATGACTCACGGTGGACCTCATTAGAAGGCTCAAGGTCACCCCAAAGGGCAATGGAAAGAGCTATGCTCGGAGTTTCTCTGTGAGATCGAATCAGAAATGAGGAGATTCGCAGGAGAACCAAAGTCACCGATATAGCTCTCAGAATTGTCATACTTAAGTGGCAGTGGGCGGGGCACATTGCTCGTAGAACTGACGGCCGTTGGGTCAGAAAGGTTCTCGAGTGGCGACCTCGTACCGGAAGACGTGGAGTGGGTAGGCCCCCCACAAGGTGGAGCGATGACCTGGTGAAGGTCGCAGGTTGCAGCTGGATGCGATCCGAAGTGGACGTCTTTTGGCTGATGATGACCTACTTGTATTTAGGGCCTATGTCTTATTTCAGAATTTATTATGTGGAAAGTGAAAACTTAAGCCATGTATCATTTATAATCTCTCGAAATAATCCAAAAATTATATTGAAATCGGGCATTACCTTACGTAGTCCCTTTTACAAAGGACAAGGAAAGGTAAGAACCCATTAGTGTCACTCAAGTCCTATACGTAAATCTGTAGGTCTGCCATAAGTTATAAAACCCACTTTGAATATAGAAGTTTTTTATAATTTTGATCTTATGAACTGAATTGTTTGACACCTTTAGCGAATACGAGTACATGAGGAAAAATAATGTGTACTTATTAGGATTAGCTAATTGCAATAGATTGCCAATCTATTGCAACTTAAAAATGTCGTGATTAGAACAAAATATCTTAGTAGAGCTATTGGGACTACACATATAAAAGTCATCTTTATCAAAACGCCCACAGTTTATTAACGAAGTTTAGGGTTCAAATCATGGCTTTCATCTCAGAGCTTCTTGAAACCTTTTTGTCATATAGTAATAGTGAAGACAGCACATCGTGAGTAACACGAGGACGCAAAAACCGTCGTAGTTCGATGTGCCGAACCACGTTCTCGGACCACGCTACCCCAAGGAGGAAATCTCTATGATCATAACAGCTAAAAGTATTCGAAAAACCTGTGAAGTGATAGCTCTATGATTGGCGACAGGCTTCTCCCCATTAGTATTAAAAATGCTTTTGCGAAATGTAGGTGTAAGTTGTTCACCTACCTTCCCCTTTGAGGAAAATGGGCGTAAAAGGTTGTTTACATATAGAGGGCACTAGGTTAGTATGTTGCCCATTGAGCGCTATTTTATGCGTAATTTACCACCATCTATGGTCTTCCACGGTGGTGACTTCGTTCCTACTAGTTTCTGAGTATTTTCGTGATTGCGTAATAAGTACTGCCTCCTTGGTCTAGTGGCAAAGCGCATCGCTTTGTGATCACGGGGTATGGCAATAGGCTGGCTCCCTATTACATGGGATCTAGTATCGTCAGCGAAAACTGGATGTACTTAGTACACGCCACCCCTGCTTGGGGAATATAGGCTTTACGGTGCGTAATAAGTTAATCATTATTACGAAAGTCTAGTCTACTGTTATAGCAGAGCAAATTGGCGTGACCAATTAGAATGAGTTACTTAATACTTACACATAGTCAGATTTTTTGACACTACGTTAGATTTTAGCTGTGATGTTTTCTAAGAGTCAGCCACATAAATTGATATTTTTGTTTGAGTTGTTGCTTAGCTAAAAATAATATTTTTTATAAATCCACTTGGTAGATGATTCAGTAGGTTGGATTTGGATATATGATATGATTTATTTTTGTTTTATTTGGGAGGCTTACTGCTGTTATGACAAAATATAACTACATAAATGCTGTCAGAACGTCATTTAAAAGCCTCCGCGTGCATGTAGAACATATCGACTGTCTTTACTCCCTTGGTTTTCAATCAAATCAGCCTATTGCAGTCCACTGCTGGACATAGGCCTCTCCCAATTTGCGCCACAATACACGGTCCTCTGCCTTCCGCCCTTGGTTTTATCATAGGGTATTCTCGAAGCGAATGAGAAGTGCTATGTTAAAATCCTACTAAAATCTAAATAAGTGAAACTTTAAAGAGCAACCTCAAGTATAAACCCGTACGGGATTTCTTTGTTGGTAGGCAGCCCTATGTACAGTATAGTGGGATGACAGTGAGCGACAGTTAGATAAAAATGCGATAACTGTACCGGTAATAACTGCTAGTCCCGTTCGCTGCTTGCACTGAACTATATTATGGTGCCATGTATCGAAACAATGTTATGATTGACGTTATACATAATAATGTCCTACTATCAGACAGAATTTAAGAAATAAAACTATTTTTATGGAGCCTATCGCGGTTTCGAACTTTAGAAGCTCAAAATTACCGCTTGTTGCCCATAGTATCCACAGTTGTGATAATCCTGTTGACTGGACCGTCTTTAAAAATTTCTTGCGTTAATACAGTTGACAAATAAATCATGATAAATTACGTGAAAGAAGTTTTATTTCATATCTAGTACTCGCGTAAATTGGATTCTGACTGAATTCGTGTCCGTAGAGCAAGAATTAGACAACTACTGACTAGGTAGGGATGTCACTTAGTCTATTAATTTTTAGCTCTATCTAAGCCAAATCTTCAGTCTACTACTCTAGACTACTTTGAAATATGTATTTGAAGTAGACCAAACAACAATAACACATTCGACCGTCTTGACTACGTCTGCACTAGTTTATTTTTTAAGTATACACCCAAGCTATTATGCAAATTACGATTAAGAAACGCTGCTATTGTTAGGTAATTGTGCAATTTTAATTGTCGCTATTGAATGCAATTGTATTACAAGCAAAAGATACATACATAGATAGGTTGTATAAGATTCGGTATTTAAATATGACACAACTTACGGCGACACGCAATAATTAAATAGTATTAAACAACCACTTGCTATCTTACTTGCATGAGTAAGACTGCAATCTATATTTAATAGATAAAACAACAATGTTTTTATGCATTATTCCGAATCTACGCGACACGTCACCAAACAATGATGTATTACTGTTAAAATTTGGCCAATTAATTTTTCTCTTATACCAAATTTAAAGTATAAATAATGCTCTTCAGGGCTTAACATGCCCTACTAATTATGCAAAGGCTGTTATTGTACCTTATGCCCATTATTGCTCAACAAATTCAATCATAATGCAATGAAGTTGTGAGCAAACCTAGTCGCCAACACTTATAACACCGTCATTGTCATCGGCTAAATAGTGACCTGCATCAACAAATACCCAGACCCAACAATGATGTAAACACCAACGTACATACACCATGAATTGCTAATAAAAACAATAGCGTAGAAGTGAAAGTACAACTAAAGTACCGGACCGTATTCGGCCGCCATTGTATCCCATTTTCATTGTTTTTATTAGTGCCGGTCTTTGGCGGCGCCGGATTACCAACCGTTTGTCTTTCAAATAGAGAATAGGAAGGTTAGGTAATCAAGGACGCTTGGTTTTCATGAGAACACTACGCAGCCACTGTTACTGCAACATAAGCATTAAGCAATAAACTTGTTGTGTTTCTGCATAGGTTTACAGGAATCTTCGTATTAGCAACCCTAAGAAGACAGATAGGGTATCGTAGATACAAGATATGGAACTAAATATAGTACTGTGGGCGAATGTACTTACTAGGTATGAGGTAAAAGTAGTAGAACTAATTTATGTAAGACTTAAGAATCATACCTAACCACAATTTAATTTTTTTTAATTACACAGGCACAGATTATGAAAATTTATGTTCAGAACGAGGTGTAGGCTAAGGTTTTCGCCCGAGATTTCTCGAGGCGAGAAAAGTCGAGAAATTCACTCCAATTCGCGACGAAATTGCCTCGAGAAGTCGAGAACTAGAGATATTTATCCACAAACAAAATCAATATCTGGAAATATTGTTTCCTAAATACGCAACAGATTGTCAGACAAAGCCATTATTTATGTAGTGTTTTTAAAAGCCTATTTTATTGAGATTAATAAGTTGAAAGAATATTGATTAGCTAATATCTACTGAGAATTGCAATGATTGATTTAAACATTCCACCCAAATAATTACTTAAATAAAAGACGAATGCAGAGGTTGTGGTTGGTGACGATGTGCTGGAGCAAGTAAACGAGTTTGTATATCTTGGATGCAGTAGGAATAAAAAAAATAGGCAGTAGACTTAAAGAGAAGTCTGAATGCAGGGAATAGAGTGAATGTTGCGATGAGAAAGCTACTTGGGAGTAGCCATACATAACGGAGTGCTTGTTCTAACGCTGTTATATGACATTGAGTGTTGCGTATGTAAAAAAGAGAATAAAAGCAGGATAAATGCGCTCGAAATGCAAGGTCAGCGGACAAGGCAAGTCAAGTTGTTCGCCTGTAATTGCACGCGTAGTAGAAAAGCGTGTAGGTATGGAAGATAGTATTGGTGTAAAGATGAGAAAGGGTACGCTCCAGTGGTATAGAAAGAATGTCGGAAGAAAAAGAATGATAAAACAGATATAATTTTAAAAGAAAAAAAAAGAAGATATACAATGCGAAAGAGGAAGGACGTAGGGAAAGACCTAGACTATATTATCATGACCAAATAGTTTCCGTAATCGGTGAACGTGTATGAGACGAACTATGAGAGTGGAGGAAGCCAGAGGTCTGTAAGAAAATAACCTATTGGAACTCTTCCCTCTTTGGCTACCCCGCAGGGAATTTTAAATTACTTCACATGGATTTTTACCTGTTTCTTTTTTTTCTCGTATAACTGGAGAAACTTGAGTAATTGCTGTCTTTAATTCTTGAAACTCGAAAAACAAAATATGTATGTCGAGAAATCGAAAAACATAGTGTAAGCATTAGTTAAACTAAATGTATTATATGACTTATTTGCTAATTACTTCCAGATGCAGAATTTTAACGAAGCGTGGGCAATGTTACAATGACCGTCGTAAACGTATTAGAGGAATGGAACCCAAGAAAAAAGAAATAGTCCCATGGCTCCTTCTTGCATTATTTTCTTCGGTGACAGGACAGAGTGCAATATGTCCGCCTCCAGAAACGATACTTCCATGCATATGCACGAACCGATATGAAGATGTTCAGATATGGTAAATTGAAGTGCTCTTTATTTTAATGAATGTACGATTGTTTAATGTAGCGGTTTTCGATAGCAAAAGGTTAGAAAGCTTTATTAAATATTTATACAAAATTAATTTTATATAAGATTATTATAAATATGTAATATGTTTACAGGTGTACACACAGCGATCTCCCTCAAGTGTTGAAAGGTGTTCAGAAAATTGGGGATTTTGTTAGAAAGCCTATAGATGAAGTGATTATTGAAAACAACTATCTCCCATCGTTACCTGGAAAGATATTCCAAAATGTAAAAATACTTAGACTAATGCTTCGACATAATGGCTTAGAGCGGTTATCAGCCGCCTGGTTGGAAACGCAAGAAATGAATTTAGTTGAGATATTTATAGTTGAAAATGATTTGAGAAATCTACCAGCTGAAAGTCTAATGAAACTTCAAAATCTTCAAGCTATTACAATACAATCGCACAGTTTGCAAAGAATTCCTACGTTTTCTAATATGCCAAAATTGCGCTATTTAAACATACAATCGGGAAGTTTAAATGTTGTGAAAGAAAATACTTTTGAAAATTTGTCTAATTTGGAAAAATTGTTAATTCAAGGGAGCAGCAACCTCCGCATATTAAAAGAAAACGCCTTCTACAATTTGCCTAAACTAAGAAAACTAGAAATAACTCAATGTGGAATTAATCTCATTCATATGAGAGCATTGTCAGTACTACCATCTCTTATCGAGTTATCTTTAAGCCACAACAAAATATTAGATGCAACAATGGTGGGGAGAGCTACCAGAGACTTACCAATGTTATCGTATCTAAATCTAAATCATAACCTGATTGACAAATTAAATGAAGGTGCTTTTGTGGATCAACCGATGCTGGAAAATCTTTTACTATCAAATAATAACATAAATATCATACACCATGGTGCATTTCACAGAGTTCCTAAGTTGAGAGTAGTAGACTTAAACTATAATAAAATAAATCAAATACACCCAGAGTCATTTTTACAACAGTCTGGTAGTGGAGTAGAAGAGCTCTATCTCATTGGCAATAAAATAATGCACATATCTGAGTTTAGAGCCTTACTTGACGCACTACCGCGCTTGAAGTTTCTAGATTTAAGCGATAATTTACTCCAGGAAATCCCAAGAGGAGCTCTACGGGGACATCCCAGTCTTGAACGTCTGCACCTCAATAAAAACAGTATTAAATACATACAGGCGGACGCGTTTGTTGCAATGCCTTCCCTGAGAGAATTAACTTTAAGTAATAATACGCTAACTGACACAAACGAGGGTCCATATTGGAATTTGCCTGCTCTCAAAGGATTAGACTTATCTTATAATTACTTTACGCGACTACAACCGAAATTATTGTACAATCTTCCAGCATTAAGGAGAATAAGTTTCAGCAATAACCAGCTGACTGTCATAGATCCAATAACTTTCATGGAATTGCCGTTACTAGAATATGTCAACATATCTGGAAATCCATTAGTGTCTATACATCCAGCAACATTCAGAAACCTACCAAATCTATACGAAATTGATGCTAGTTCTAATAAATTAATCGAGTTTGTACCAGGTTTACCGAGAGGTTTAGAACAATTATATCTGCAACAAAATCAAATAACAAGTTTACCAATGCCACCGTCACCTGATTTAGATTTGCCATCACTAAGGACCTTAGATATTTCAAGTAACGGTATCCAGAAAATACCACATGGTAGTTTTAGAACATTACATAGTTTGCGACGTTTATACATGAAACGAAATGGGCTGAGACAAATTGAAGTTTCGACGTTTTCTGACCTAGAACGATTAGAGATTTTAGATTTGAGCAATAATCAAATTCTCGCCGTTCACCCAAAAAGTTTTAGCAAACTTATTAATTTGAAACAGGTGAACTTGCATGGGAACACCATTGAAAACTTTGATTTTATGACTATACAAGACAATGCTGCTTTATCGACTCTTGATTTCAGCAAAAATAAACTAAGGAATGTAAGCTCTAATTTAATCAACAGCGCCTTAGATGTCGATATATTAAATATATCTTCAAACAGTTTAAACGAATTGCCATCTTTAGTTATGATGTCAAAATTAAAAGTTTTGGATGCTAGTTACAATTTAATTAAGCATTTTGATGGTAACTCGTTAAATAGCATTGATACGTTAACAGATTTCAAAATGCCTTACAATAGACTTATCGAATTACGCACAGGGAGCTTTAAAGATTTGAGAGACCTCGAAACTATAGATTTGAGCAACAATAACATCGAAATTATTCATCCAAAAGCAATAGAAAATTTACCCAATTTAAAAGCTCTATATCTAGGTAGAAATCATGTTATAGATTTGCCTGATCTGGTATTTACAAACGTTCCTAAATTAAGAATACTGGAAATGCAGGGAAATCGATTACAATATATTTCGTCTCGATCTTTTGACAACATGCCACTGGTACAGTATATGAATTTAAGCAACAATCATATTGGTAACATCGACCATTCTGGACTGAGGCAATTATCATCTTTAGAAGTTTTAGATTTAAGCTACAATAAACTTACGAGATTGACAAGAGCATCATTTCAATATATGGAATGGTTGGTTGAATTAAATTTGGACAACAACCTCATATGCCATATTAGTGGACAACCATTTGACTTTATGCCAAGACTAAAAGTTTTGTCACTGCGGTATAATAAACTACATACGATATTAGAAACAACGTTTGCAAAGTTGAGAAATAATATTGCTATTTTGGATATGGATGGTAAGTCAATAGGCAAAAAGTTCGGCTTCATGGGGTAATTCTAAGAATTTCTTACATAAAATCGATTATAATTATTTTCAAAATTTTATTACAGGAAATCCACTAATATGCAATTGCCATATTGTTTGGCTTAAATCATGGTTATCGGAGTCATCTTCTCTTGGACCAAAATGTGCGGACGGTACATATGTTAAGGGAATGCCTTTTGGTAGATCCGACTGCCCTGATACCTCTAATAATGAAGATGATATGAGATCATGCCTGACCCATGAAAATGAAGCCCTGTTACCAAATTTGGCAACGTCGCAGGTTTTCTCAACTCTCGATAAAATAAAAGACTACACTTCACAAATCAAAAACAATTATCAAGCGAATAAAATCAATAGACCATTACCAGAAGAATCGGATTATTTTTATGACGAATATGTTGATTATCCATACAATGAAACTTTAATAGATGGAATAGGTAACGACATAAATGCAGCTCAAAATAACAATAAATCTTTAGGAGTCTCGAAAAATTCGGTAATTAAAAACTCAACTGACAAAAATATACCGCCTCCTACAAAAAAAACAAACAGTGGTTTTACATTTTTCGGCATGCCTTTACCACCATTAGACATGGGAAAATTATTAAACACAGGTCGTAAAGTGGACTGGCCAGAGAAAAATGCTCATAGTACTAATAAATATAATTTCCCAGAACCACCAAAGTTTGAAACAGGAGGATTTTCACCAATTCTGCCGACAACAGCTGGTGGTTTCATGCCAATACCTGACCCATCACTAAATATTTCACAGATTATTGTTAAGTCTCAAAGTAATGACGCGTATAGTAATGAAGGCAGTGTAAAGCAAAATGTTGCTGCATCTTCTGTTAAACCACCTGTTAAAACAGTACAAAGCAACACAACCCACCAAAAAATTAAAAGCGAAATACATGAGTTGCAATCTTATCTAGATGATGAAAATACAACACATGTTGCTTACAATAGGACTAAAAATATTGAAGAACAAAAGTCTGATCCTAATAATTTGTCTAAATACAATTTGATGGAGTCAAATCTAACCATAACGCATGTGACTGAAAAAGAGGGAATGCTAATAACAACAGATATAAGTAATGACATGTCACTTCAAGCTTGGATGGACAGTAGCACTTCGTCTTACTATTTTTCTACACTTAACACCCCCAAACCACCTATAAAGAAACTTATTGAACAACAACCTACAGCACTTTCTGCCGTGTTGGTCCCAAACAATGCAGAGTTGATAGCAAGAAACTACAGTACTGGGAGAGCAGCAACTATCACAAAAGTAAACATCCCTCAAGTGGAACATCATGCTAATAGAGACAACTTTTCACCGATTATAAATAGAGAGCCGAAGACGAGATTTTCGGAATCATTGAACACTGGAAATACAAAAACAAGACAAGTGGATGGGAAAGAATGGTACTATAAAAATTACAACAAGTCCGATCTGGAACCTTATATAGCATCAGGAATACATCAGCCCTCTTCAAGAAGTAATGACTTCATGAAAAGTAATTATTTTGTAGTTTTCATTTCTACTGTGATACATCTACGTTATTAAAACCGCTGTAAGTTAAGAATAAATAGCGTAGCTGATAAATTAAAATTATACGTACCTTATACTCATTTGTTTAAGGAGTTTTATTACCTACCAAACTACTTGCTTACCCCTACACGGCCTTCGGAATTATAGTAGACTAAACAATGTCACAGGCCTTTATTTATACACCCGCATAACCAAGACTCTGCCTTTATTATTAATTATTTTATTCTGAAATATATCAATACATTCAAAACATATGATCTTTAGTTCCCGCCAAATATTGATTTGATTGTTGGCGTTGGCAATATTGATATCCGAAAAAAAACTGGTGGTTGGTTAGCATATCCTTTCATAGGAATGAACCATAGAGGTACTAGAAGCAATGAACCAGGCACAAATGCTATATATATAGCATGGATATAAAACAATGGATTGAGCACTCTGCGAAAAAAACGGGATGACAAGGATACTCACTGAGAGCCCCACGTCCCCTTCTAAGTAGGATGACCAAACATTAGTACGATTATGGACTTGTTGACATATATCATCATCATCATCATCTCAGCCTATACTTGTCCACTGCTGAACATAGGCCTCCCCAATCGCTTTCCAGCGTAACCGGTCCGATGCCACCTGCATCCAACGACTTCCTGCGATTTTCACAAGATCGTCGGTCCATCTGGCAGGCGGTCGTCCCACGCTGCGCTTGCCAATACGTGGTCTCCACTCTAGAATCTTTCTGCCCCAACGCCCGTCCGATCTACGCGCTATGTGGCCCGCCCATTGCCACTTCAGCTTGCTAATCTTAACGGCTATGTCGGTGACCTTGGTTCTTCTACGAATCTCCTCATTCCTGATTCGATCGCGTAGAGAAACGCCGAGCATAGCTCTCTCCATAGCTCGCTGAGCAACTCTGAGCTTTTTTATGAGACCTATTGTAAGAGACCACGTCTCTGATCCATATATCATCACTGGTAACACACATTGACTAAAAACTTTAGTCTTTAGGCACTGAGGTATTTTGGATGAGAAGATGTTGCGCAGTTTCCCGAAAGCTGCCCAGCCGAGTTGGATTCGTCGATTGACCTCTCTCTCAAAGTTGGACCTACCTAACCGGACTACCTGTCCCAGGTAAATGTATTCGTCAACAACTTCAAGAGTAGAGTTCCCAACGGTGAGTGCGGTGGGTACGACATGGACGTTAGACATTATTTTCGTTTTGTCCATGTTCATTTTAAGACCCACTTGTTGAGATACTCTGTTGAGGTCACCGAGCATTCGTCCTAGATCTTTCAGCGACTCTGCCACGACCACAATGTCGTCGGCAAATCGAAGGTGAGTGATGTATTCGCCATTGATGTTGATGCCAATTCCTTGCCATTCCAAGAGCTTGAAGGCGTCCTCTAAGGTGGCCGTAGACAGTTTCGGAGAAATGACGTCTCCCTGCCTTACTCCTCTTTTTATGGGGATCGCCTTCGTGCACTGCCCCTGTACTCGGACTGACATGGTGGCGTTATGATACAAGCACTTCAACACTTCAATGTACCGATAGTCAATGCGGCATCGCTGGAGAGATCTAAGAACCGCCCAAGTCTCGATCGAATCGAAGGCTTTCTCATAGTCCACAAACGCCAAGCATAGTGGCCGATTATACTCCTCGGTCTTCTGTATAATCTGCCGCAGCGTATGTATGTGGTCTATGGTACTAAAGCCTTTCCGGAAACCGGCTTGTTCGGGAGGCTGGAAGTCATCAAGCCTGCGTTCGAGACGATTCGTGATGACTCTCGAAAACAACTTATAAACATGGCTCAGCAGTGTGATGGGCCTATAATTCTTCAGTAAAGTGTTATCAACTTTCTTGAAAAACAGTACCACCACACCCCTGTTCCATGCTTCCGGCGTTTTCTCTTCGAGCAAGACGGAATTAAACAGCCTCTGAAGGACTTTAAGTACCGGCGTTCCGCCCGCTTTCAGAAGCTCTGCGGTAATTCCGTCTTCGCCTGGCGCTTTGTTATTTCTGAGTTGTTTGAGAGCCATCCTAATCTCGTACAGGCTGATGTCCGGGATATCTTCAGTGTAGTGTCGGGTTAGCTTGGCTCTTGGGTCTTTTACCAAGTCAACAACAGGTTCAGCTACTGAGGTGTACAACTGCCCATAGAACCTCTCTATCTCCCTGAGCACCTCTGACCTATTCGACGTTACGTTTCCGTCCTCCGTCTTCAGCTTCGTCAACTGGCTTTGCCCAATAGACGCGTCTCTTGCGAACACTTTGGAGCCCTTGTTCTGTGCTATGGTCTCCTCAATACGCCTTGTATTGAAGGACCGTAAATCGTGTCGCAAGGACTTCAGTATCTGTCCATTGAGCTGCCTATAGGACTTAGCATCATCGGAGGTTTGGAGCGTCATGGAACGTCGCTCAGCCATGAGGTTTCGGGTGTAGTTGGATAGTTTTTGAGGTCTATTTTTACGGTGGGGCTTAAAATACTTGGACCCGACCGTATGGACAGTCTCTACCAGCCTGTTGTTGATTTCGTCCACTGATGCGCTGCTGTCTAGCAATTCGAAGCGGTTTGCCAATTCGAGTTGAAAGTTCTCGGGGTTTTGGATATGTGCATAAGAAGGTCGGAGCGTAGACTTCATCAGACGCGATCTCTCCATTTTGACATTCATATTTAATGTGCCTCTGACCATTCGGTGATCACTGCCGGTTTTTACCCTGTGAATCACGGAGACATCATTAAATATTTGTCGCTTGGTGCTCATGATGAAGTTTATCTCATTTTTTGTGGAACCATCAGGGCTCATCCAGGTCCATTTCCTATGAGGCGGCTTCCGGAAGAAAGAGTTCATCATAAAGAGTCCCTCCTTCTCCAGATATTCGGCCAGCCTCTGACCCCTGGGGTTGCGCTGCCCATATCCAAATTGCCCCACTCTCAATTCATCATCGCCCCATTTGCCCAGCCGCGCATTGAAGTCACCCATAACCACTGTAAAGTGTGCTTTGGAAGTATGTATGGCTCTACTAATGTCCTCATACATTACTTCGACGTCATCATCTGAGTATGCCGAGGTCGGTGCGTAGACCTGTATGACCTTCAGCGAATATCTTTTGGATATTCTGAGTATCAGGTACGCTACCCTGCTCGACACACTAGTGATGGACACAACGTTGTCTATGAGTGACTTGTGGACGATAAATCCGACACCACCTTGGGACTGCTGTTCGCCCTCCCGGTAGTAAAACAAGTTGCCGGATTTTAAGGTTATCGTGTCCTCGCCCTTTCTTCGGACCTCCGATAAACCAACAATATTCCACCGCAACTTGTTTATCTCTTCTTCCAGCTCAAGAAGCTTCTCATCTGTCCTTAACGTGCGTGCGTTGTATGTCACCAGGGCCAATTTTCGTAGTTGGTGGTAGCCGAATCTCTGCCGGAGATTCTTAGCACCCCTTGTCCTGTCGTTACCATAGCTGCTACCGTGGCCAGGACGAACAGGACCGCCGGGGACTAGGGGCCTGGTTTTATCTTTTTCTTTCATTTTAATAAATTGGGGGGGTTTGCCATACTCGCCACGCTTGGCAGGCGGGTTGGCGAGCGCAGTTTTTGATGGTAGAAGTGTTAAGGGAACGCTGCTGCCCATTCCCTAGTTTTCCCCTTAGTCGCCTTGTACGACACCCGATGGGATGAGATGGGTTGGTCCTATTCTAAGCCGGGAACCACGCGGCTACTAAGCCGGGAACCACGCGGTTGACATATAATTAACGTATAATTCTCGGGCACTGTTTATTGCCGTAATTCTTTCTTTTTACGCATATGCCACATCTTAAATGAGTAGTAGTCAAAGTTTTTTATTAAATTGTCCATTTTCTTGCTGACTGTACATTTTTTCAGAATCTGTAAATTCAGCTCCAAATATCGCAAAAATTTAGGATAGTCCCCTAAAACCGTTTTTCTGTATCTACAACGGTTGAGATAGCTGCCCTTACTGTCCCATCTTGATCCATTCTGTAAATACAGACGAATTGAGAACCTTGTTCGTTTCGAACTCGGTAATAAATGGTTCACATCGTATTTAAACCATATCATAAATAGGTATAGTCCGTATAAGTTCTACCTTCTGGTCACCGTAATGTATCGTAATGGGTGCGAGCGTGACACCGGGCTCAGTATATTGCTCTCACTTATCATGGTTTCTCGAGTTGTTTAAATCATAGAAAATTCAATGTTGTGTCTGTGAGAATAAGAGTTTAATTTTCTTTAGCAATATTTTGACAATACTCAATATGTTTAGGGTTATAAATTAATGATCTATAGATGTAACAAAAACATTTTTTCACATGATTGAAGACATGGGTATCTATTTTATTTTTGGATTATTCCATATTATTCAGCATAGAGATAGGATTATAACATTAATCCTATCTCTATGTTATTCACACCTCAGAAAACTGATGTGATTGATCCTACGATTATCTACAGTTTATCTACAGTCAGGTATGTAAAAATGTGAATATTTGTGTATGAATAGGCATGTTCTACTATACTCTATTATTTTACTCTGTGGACATGTCGATTCATTCTAGAGGTGGGCGATTATGAATGATTTACATAATCGAGACATTTACTAATTACTTATATTGATCATCGATCATGAAATTAGTAATTACTAATTTTCATAATCGAATGACGTTACTAATTAGTATTACTAATTTTAGTTCAGCCATAATCCTGTCAAAATAATTCATTCATTGAGTCAATCATTTGTTATCCGTTGCGTAGCACAGTCGTTTTTTGGTTGTTGTGATTTACTTTGTCTTTTATTTATATTGAACCAAAAACTATGATGAAATATCTTATAGGATACCTTTTAAGCGCAAGTTCATGAATAGTAATATTTTTTTAGATATCTAATTAAACATGTAAAAATACTTTTACAACTCTATTACTCAGGAGCGTACGCCGCTGGCACAGCAGGTACATACAGTGTGCCCGCGCCAAATGCCATCGCATCATTCGCATCGGCCATGTCGCCGCGCGTGGCGCGTAATCGAACTTAGCTATTGACTACTAATTCATTACTAATGGTTATAATCGGGATATCTCGAGAGATTTTCATAATCGAATGATTCCATTAGTATATCTCATAATCGCCCACCATTAATTCATTCTAAAAACAATTGTCTTTAGAATCACTTCGTATCAACTCCCTAGAATCGATTCCTCTAAATCGAGAATTAAAAGATGGATTCTCAATCTTCTCACTTGACTCGAAGTTGATTTATTTAATTAAACTTAGGGTTTTATATAATAGCCGTGTTTTTTGATTATTTTTTACAAAACGATTTTATATTAACATTTTTGAAGTGATAACTTCTTATGGGAGGGTAAACTGCTTCGTAACGTAACGCGTAACGGCGCCAGTCTGTCTGGCTTCCCTTTCTCTCACGCATATGGCAGCGGTAGGCATGCTCTTCCTCTCTCACTCTAACCCACAGCGCTCTTCTCTTTCTCTCACGCATACGGCAGCGGTAGGCAGGCTCTTTCTCTCTCACTCTAACCCACAGCGCTAGTTTAAGTTATCACTTCTATCGTGCGTCCCGAGACGCACAATTGTTTTTATTAGTTCTTCTTCTTCTTCTTCAAGTTATGGGTTCACACTAATTATAAGTGTATTTTGCCAATGTCCAGTGAGATATGTAATCGTGTTTGTTTAAATTAAATCGACTCCCCGATGAATTTGATGACAACGATGATAATGAAATAAATGAAGTACCCCACCCTGGATAGTAAGGCGGTGGATACTTTACATACCAATTGCAACAGCCGTTTTGAGGGAAGTCGAAAAGGCACGTTTTATCACTTTGTTACAATTACCTTCACCCATGCACATATAAGAAACATAATGGTTAATATTCCACCAAAATTACACATTATTAGTCGAAATAACACAAGTTTTGGAAATTAAAACAAATTGACAACATCACTCTTCGACTTCACGCCAAAACTCTTTGATTAGTTTATATTTCGAAGTTGAATCAGTTGTGTTTCAGATCGATCTAAAAGGTCGATAGTTAACATAAAGTATTGATTTTTTTACTAGTATCTTCAGTTCTAGTGCGCATTTATTTAATTTCAAGTCGCTAGATATTCTTTTTTCATTATATAACCGATCCAATATTCATAATTATATAGTCGACTGATTGCCACAATTACAAAAAAACATTCGTCGTATTTGTGCAACTCTAGATCCATAGATATTTTCGATTACTTTTTCGTAATGACAGTCAAATTTTTAGTTTTGACTTTTGATTTCGATAGCCGCTTGGCAAAAATCATTAGATTGTAATTTCGAGTGATTCGTGTTGTTGGAAGTCGAGATTTGCTGTTGTTTGGTAACTGAGTAACTAATATTTAACTCATAGTTTCTTGCAGTAACGTTTAATTTATCAAAGTTACAATGCCTAGTCAGGAAATGACCACAAAAGTGACCACGAAAGTGGTTGTTCATCCTCTTGTTTTGCTGAGCGTGGTGGATCATTTCAATCGGATGGGCAAAATCGGCAATCAGAAGAGAGTCGTTGGTGTTCTACTGGGTTGCTGGAGAGCTAAGGGTGTCCTGGATGTATCGAACAGTTTTGCAGGTACAGTAGCAACGTTGGTCATCTTTTGTCCTCGTATTTTTTCATACAGGTCATCATTTGAAGTAATACCAAATGTCGTACACAGCTACCTATATTAAAAATAATGAGAAGTTTATTAATCGCAATAATAATTAAAAACAATAATAATTCTACCGTATGACATATCTTCAAAGCAATTTTCCATACAACACATTGGATTGTTTTTTTATGTAGGTCTTAAATTTTTTTATTAACAACATTGATCCTTTTTGCTTTGACATAGAAAACTGAAGCATATCACAATATTAATATGAAAAAATTATCTGTTTTCAGTACCTTTTGATGAAGATGATAAGGACAAATCAGTTTGGTTCCTGGATCATGATTACCTAGAGAACATGTATGGTATGTTCAAGAAAGTGAATGCCCGTGAGAAGGTCGTGGGCTGGTACCACACTGGACCAAAACTACATCAAAATGATGTGGCCATCAATGAGCTGATCAGACGCTACTGCCCTAATTCAGTCCTCGTCATTATTGATGCCAAGCCTAAAGACCTTGGCCTACCCACAGAGGCATACCAAGCAGTTGAGGAAGTCCATGACGACGGTACACCAACAACAAGAACTTTTGAACATGTGCCAAGTGAGATTGGTGCCGAAGAGGCAGAGGAAGTGGGTGTCGAACATCTCCTCAGAGACATCAAAGACACAACTGTCGGTAGTCTCTCACAAAGGATCACCAACCAATTACTTGGCCTAAAAGGTCTTCACTCTCAATTGAGTGAAATTAGAGATTACCTACGCCAAGTCTGTGCGGGATCTTTACCGATGAACCACCAAATTATTTACCAGCTCCAAGATATCTTCAATCTCTTGCCTGATATAGCTAATGATAGCTTTATTGATAATCTTTATATCAAAACAAATGATCAAGCACTTGTAGTGTATTTGGCTGCGTTAGTAAGGTCAATTATTGCTTTGCACAACCTTATAAACAATAAAATAACAAACAGAGATGCAGAAGAAGGCAAGAAAGAAGACAAAGATAAGAAGGAGAGGAAAGATGATAAAGATGAAAAGAAAGCTGATGAGAAAACGAAAGGAGATAAAAAAGAAAAAGAGGATAAGAAAAAGTAACTTTGAATCATCATTAGATTAAGTTGTTTGTAATGCTGAATTATTTTTAAATAAAATGTATTTACTAATTCCGCTATGTTCGCTTTATTAAATCTGCCTGTGACTATAGAATCAATATACTGAATGCCTCAAATGGCAAAACCAAAGATAAATAATCAAAGAGGTAGCTTTTCATAAATAAGAAACTACCAGTTATTTATTTTAACCGACTTCAAAAAAAGAGGTTTTCAGTTTTTTTTTGTATGTATGTTACGCAATCATTCCGCCAATTATGAATCGATTTTTAATATATCAAGACTGATCATTTGGTAAGTCCAAAATAGACCTACCAAAACATATCCTTAGTGGTCTGGTGGGTACTTTATAAATTGAGCTCTGACTTTTTTTTTGTAGATAATCGTCATGCATAACATTGTACAGGGCAAGTTTAGGACCAATTTTATAATGTGTGCTACCTAATAGTGGCTATTTGCAAATGCAAAAAATAATGCACTTCATATAGTTTTCACGTTGCTTGACTTGCTGGGAGATTTGCTAAGAAAACATGAGCAAGACAAGGTATTGTATTTGACGGACGATTTAGCGGAGTGGTAAGAGCTTAAGCCGCTGTGCCCACTGTGTCTAATAATCGCGGGTTCGGTTGCCGCACGGGACAAATCTTTGTGTGATCCACAAGAAAGAAGAAAAGAAGAATAAAGAAAAGAAAACATTCGGCTAAGTGGAGACGTGCATGATTTATGAGGTATACGTTTATGGAGTGCCATTTAAAACTATATTTTCTATTTTCCTGATTTTAAAGGTAAGAAGTATGTAATGAACTCTGTAAAACTTTCGAGCAAATGTTTAATGTGTACCAAGCCGCTATTAAAACGTTTGATATAATTTATCTCAATAAAACATGTTCCGAATTCCGTCGGAATTTAGGGTATTTACATTATGGAATTGTCAAGCAATATATTAGTCATTTTAATTACATATATCGTCTATTATCAACATTCTACTTTGATAGTGGAACATTACAGTTTTATATCTGAAATATGTTTATGATAAGTCTACCTTACTATCAGATTGTGATAAGACAACTTGTATTATTGATAAACGTTCGACAGTCTCCCTTTGAACGTCACGAAATACTAATGAATGAAGTGAATATGTCTTGTTCTTTGTGAAGTGAATCTCAGGAGCCCAAGATGGCCGGTCAAATAAGATTAGCGGTATGTACAGTGAATGCTTACACCTCCATTCTTAGCTAGATAAATCAAAGTAATACTCAAGTAAGAAAAGACTAGTGATTACTTAAGACGCTATCACCCGTTCGGTATTTTCCTATGGAGAAAAAAAATCGTGAAACTCCACGGCTAGGTACCAACCATTTTTAACACATTGATATCGTTTTGAGTAATATGATAACACACAGTCATAATAATATCAGCCTATACTGCCCACTGCTGGACAAACGCTTTCTATCACAAATCGAGGTGAGAGAGATTAGGGCATACTCCACCACGCGGACCCAGTGCGGATTGGTGAAGGCAGGTTTGTGGCCACCTGCTGTTGGAACTTATCACCTTTAAGGCCTCCAACTCGGCTTAACGACTACCACATTAAGTGGTAACCGGGACCAACGGCTTAACGTGCCTTCCGAAGCACGGAGACGCTCGAATATGAAAATGCCACATACGGTCACCCATCTCAGGCCGACCGAGTCGAACGCTGCTTAACCTTGGTGATCGGTAAGAACACCGCAGTCGCACAGCGCTACGAGCGTCTCTCTACCACTCAGTCATACATTAGAATAAATATAAACTTTTATGTTTTAAGCGTCACATCTTTATTCCTCAAGCGGGGGAGACAGAGGCGTATCTCCTGTTCCCACCTATATTACGAAAATGATGTTCCGTTACGTACTATCAGCCGCTACCGCCGTCCGCGGCATGTTCTCACCGACTCCCCCCGATGCCCTCACATCCCTTCTTTCGGATACAGATACCTCCCACAGGATCAGACACCGACCTCGCCGGCGAGGTCGAAGAATCCTTGCCCGCCGGCCGGTGCAGAGCACCACGGCGAGACACCTAGTATATGCCCATAGCTACTTCCCAAGCGAAGGCTATTCCTCCTTAAGGCGCCCTCGGGCTAGTTGCCCCCTTACCCTTCTGGCGCGTAGTGGATGCACGCTCGCCTTCTTGTCCGGTGAAGCTGTAAAGGCTCCGCGGCCAACAGCCTAGATCATTAACACACATACACAATGAAATTTCAACTGCAAATAAATTAGTTTATAAAATACCTCCCCCTAAGGTACTCCCGGAATAACAATGACTTTTGGACGTCAAAATGTCTCCCGTGACGATTGGTGCACTCGAAATGTCGGTAACATAAAAACCAAAAATAAAATCCGAAATATTTTGATTGCCATTTACTGGTTTTCACAGTAAATTTTATTTTATAATTATTTTTATTTTATATATCTATCTATAACCTCACGCCAGATCCCTTGCGGGGTAGGCAGAGAGTACAGAGTTCCAACAGGTTCTTTCCTTACATACCTCTCTGGCTTCCATCTTTATTTTTATTTTATAAACTAATCAATTATGAAACTAATTGTGATTGTAGGTATAAATCTGCCCTGGTATGCTCTATGCTATTAATTAAGTATACTTATTGAAGCCCTACTGCTAATTTCAGTTTTTAGCAATCCTTTTAAAACATCAAACGTGACAGCTGCGGGTGTGCGGATTAAGCATGGATTAAGGTATTAGGGTTAGTGATTTGAACCGGTTGTATAAAAACCGGAGATTCACCGGTTAACACATGAACCGGTTTTTCACTGGTAATTACTAAAATACCGGAGCTTTTTTGAATGCATCTTTAGTCCATAATTTTGTCCATATAGGAGTTTGTCGACAAACCCAGATATGTGTATAATTACACACAAATTTATAAAGTATCGTTTTATTTGTCTACCAGTCTTGATAATATAAAACTACGCACTACGTAAGTCATAACACGTAGTTAAATAAATTGTTCATTTCGTAGTTAATGTACACATGAATGTATAAATGAAAACTCAATCCACTCAGAAGTCGTGCCACTTAAGTCGTGAAGACAGGGAACCAGGTAGGTATACGTACGTACTGCTATTTATCTATAAACTAATTGGTATATGTTAATTATTTTCATTACATTTTTATCTACCGGATTTTCTCCGGAGATTCTCCGGTTATATTTGTAAATTCTTCCAAAATTTCCGGAGACTGACTTTGCCTCCGGTACACATCACTAATTAGGGTCATCGACAATCAGATTAAAAACTGTTTGAGTCGTTTTCATTGATTAAATATCAGTCTTATTTAATTCAAATAGGGTTATATATAATACGATAGAAAGAATGCACTTAAGTGTGTAACTTACAAATTAATTACAAGTACCAAATTGAGATGCCTAACGACAATATTTAGTGGAGAAAACCTGGAGCAGTTTTCCACTTAAATTTATTTTATTTATTTATTTATAAGGCTTACCAACTAAAACACATACATAACATTCACATCAATCAGATTACATAGAAACTTAATATTTATATGGTTTTAAATTATAGGCTAGCACGACAATTATGTGAAACTTACTTCCAATGAACAATCATTAATACAAATTATATATAAACCAAAATTATACAAATTATACTTAAGATCAGGCAACTTACATTAATAATAATACAATTTGAACATTAAGAAAGATAATTAGAATCTGTAATAATAAAAATATCACATTATTTTATCATAAAATGAATATAATGAAATGAACATATATGTATATGTATTATTTTCCGATTATTTTCCGATTATTATTATTATTACTTTTTTTTTCTTTTTTTAACAGAGTCAATGAATTAGACCCCCAAATATGGCTTTTTTGAACAATTCCATTTTTTCAGGGAAAATGTCAGTATTCAGTACATAGAAGTTGTCATTACATTTTCTGAGTATATAAGAGAGAGGTGAATTTTGCCCGTAATTATATTTTTAAATTGAGTTGACTTTTAGAAGATCGGTACTTGCAGCGTACCTTATTAACTAATATTCTGTTTTGAGTAGTGGGTATGTAGATTCGCTACATACCTACGTTCTCTATACAATTTCGATGTGCAAGGGGAATCCCCAGGTTTATTACAATCTAGTAATCAATTTACACACGTACAACGCGATGATACATGTTTAATACTGACCCTTTAAAGTATTAAATCTGTGTAAAGAGTAGATATCTGAGTATTTACATAATTTATAAAACTATATTCTTGAAGATGATTTACCATTACAAAGCGCATCGCTTTGTGATCACGAGGTCCTGGGTTCAAATCCTAGGTCGGACAAATGTAGTTTTTCTAAGGAAACTTCCCAGTATGTCCGGAGTCTGGTATTGTACCCGGTATATGGAATAGGCTCGCCATGGCAGGTACTGCCATGTAATGCAATTACATGGCAGTGTTGGGCATTTTTAATTGTATCAATCAATTGAAATTTCATTTGCAATTAAATTTGTCCTTCTGAGGTACTCCGAAATAACAATGACAAACTCGAAACCAAGGGCACACTTTAAAGCCACAAATAAGCCTCGACGAAATTCGAAATATTTTAATTGCAACACAATTTTTTTACATTTAATTTTTGCCCAACTCTGTTACATGGGACATAATATCGTCGGCGAAAAGTGTGTGTACTCAGTACACCTCTGCCACCCCCGCTTGGAGAATATAGGCGTGATGGTGTTTTTTTAATTACCATTATTGCGTTGTGCAAAGTGCAAGCTAATCTCGTATAAAATTGCCATCACAAGTATATTCAGCTTGTCTTTACATACTTAAAAACAGCTAGTGAGTGACTACAATATAAATCACTAAATTGAAAGTAGGCCTCTCGGTTAACTAGTTGGTCGATCCCTGCCTGGTCGATGCAGCATTAGACAAAAATTTGTGTTTGGGTGTCAGTATATCTCCAAGGTGGTCCCATATTAATTTTATTGACATTGGACCTTGGACTTAGAAAAAAGGTAAACCGACTTCAAAAAGCAAAACAAATAAATATTTGAAGTCGGTGCCAAGTAACCGACTGCACCAACCAGCACCGACTTCAAATATTTATTTTTTTGCTTTTTGAAGTCGGTTTACCTTTTTTTTATAAAAGATTTTTTGTTTCTGTGTACACGCCTGCGACATAACTGATTAATCGGAGCAGTATTATTTTTAACATAGCAAATTTTTCTAACAGGTATAAAACGCCTTTTTTTTATAGGACCAGGTCTGGCTGAAGCCACTAGGGACTTCGGAGTTTGATATCCCAATAGCTGTAAAGATTTTGAAATCTTCGGGAGACACAATTGAAGTAAAGGACGATGATGGCAACGTATTTAGGACATCAGTGCAAAATGTCATTAAGCCGCTGCACGCGACCTCCGTGTCAGGAGTCGAAGACATGATCACTCTTGGGGAACTGCAAGAGTACACGATCTTGCGGAACCTTCATCTGCGGTACAATAAGCAGCTTATTTATGTAAGTACTTTATCTTTACATAAACAGGTATCTACTCCGTGATGGTTTGTAAAAAATCATAATGTGTCACGCGTAGGCTGTATTATTTTGGTGAAGAACTGCAGGAAAGGGTGGATTGACAGAAGTAGAAAGAAACACACACATTTAGTACCTACAGGTTTATATTCTGTAAAATTGATAATAATTTCTATAACACGAATAATAAATCCGCTGAATATAGATAGAGTCAGTATTTACCAAGGACCAAGTCCTACACACGTGTCATTTACTGCTTCTCCGATAAGCCAGGATCCACAATGGATCTTCCAACGATATTACCGATCTTCGATTCCCAAGGAGTGTTCTTATTGACCTCTCGACAAGTTAAATTAGAAAACATTCACTGGGGGAATTGTAAAAAAAAATTACACTTTCTTTGAAAATCGGGAGACGGGGCATAAACGTGGCAGATTAGCAATATCCCTATTGCTGATTGATCAGCCATTTTTATGTACATTATTTTTAGGTATTAGTAGGGCGAGCATTTTAACTGAAACAAGGCCAGCCATGGATCTATTTGTAAGGTTGATAAAAGATTAAAATTGCTGTGAGTTCTTATAGGTACATTCAAAATCCGAAAAAAACATTTTCATCATACTTAAATAAACAAAAATAATAACCTGCTTCATAAAATTATTAGCACAAATATTTATATACTAGCTGTTGCCCACGTCTTCTCACGCCTTTATCTTGTAATTTTACATAGGTAGGTATTAAATGGAACCGTGCACTTTCCAGGATGAAAAGTAGCCTAAAATAATTTCTGAAAAGTCCGTCTTTGAATAGGAACAATAGGTACATTAATAATGACGCAGGAAACACTTATCTATATTATAGTAGGTATTACTGCATGTAATAAGTAACAAATTATTTTGATAATATACCTAAAAGTAGATATTTTTCAATGCGTCTTAAAATAAGTAGGTACCTGGGTATCTTATTAATTATTTATCGCTAAAGTAATCCTTTCAAGTATCATTGGTAGATATTATTAGGTAAGCCTTTCCCTGCAAATCTGAAGATTACCCAATGTTAGTTATTCGGTATTGAAATGGCACATTTTAAAATCAGTGGAGTTCAAAAACGTCATTGCTGGAATTCATGTCTGCCGTTAGTGGGTATCTAATATTAGCGCAGACATTGCTTGGGAGAAATACATGGACTCAAAAGTTTTCCAATGTGTTACGGAAGGTCAGTCGGAGGAAAGGCTGACGGACAATGTTGTGCTCCAAATTCATTTCTCGTAATTATTTTAATTACATAATGTACAGTAATTAATTAGTTGATGTACGGCAGTTGAAATTAACCACTGTATCTATCCTATCTGAAATGGAAGTCTTTAAGTGTATTAGGACTTTCACATCATTGCTAATAAAGTCGGTGTCCTGATTATGCTTCTTAAAATTGGACTGCTTCGAGGTTATGATGTAATGGAGCCTGGCTCAAGATAGTGTTCTGCAGAGGAATCTCACAGTGGAGGAATTTTAACGGCAACTCTTATGTCTAACAATTTTTCATTCTAATGTAATGTCACACAATTCCTCTTCAGCGTTCGTTGTGCGATGTACCCTGTCCGCTAACCTATTTCTAATTAATCTACATTTCAGACATACACAGGCACGATGTTAATCGCCATAAATCCCTATGAGATATTACCCATATACACAATGGACCAAATACATTTTTATCAAGAAAGAACTATGGGAGAGATACCGCCTCACATATTTGCTATTGGCGATAATTCATACAGAGAACTAATGGATACTTCCTCAAATCAATGTATTGTAATAAGGTAAAATTTTGATTCAGTTTTACAGATATTTTGTACTATCTTTTCGTCAGTAGGTACGGTTGTTAATTAGTTCAAATTATGTTTACAAAATGTTTTAGTGGTGAAAGTGGTGCTGGTAAAACTGAAAGTACGAAACTGCTACTACAGTACCTGGCGGCTGCTAGTGGCAAACACTCCTGGATTGAACAGCAAATTCAAGAAACAAATCCCATTTTAGAAGCTTTCGGAAACGCCAAAACAGTGAGAAACGACAACTCATCAAGATTTGGAAAATACGTAAATATTTACTTTAGCAGAAAAGGTATCATTGAAGGAGGAAATATAGATCAATATCTTTTAGAGAAATCGCGCATTGTATTCCAAAACCAAGGAGAGAGAAATTATCACATTTTCTATTCACTCGTAACTGGGCTCTTGCCTGATGAAAAGAAGAAACTAGAATTAGGACGCCCTCAAGACTACGCTTATCTCAACACAGGCAACATGATCACTTGCGATGGTCGGAATGACAGTTTAGAATTTAATGATATAAGATCCGCATTTAAAGTGCTTAATTTTCCTGACAATGACGTTTGGAGTATCTTCAGCCTTCTCGCAGCCATTTTACATTTGGGCAACTTGAAGTTTAAGTCTTTCAATTTGAATAACATTGATTCTTCCGAAGTTGTAGATGCTATTAATGCTAACAGAATTGCTGCACTTCTAGGAGTCAACAAAGCTCGATTGTGTGATGCATTAACTAGAAAAACTTTAATAGTACACGGGGATAAAGTTGTTTCGACCCTTACAACGGCATCTGCTGTAGAAGGTAGAGATGCACTTGTTAAAGCTATCTATGGCCATATTTTTGAATACATAGTGAATATGATAAACAAGACACTAATTAAAGATCAGCAGCTTTCAAGTGGATCCGTTGGTATATTAGATATCTTTGGGTTCGAAAACTTTGAATTCAACAGTTTTGAACAATTATGTATAAACTACGCTAATGAGAACTTACAGCAGTTTTTTGTTAAACATATTTTCAAGCTCGAACAGGAACAATACGAGAAAGAGGGTATAACGTGGACGAATATTAATTATGTTGACAATCAAGAGAATTTGGACATGTTGGGTTTAAGACCAATGAATTTGCTGGCTCTGATTGATGAAGAATCGAGATTTCCTAAAGGCACAGACGTTACCCTCTTATCTAAACTAAACAGCAATCATAGCAATAAAACTTGTTATATAACTCCTAAATCTACACGTGAGCACAGATTTGGTGTTCGCCATTTTGCTGGGGACGTGTTTTATGAAGTACATGGTAAGCTTGTGCATATACCTGTAGTTATCTATTTGTAATAACAAAACTGGGTTATAATTTTAATATTTTTTAGGCTTTTTGGATAAAAACAGAGATATGCTAACAATTGACGTAAAAGAAATGATGTTGGAATCCAATCATGAGTTTCTGAAAAATCTCTTCACCACTGAATATGCGCCTTCTCGAAGTGGAAGTCGAAAAACGGTTTCATTAAGTTATCAATTCAAAACATCTCTCGATTCTCTAATGAAGACATTATATGCATGCCACCCATTCTTCGTTAGATGCATCAAACCTAACGAATTCAAAAAGCCAAGGGTACGTAAGTAAGGGTTAAATCAATTTTTATGATGTGATCAATCTTAGCAATAAACCCTTTAATATATTTATATTTATCCTTGCAGGTATTTGATCGAAGTCTATGTGTTCGTCAGTTGAGATATGCAGGATTAATGGAAACCGCTAAAATAAGGCAAGCAGGTTATCCTATTAGATATTCGTACGCTGAATTTGTTCATCGTTATCGTCTTGTCATACCAGGTATACCTCCAGCTGAAAAAACTGATTGTAAAAGTGCAACTAAGAAAATTTGTACTGAAGTATTAAAAGATCAAGAATTTAGACTTGGACATACCAAGGTCTTCCTCAAAGACATGCATGATGCCATTCTAGAAGATCTTAGGCACAAAGTATTGATAACTGCAGTTATAAAAGTACAGGCCAATGCAAGAAGGTTTATTTATAGACGAAGATTTTTGCGACTGCGCGCTGCAGCAATTACTGTTCAAAAGTATTTCCGAGCTCGCGGATACAGAACCAGATACTTGGCAATGAGAAGAGGATACCTCCGACTGCAAGCAGTTATCAAATCCAGGGAATTGAGAAGAACTTTTGTGAACATGAAGAGATTCTTCCGAAAATTCCAAGCCCAATGCAGAGGATATTTAGTAAGGAGGTTAATAAAAGAAAAGGGTCACATTATAAAGACAAAATTAGCTATTTTCAACAACGAGAAAGAGGGATGTTTGCAATCTGGTAATAGCATAAACGCCGCAGAAAATGATTACGAAAAGAAATACTCAGAATTAATGAGATCGATTTGGATAGTTAAAGATATACCAAGTGAAACGAATGCCCAAAACGTATCAGTTATAGATGATAGATATGTGGATGACGTTTTCGATTTCCTTAAAGATACTGCTACTCCAGCTGGTACTGTTAGAGGTACTGGTTTTGGTGTGGTAAGTACTGTGGAAGTAATATTATTTCCTAATTCTTTTTTAGGGCCATAACATTAATGTTATTTTTCTTTTATCCAGACCACAACAGCTAAACCCGTAATAGCCAGTGTGATTCCATTGCCACAAGAGCAAGATGAAGAGTCTTTCGATGAATTTAATTTCAGAAAATTCGCTGCAACTTATTTCCTGGGAAATTCCACGCATCAGCACTCTCGAAAACCATTGAAGCATTCACTATTAGAACTTCCATCTCCAGTAGATAAGGTGGCAGCACAAGCATTATGGATCACAATTTTGAGATTTATGGGAGACCTGGCTGAACCCAAGTATGCCGATGATCGTGTAGATAATGTGCCAGTTATGACGAAGTTAACAGATACAATTGGACGTGCTTTTCAGAAAAGCAAAGAGTTTGAAGTAAGTATAATTTTAGCTCTTTATTTCAAGTCATACAACATAGTTTTAAATGTGTCTTATATTCTTCACAGGAATATCTACATAAGGACGAGAGTCGAAGTAAGCTAATGTCAAGAACATTAAAACGGCAGACAAAATTCGACGAAGAATTAATGAAGAATTTAGTCAACGATGAGGTTACTAATGAAATGTATACTCATTGGCTTAATTCCCGACGAAGCACCAACCTAGAGAAATTACATTTTATCATTGGACATGGAATAATTAGAAAAGAGCTGAGGTATCTATCACAATCAATATTTTAGTGTTAATGAAATCTTGAGAGCAGATTTCAAATATTTTTTAATAATTTTCTTTATTTCAGAGATGAAATTTTCTGTCAATTGTGCAAGCAACTTACTAATAACCCATCTAAAGCGTCACATGCTCGGGGATGGATACTATTGTCTCTATGTGTTGGGTGTTTCTCACCATCTGAAAGATTTGTTAAATACCTTCGCTCTTTTATTCGTTCTGGTCCCCCAGGATATGCTCCATATTGCGAAGCCAGACTCATCAGGACATTTAAAAATGGCCCTCGAACTCAACCACCAAGTTGGCTAGAATTACAAGCTACGAAAACCAAAAAGCCTATACTTTTAACAGTAACGTTAATGGACGAATCTATGAAAACTGTTCAATCGGATTCTGCTTCAAACGCTGAGGAAATATGCCAGCAAATTGCAGAAAACATTGGATTAAATGACACATTTGGCTTTTCATTATATATCACCCTGTATGATAAAGTCCTTTCTCTAGGAAGCGAAGGAGAACACATAATGGATGCTATTTCCCAGTGTGAACAGTTCGCTAAAGAACAGAACACACCAGAAAAAAGTGCTCCGTGGCGCCTGTTTTATAGAAAGGAAGTATTTACACCATGGCATAATCCTGTTGATGATCCCGTTGCTACAAATTTAATTTATTATCAAGTAGCAAAAGGCGTAAAATTCGGTGAATATAGGTGTAATTCGGAAAAAGATTTGGCTATGATCGCAGCTCAGCAACACTACATAGAGTATGGTGACCGATTAGATCCTAACGTTTTACGTAAAGTTATAGTGAACTACATACCAAATCAATTCCTTCAATCGAACGACGCAGCACTAACAAAATGGGAACATTTAGTGACGAAAGCATTTGAATCCTCAACGAGTATACAAAAGGCAATTGATCCTTTAAAATGTAAAGAAGACATAGTTATTTTCGCAAAATTAAAATGGCCTATGTTATTTTCAAGATTCTTCGAAGCAATTAAGTTAAAAGGAGAATCAATAAGTAAAGATCTTGTTATAATAGCTGTCAACTGGACTGGCATTTATATAGTCGATCAATTGGAGCACATCCTATTAGAAATATCGTACCCAGAAGTTACGTATGTCGCTTTTAATGCTGATAAAGATTATGATCAAGTTGGTCGAATAACAATAAGAACTATACAACAAGAAGAGTTTGAATTCCAAAGTGTTGACGCAAGTGAAATGAGTTCACTCATTATTTACCTTATTGATGGCTTGAAGCGACGATCTGTTTATGTCGTCGCTCAGTCTGATTCTCAAGGTTATACGGATGCATCGTCTTTCCTTCAATTTAAGAAAGGCGATCTTATCACACTCTTGCAAGATTGTACTGGGGAAACTATTATGAATGCGACATGGGGTCACGGGCTCTGTAATGGCCATGAAGGTCTGTTCCCGACAGAACAAGTATATATATTGCCTACGCTTGAAATGCCGTCAAATACTGTAATAGAAATATTTAAAAAAGGAAACATAAATATAGATAGAAAGTCTTATTCCAAATATAATACTATTCAAAGAAAGAGAATGTATACGCTAGAGAAATATGCAAAAGAACATTTCAGAGAGAATTATGATATTAATACTACAGTTTCAAGACAATCTACTATAACAACAGCTAAGAGGGTCATCGCTAGCGATATATGGGCACACACCAGGGAACCACTTAAAAAACCGTTGCTAAAAAAAATCTTAGAGCACGAAATGGTTGCAAAGAATTCAGTGTCAGCATTCTTTGCAATACTGAAATATATGGGTGATATGCCAGCCCCTAAAGCACGGTCTGTTACGGAATATACTGATGAAATATTTAAGGCTGCCATGTCGGAACCTTCTTTACGGGACGAGATATATTGTCAGATAATGAAACAATTGACAAACAACAGAATACAACTTAGCGAGGAACGAGGATGGGAGTTACTATGGCTCGCTACTGGAGTATTTGCCTGCGGACAGACCTTGATGAAAGAGCTAGTTGAATTCCTGAAAACAAGACCTCATCCTATTGCAAAGGAATGTTTAAAGCGTGTATTCAAAACACAAAAAAAAGGGCCACGGATGTACACTCCCTATGTCGTGGAAGTTGAAGCTATACAACACAGAAGTATGCAGATCTACCATAAAGTCTACTTCCCAGACGACACTGATGAAGCGTTTGAAGTAGATTCGTCTACAAAAGCAAGAGATCTGTGTGAACAAATAACTGGTAGATTGAACTTGAAGAATAGTGACGGGTTCAGTCTTTTCGTTAAAATTACCGATAAAGTATTCTCAGTGCCAGAAAATTATTACTTCTTTGACTTCATCCATGAACTTGTGGAATGGATGAAACAAACACGACCAGTCCGTGGTAGTAAGTATTCCTATACATTCAATAAGTGGATATACAAAGTGTAACATAATAAACGCAAGACCTGAAAGTAGTTTGTTCTAAATCGGTAACTGAATTGATTCCATCTAGTTTTAATGATTCTTACATTTTTTTTTAAATTTGCAAAAAATGCTTTTACTCCTTCAGTGCGCTATAAAAAACTAAATTTATTCTTGATTTATAGCAATAAGGAGACTTCAAATGCATTCTTAAAACGTAATTCTCAAACCGCACACATACACGTACAAGTTTTATTGTTAATTGGGGTATAAAAGTGCTTAAAAAAAAGGTAAAAAACCTTTAAATTTGCAAATTTGGTTTTCGTTGTGAATTTATGAAGGAATTCTCTAATCGGGGTGTCTGAGGTATTGCGTTTATTAAGTTACACCGTGTATATGCTTTGTTTTGCATTTTCTTTGTAATTTTAACAAAATAATTTTCTTATTACAGCAGGTCCTCAAGTCCAAATGAACTACCAAATATTTTTTATGAAGAAGGTATGGATAAATACAGTCCCGGGCCGGGATAAAAATGCCGACCAAATATTCTATTTCCCACAAGAGCTACCTAAGTACTTGAGAGGTTATCACAAAACTTCGAAACAGGATCTCATAGAATTAGCCGCTCTAGTGTACAGAGCAAGGTTTGGCAGTGACCAGTCCATGCTCCCACAAGTCACACAGATGCTTCAAGATTACGTGCCCTCTGATATGACGAGGATTCAGTCTAATTCGCAGTGGAAGGCATCGATCAATGTGGCTTATCTACAGCAGGGTGCAATGACAGAGAATGAGGCAAAGGAGCAATTTCTAAAAAAAATATACCAGCTACCTACCTTCGGCACGGCTTTTTTTGAAGTGAAGCAAACATCTGATCCCTCGTATCCTGAAATGGTCATTATAGGTATCAACAAGAATGGTGTTAGCGTAATCCACCCTCAGAGTCGGGTGAGTAGTAGTCAAATTTATATACCTAAGTACTAACAATGAAGTCGTTAAGATGTAATAGGGATGAACTGGGTATCTTCAGTTTGTGAACCTTCACAAGCGATGACTTATCAGATAATGATTCCAACACTTCTTCTAATTACAAGAAATAATTTTGAAAGGTCAGGAGGAGCTCTCATCCTATCTGTTACTTAACATCAATATTATAATTTTCTACATACGCTATAAAAAAATATAGATTAATCGAACATCTCCAGTGTTACTATACCTAATGCATTAACCTATACTTTTACTTCACTTTTTCAGGATGTTTTAGTCACACACCCATTCTCTCAACTCTCAAATTGGTCATCGGGTAACACTTTCTTCCATATGACAATGGGTAATTTCCTACGCGGAACGAAAATACTTTGTGAAACCTCTCTGGGGTACAAGATGGATGATCTCATATCATCGTATATCGCTGTCTTACGCCAATCCTTAAATCAGAAATCAAAAGAATAACTTATTTATTTCCATATTAAAAATATGTTCTAATCTGTCAACTTTGATTATCATCTCAGCCTGTAACATTTAATAGTTCCTAAAGACAGTGGCGTCCTTATCCATTTCGAGGCCCTGGGCGACAGATGTGTGCGAGGCCTCTGTTCTCTGTGCAAAAAAGCTATGAGCAAAGTTCGCCTTTGCCCAGCAATGGGACAGCCATGACACATAACAATAACCTTTATTTCACCTTCTTATCTGAAGCACAACTCAAGAGTCTCCGAAACCTGCGAGCGTATATGAGACGAAATGAGAGCGGCGGAAGCTAGAGAGGTCTGTACGGGAAGAACCTGTTGAAACTTTGTACTCTATGCCTGCCCCGCAAGGAATATGGCGTAATGGTATAGATAGATAGGTAGATTAAAATAAATAGTTTTAAATATCAACTTTTTTCTACTCGGGTGGTTGCCTACAAGAGCGAGGCCCCGGGCGATTGCCCTGCTGGCCATCCTCCTAAGGCCACCACTGCCTACGTGCCCTAGTTATGCGTTTATTAGTCGTCACATAGCCCGTGCGCACTTAAGCCATGATTTCCAAAAGTGACCTTTTGAGTAGCTAAGCTACGTTAAGAATGAGAAAGGTTTAGGCTTCGGACCCAATAGGCAGGTATCTTGTGGCAGACGGCTTGCCTCCCCTAATACAGTTTAACTGGAGCGTAAACACAACGCTCTTAGCTTACAATAAACTAATGTACGCAGTTTGCATTGTTTCGTTAGTCAGTAGCCGATTTACGGTAAAAGTACGCACGCAATTAAATTGATCCAGTCAGTAGCAATGAACGCGCGCTACCGGCTGCTCAGCGTCACCTAGCCGACAATCAGCCGCAAAATATTCGCATAGTGGGTTCGAAGCCTTTGTTAAAAATGGGCTGATTAGCTAACATCCGTTTCTATAAATAAGTACCTAGTTATGCGCGTGATTCAAATATAGGTCAAATATTTTTCTAATTGTTATTTTACTCAACCTATACTCAACTACCTATATGTACTAGATATGAGTGTATGGCGAGGCTAGGACAAGAGGAAGATGCAAAAGATTGGATGCGAAGAGTAGGTATGGTTAAGCGATATATTGAGGAGGCCTATACCTACTTCAAAACCATGTTACTTTAATATGATTGGTGGTGACCGATGGATTGACTTATGTAATATATAAGAATAATAATACATTAATTTTTAATAAAGTTGTACCTATCATCCAAATATATATTTTATTATTGTACCCATAATCTCAAGAGGCCCTCGCAGCGCTGTGCGACCGCGGTGTCCGTGACCGATCACCAAGGTTAAGCAGCGTTCGACTCGGGCGACTCCGTGCTTCGAAGGGCACGTTAAGCCTTTGGTTCCTCTCCATTCTGATCTCGGTCTCGAACCTATTCGCACCTTTATTAAAAATGCGACAACCCGATATTTTGCGTAATCCGCTAATCGTAACCGCCGCCGACTACGAACCCAATTCCCCTCCTATCAACCGTTACCGTCGTCCGCGGCATGTTCTCACCGACCCTCCCGATGCCCTTACAACCCTTCTTTCGGATACAGACACCGCAAACAGGATCAGATACCGACCTCGCCGGCGAAGTCGAAGAATCCCTTGCCCGCCGGCCGGTGCAGAGCACCACGGCGAGACACCTAGTACACACACACATACACACGCACGCGCACACCCACACCCACACCCACGCTCACACCCACACCCACACACACACACACACACACACGCACAAACAAACACTGGAAGCCTTATGATAAGTTCCAACAACAGGTGGCCACAAACCTGCCTTCACCAATCCTGCCTCCTCCTCCTAATCTTTCTAACCTTGATTTGTGAGAGAAGGCCTTTGCCCAGCTATGGGCAGTATAGGCTGATGTTATTACCCACAATCTAAAACATTATATTAACGACGACAACGCGAGACGGTTTGGTGCAGTGGTTAAGAGCTTAAGTCGCTATATCCACAGGTTGGAGTAATCGCGGGTTCGTCGATCCCCGCACGAGAAAAATCTTCGTGTGACCTTTGGTGTTAAGGTACGGTCCAACCAATGCGTCCAGCCGCGTCCGCGGCGGCGATCAGTTCCTGCAGTAGCATTTGTATGGACGGGTTCACTAATCAATTCCCTACGACGAAACGCGAATGAGGTATTTCGAGTATTTCTGGAATCCGAGTTATAATGGAAATCCAAATTTGTAATTATTTGTTTCAAAATTGCTCATTTTGTGTTTAAAGTTCCAGCAAGTCTGCCAGCCTCGTCTTCATGTAAAATTGGTTGGAAAAATGATGAGGGTTAATTAAAATACTAGTTTACTTGTTTATACCTCACATCCTAATCGTCAAGCTAATCTTGTTAAAGTAGGCAACTTTACTTCGGCATACTATGTACTTATTTATGTATTTTACTTTAGATTAGTAAGTACTAAAATTTTAAAGAAAAAGGATTTTGCCGGGCCTATTAAAAAAAATTAAATAAATTAATCTTGCTATGATATGGGACGGCAACGCTAACGTGTTGTGTTTATTTATACTTAATATTGCATACATAGATTATCATTAAGAAAAGAATTAGAGAATGTGGAGACCAGACCTTAGACTAGGACGCAGATTGACTGGACGCGTTGGTGTGAACGACTTTTGTACGCAAAGTGATCGCCACCAAAGATTACAATATATGATCGCCACTGATCGCCACCGCGGACGCCATCGTGCACGCAGATTGGACGCGTTGCTTTGGCCGTACCAACAAACGTACTTACAAATATTTATTTTGGTCGGAGTGTTTGTGTAGGCGAATTTTAAGTTGTTTTATGGCATTTTGAAATGAGGTTCACACATATAGCCTGGGGATTATTAAATACATTTTCCAGATACCTACAGTTGTCAGAACTACTAAAACATCGAAATTATAGCATGATCTCTACAATCGTCGATGTGTGGAGGGGTAGTTTGGTTTCGATAGAAATATATAATGACTTATTGGTAATAAGTTCAATCTAGTTAACCGAAAATATCGCTCGAAACCTACCTCGACCTGACTTCCTAAGGAATTTGTGTGTGTGTGTGAATGATGTACGCTGTTGGCCGCGAGGCCTTTACAGCTTCACCGGAATTAAAGGCGAGCGTGCAACCACTACGCTCAAGCCAGCCAGAAGGGCAAGAGGCGACATACCGTTGGGACAGTCGCTGTAGGGGGACGGGTGCACTACTAAGCGCACCGGTCAACCGCCGGCTATGGGAGGGGATCTACTACTACGTCTACGTCGTCGTCGTCGCCCGTATTCTGAGCGGAAAGAAGGGATGACAAAGCATCGGGGGGGTCGGTGAGAACATGTCGCGGCCGGCGGTGGCGGCAGGGGTCGGGGGGGAGATCGTAGTCGGCGGTGGCTACGATTAACGGATTCGCATGGGTAGATGCGTTCGCGAAGTGACGTGTTGACGCCTTTTTGATAAAGGCGCGAATAGGTTCGAGACCTAGATCGGAGTGGAGGTCGACGTTTCGTACGAACCATGGGGCTCCTACGGCTTTACGAAGGAAGCGGTTTTGAACCGCTTGAAGTATGTCGATGTGAGAGGGGGCCGAATGCCCGAACACAACACACGCATAAGTCATGATGGGACGAACGCCAAGGAATTTGTATGCCATAGCGAATATACACGAATCTGTCGGACATAACTCAAACGCGAACGAGCTAGGTTCATTCAGTGCTCAACTTAAGGTATTTCCCCTAATCGTAATGACCAATAATCCAAGACCAAGGGTTGACACACACGATAAAGGGAATGGAGAGCGCGAGTGATGATTTAAAGTAAAAGAGCTATATTAAATATTATAAATGTTTTTCAGATATGCTCGCTGCACGGGCGAGTCAGCAATTGAATTCGCTTGTTTCACCAAAAACATTCGGTCACTCACTTTTCGTCTTTGGTAGAAGCTATTTCGGGGAGTTTTAGCGGGAATTTGAAGTACTCTTCAATGTCGCCAATTTGTTTTAATTTCCAAAACTTGTGTTACTTCGAGTAATAATGTGTAATGTTGGTGGAATATTAACCATTATGTATTCTTATATGTGCATGAGGGAAGGTAATTGTAACAAAGTGATAAAACGTGCCTTTTCGATTTCCCTCAAAATGGCATTTACAATTGGTATGTCAAGTATCCATTCCGCTTTACCATCCAGAATGGGGTAATCATCAATTTCATTATCATCGTTCTCATCAATTCATCGTATCTATAAAGAATACCACTTATGACTAGGTTGTATGAGCTAGATCCCTTTGCCTTCCCCGGAAGAGGGGAAAATTGAAAAACAACAACGTCTTTGGTATATTCAAAATGTCAAATAAGTTGACGTGTTGACTTATATAGGTATTATAATAAAAACATTAATTATAAAAATAATGTCCATGCTCTTTGAATTCTGAAAAAGAAGCTAACTTTTATATTGTTTTTTCAATACCGCTTACTTTATTATTACTTGACTTTGATGTGAAGCAGCATTTGCTGTGGACTGAAGTGCGAAGTCAGGAAAAGAAAATAATATACTTAATATCCATTATTTTTCATAATTTACCGTTAATAGGTACACAGTTGGCACTAGTGGAATATGCTGTAGAGCTCTTTATATTCTTTGCTGTAAAGTGTAAAGCCAGGAGCTAACAATCTGGCAGCTAACAATATACTCTGCAAAAGCCAGATTAAATAATACATGTTCGGCTGGCTAAGAAAAGTCAAAATTTTCAATTAATTTACCATCAATAGGCAAAATTTCAATGGTTTTGGTTCCTGTTATTACTGAGAATTTAAAAAAAAATATTGTAACAGTTGATTTTCAAGACATACCCAATGGAATCATCACAAAATTTTGTTTTGGAAAACGGCTTGGATTTATGGTACCTATTTTTTATCAGTAATGTTTCTTGCTGTTGCATGCTTTTTTATATTATTACTCCACATTCTTTTATTTTTTATTTTACATCATGTTGGATCCCTTGTAGGATAAACAGAAAATACGCAGTTTCAAAAGGTTCTCTCCCTGTTACTGCTGCAGTGTTGTAACCTATTTCCAGTTCTGCTATAAAAACCTATTTTATCACTTGTAAATTAAATGAAGTTTACAGGTTATTTTTTATGTTAATTATATGTACTAGATTGCAGCTTAGCCTTGATTGCTTTATATGAAATTAGTTCCATAGGATCCCTGTAACTTAACAATTTTTTTCTCACATTTTGTTATGCAACTTTTTTATAATTTCTCATTCTTATAGTTCATGCAATCAGTTTCATATTCCAAGACTATCCATGAAGATCCCAATTAACTTTCCATAAATTATTACTACTTTTTATATTACTGTATTAGCTGTAGGTTTTTTTTTTATAAAATGAAAAAATATTGTCATTTTTTGTCTGTTTTAGCGAACTTGTGACCACTGGTTCAATACTGCAAATCAATGAAGAATATGAAGATACAGATCCTAAGAGAGAAAGGGCTGAATATAATTCAGTACCTATAGATTTTATTGGCGAACCAGTGCCCAATTTTAAAGAGCTGGAGAAAAAAATGGTTTCCATAGACCAAAATGGATTTGTTAAAAAGAGGATTATGATTGAAGGTGGTGGGTTACCTCTTCATGAGGGCTGCACTGTATTTATTGCATTTTCCAGCTATTGGGAAAATGAACCTGAGGCGTTTGATATTAAGACAGTCACACATCCTATGGTAAGACCTTTCTTATTTAATGTTGGTAAATCCTCAATGGTATAACCACCAATACTGTATAGTGGAGCTTCAATATTCTTACTCACTTCGATTGGTGAGAGAAGGATGGGACCTTATTATTTATAAATTAAAAATAGTACCTTGTTGCCCCATGAGTTAAGGCAGTCAGGTTAAAAAAAGAAAAAAATACTATCTACATATATACCATATGGTAGCATATTTGTCACTTCAACTAACGGTCAAATGAGTGTTAGTGAAAATATGGCCTGAAAACAAACATAGCAGAATGTAACAAAGTAGAATGATTAAGTATGCTCTCTATTACATATTTCATAAATTCCGTGTGCATTATTGCTCCTTCACCAAGTATAGTGAATTATTGAATCAGAATATTTTTGAGGCAACCATTAGAGTATTTAAGAATTGACAGAAAAGTAACATTGCTTCTTATTTGGTACTCATTTTATTAATATTCCAGGAAATTAATTTGAAAGATCATGGGTTGTTACCAGGACTAGAAATAGCTGTGAAATCAATGCTAGTTGGAGAAACATCAGTCTTCCTTATGTCCTACAAAGTGATGTATGGAGAAATGGGGATCCCACCAAGAATTAAAGCAAAGTCTGATTGTGTTTTCTTCATTAAACTAATTAAAAGCATATTGACTCCAAAAGAGGGGTGAGTTAACACTATTTTATAGTTCATCTATACTAGTAACAAACTGACATACATCTATAGTGACTGGCCAAAGTAAGTTGCAGATTGATTGGCTAATGATAAATAAATTAATCCTTAAGTTTACATACATATTTGTCCAGTTGTAATACTTCCAACTTTTTATGTTCGTCATTGTTAATTAATTCACACTGCCAGAGAAAAACATGCAGCTTATCATGACGTACGCTTGTGAGGTGTTAGGGGACGCCGCCTGTTCTCTCATGGATAGATTCCAAACAGTTCAATCCCGTTTCCTCCGCAAAGCCGTTGGAGCCCCGTGGTTCATACGGAATGTCGATCTCCATTCCGATCTCGGTCTCGAACCTATTCACGCCTTTATTAAAAAGGCGATAACTCGATATTTCGCGAACGCGTGCAATCGTAGCCGCCGCCGACTACGAACTTAACTCCCCTCCTATCAGCCGCTACTGCCGTCCACGGCATAATCTCACCGACCCTCCCGATGCCCCTGACATCCCTTCTTTCTTCGGATACAGATACCGCACACAGGATCAGCAACCGACAACGCCGGCGAGGTCGAAGAATTCCTTGCCCGCCGGCCGGTGCAGAGCACCACGGCGAAACATCTAGTATACGCCCTCCCCCGTAGCGACTGCCCAAGCCGAGACTGTTCCTCCTTTAGGCGCCCTTGAGCTAGTTGCCCCCTTGCCCTTCTAGGTCGAGCGAAGTGGTTGCACGCTCGCCCTCTAGTCCGGTGAAGCTGTAAAGGCCCCGCGGCCAACAGCGTTGATCATTCACACACAAAAAGAAAAACATTATACTGGTAGTTCAATAGCAAATAATACTAAGTAAGTACAATACCAAATAACATTAAGTCTAAAAGGCACTACTGCAACAGATTAATCATATTTATAATTGGTTTTGTCATCACTGTCTTAAATTTTCAGAAAAATCCAGTATTCTGAACCAAATATGTTTCAAAGAGTACACCGTGAAGTCAAAATGATGTATGCGTCAGGTGCTACACTGTACAAATCAAATAATTATGCAGCAGCAATACAACTTTTTAATAAGGCTGTTAATATGCTTCACAAATGTCGGCTAGCTGATGAAGCTGAAGAGAAAGTGCAAGAAAATCTGCTCAAAAAATTATACATTAATTTAGCCGTGTGTTACAATCAGGTTAACCAACCTTTAAAGGCATGTGTTGCTTGCAATGAACTAAATAGATTAAATAGCATGTGGAATAATGGAAAAGTGCTCTTTCAAAATGCAAAAGCACTAAAAAAAATTGGAAAATATAATGAGGCTGAGCGTAGATTACGAAGAGCAATGAAACTGTGTCCGAACAATGAAGATTTAGAAGCAGAATTGATTTTGATAACAAAAGCTCGTGAATCTCGCAATCAGACAAAATGTTTAGCTCAAAAAACTATAGGATTAGCTAAGGATTTAATAAGTGAAGAGTTTAAGCAAGAAGTAGAAAGTCTTATAATGAACTTTAAAAATAATAATGAAGAAAATCAATTAGTACTACCAGCAGGATTGAATGCTGATGAGATGAAATATGTAAGAACAATTTGTATAAGAGAGAATTTATTTTGCAATAAAATGGATAAAGACCAAGTGTTAGGTATAAATGAACAAAATCAACTCAGTAAGATAAAGTCAGATAAATCCGACCTCGAAGACTTTGTTTTACATAAGAGATGTATTAAAGAACAGGATCAAGGTAAATTATGTTAGAAAAAGTAATGTAGTGTTATTGGACATAGTATTGAGGACTTAGTACATAATATTCAAAGGATGCAATTCATATTGACACTTATGAGACTATAATTTTAAAAATTTAAAGTTAAATTTTAATAAGGCAAATAAAATTATTTGTACAGGCCACTAAAAAGCACTTAAAACAAACAGTCAAAAAATATTACATTTTTTACGTATACCACTGGATCGGCACGTGGTCTCCACTGAGAAGATCCGGCAAGATACTTAGCGGACTAGTCTTTTCACCTAATTTGCTTTATTCGGCTGGGCTTTCTGACACAGTCTTGTTTTGATTGCCTTTTTAAACTTATTGATAAGCAGATTTCGGATATGTATGAATAATTTGTTGTAAAAGCATATGCATTGCCCCATGAAAGAATTACTGATTCTGTGGAGATGTAAAATTTGTTGAATTTACTTATATCCATTTTAACGTATAGAAGATTTTTATATATAAATTGTGGGACGGAAAAATTTTTTTTTTCTCTGAATTTTTCCTTAGGAAGGTCTCTAAGGCCAAATTGTAAATTGCACAAACAACCCTTTTCTGAAAAATGCAGATGGTTTTAAGTTCTGCAGAGCATCCCCAAAGTAGTATGCCATATGACTATGAAAATAAGCGAAATAAGCAAGACTTGCTGTTTCAATATAACACCTTTCAATATTCATTTTTATGGCATATGCTGCTAAGCTTAACCTACCAGATATATTACACTCAATATGGGGACCCATTGTAATCTGGTATCAGTAGTGATACATAGAAATACAGTTGATTCTTCAAGGTCTAAACCCACACCATTTATTTGTACATTGATTGCTACTTGCCTCACATTTGGCGTTGTGAATTGAATACATTTTGTCTTCTCATCAGGGAGAAGATTATTAATGTTGAACTGGTTTTGTGTTTTTGTAAATGTAACTTAATAATAAACAAATTTATATTGAAACTCATACCATTTAATTCGAATAAGCCCTGAAACGTCAATTTATAATTTAGGTATTTTTTTTCCTTGCTTGCCTCCACTGAGAAGATCCGGCGAGAAGCTGTAAACTTTAATTTTATTACATTTTTACCTGTGGATTACATTTCGCTCATTTAACACGGCTGGCGCAGGGACGAAGTGACTGTATATTACCCACAGCCACACAGTACATTTTAAATATTATGAAACCCACAATTCATTTTTGCGCGTGGCCATAAGGCCGCGTGTGCGTGACCGATTTTGCATTTGACGACTATCGGCGTCGCTGATAAACAAAGCTAAGCTACATGTTTTTACAAGTTCATGAACACGGCTGCATGCAAAGATGAGTTGTAAGTACTATGCCTATACTCTAGATACCTACTTGCGCTTTTGCAATTTTCATGTTTTTCTCATCAAGGTTTACATATCACCGCAAGAAGAGATCTGTATCTAGCTTTAATGTAATTTTTTTTATCTTTTGAGGATTGATTCATAAATATTTGGTTTAGCATTGAAATTAGCCCGACGCAGCATTTTGATTTATCTCTATCCATTACTATAAGAAGATTTCTTTCTACCTTTCGGGATACAGTATGAAGACAGTTTAGTATTTTGAGCCGCCCTAAACATTGAATCGAGTAGTTGCGGGTTCGATCGCGCATGGGACAAATCTTCGCGTTTGTTTCAGCTTGAGTGTATCATTCATGCCCGTAAACACCACCAACTCCAAGAATAATTTGTAGGGTGGTGTAAGTTTACTCTAAATAATTGCTTGGCAGTTAACGGTATACCTTTTAGTTCGTTTACAAGCACTGTTACAGGTTTATCGACTAACATAGAATGCTGAAATAAAATACAAGACATGAACAAAATTATAGTTTAATGCGTAATTACAATTTTCGTAAAACTAATAAAGAACTACAATATATTGGCGGAACCAACCACACATCTTGACTCTTCAGATACCACCATAGACATACCTATTAGATTTTTGTGTTGTGAAAAACAAATGCATTATACAGTACCAACAACCCTGCTGTTAATGAACGTTTCGAAAGTTTACTACAAATTAGTTTTGGGTGGGAAGATTTAAGAGAACATTTTGGCCTTGTGGTAGGTATGTAACGTTGCGAGATTTGGACAGCTGGTATGCGATGTCTTCAGCGGCTTCAATACGGCGGAGTTCGACCAGACCTTCACCGGCGGTACCGAAGGATTTGGCTAATAGAATAGCGGCCTGGGCATCACCCTCCGCGGCTATTACGGCAGCCTTTTTCTGTTGTTCGGCCTTTTCTACAAGGAATCTCGCCTTCTCGGCTTCTTGCTGCGCCACCTGTTTCAACTCGACGGCCTGTGTGAACTCCTTGCCAAAGGTTAAATGTGTGATTGAAATGTCATCCAGGATCAATCCGAACTGTCCCGCCCTTTCAGTCAAGCTTTCATTCACTTTCTGTGAGACTACCTGTAAAAATAGACATGATATTGTTTGAACTTTTCGAGAGCACTAACTTTTATTAGTAAATACGTTTTCCATGCAGTCACCGACTTTATATGAAGACATATTTCTCAGAATAATAAATTGTGTCGTTGGTCTAGTATCGAAATAATGCGCGTGACAATCACGAGGTCCTGTATTAAAATTGTAGTGGTCGGACGAAATTTTTTTTTAAAAAGACTCAGTTTTTCACATTTTCCAAGCAGGAGCCGTAAAAACAAATAAATTACTATCTTAATGATATACAAGGTGTACGTAATAAACGCAAGATCGCAGACACCCCGATTAGCTAATTGCTTCACAAATTCAATGCGAAAACCAAATTTGCTAATTTAAAGTTTTTTACCCCTTTTTTAAGCACTTTTATACCCCATAAAAAAATAAAACTTGTGCGTGTAAGTGTGCATATTGAGAAATACATTTGAAATCTCCATATTGCTTTGAAGCAATTATAAATTTAGTTTGTTATAACGCACTGAAGGAGAAACAGCATTTTTTTACAAATTTTGAAAAAATATAAAATTCATTAAAATCGTTGGAATGAATTCGGTTACCAATTTAAAACAAACTACTTCCTGGTCTTGCGTTTATTATGTTTCACGTTGTATATGACAAAATAGGACTTAAAGTTATCTGGTACAAGTTTATCTAGTACTTGCCTCTCTCTGTGTGATAAGTTCTCCAGCATCAAACTGTGCAACCACTGCTTTTAGGACTTCAGCTGTAATGGAAGGCAGCACTCTCTCATCATAGTCCACTCCAAGGATAGTGTAAATCTTCGGAAGCTGGTCAGGAACCGGCCTGAACAGGATACGGAGTGTGATGTTTACGTTTTGAAGGTCTGAAAAAGAAGAGAACAATACCTTGAATGTTGACGTCGCGAATATAAGGCGTTTTACCACTTAAGCCAGGGATGGCAAACTCTATTGAGGGTTGTGTTGTGGAAATTCTGTACTCATACTTCGTGGTAGTTGTAAAGTCAAGTTGGTAACCTTACGAGGACCAGCTCTGGGGTAGACTTTGTTCCTCTCCAGCACATGCCAATTGCCTTTCAGCACAGCTCACACCGAGGCAAATGTTACAGTAGCAGTAGCAGCTTATTAAGCTAGCGTAATTTGTCTTTCTTCGTCTTTTTTTTTGCAACCTATCATATATTTTCTTATGTTCAAATGTGCGCTGTGTTGAATAAATACATTTATCAGGTCATACCAACAAAATCAGCTGAGTATGGGCTATCAGTGGAGGCTTAAATGAAACAGACTTCGTATGCGATTTCACAATAATTTCAAAGCCGGGAAAATCGGTAAAGTGTTACACAATCAAGGCAGAAAATATCAACATTAATTTTTTTCCTTACAAATCCTGCTTATATTATTATAGTATGTATGTTTGGACGTTGTGATGTTTGTTACTCAATCACGCAAAAATGGCTGAACGGATTTATATGAAATTTGGTATACAAATAGTATAATACCTAGATTAACACAGGATACTTTTTCTCTCGGAAAATGTATATAGTCAACGCGGACAAAGTCGCGGGCAGAAACTAGTACTATAATAGAAACAACATATTCCCCAACAGGGGTGACAGAGGTCTAATGCGTACATACTCCTACGTCGATGTTAGGTCCCATGAAATAAGACTCTGGGCCGATGCTAGGAATTTTTCGATACAAATACTATAAGACTTGAACCCAGGACCTCATGATAGCTACGATCATTATTTGCCACTAGACCAACTAATAATATCATTGTCATATAGACATGAGCATCCAGCATTACCATCCAGATTCCTATCTTGCTTTCTAGGCTATTCCTATTTAGATAGAAATAAGCAATACTGTGTCAATTACCAAAATATTGCAATGTTAATTTGAAATTTATTGCTACAATTTAAAGTTTTATTTCAAATGTCACATCAAAGGATATTGACGTGTTTTCGCTTATATCTTATATCATTTTCCTCAACAAATAAAATTTGCTACAATACCTTTGCTTCCTGTGACAGTGGGAACATTTCTAGGCCGCGATCTGATGTCAAACATGATGGGTCTCTGTACCCACGGGACGAAGAAATGGGTTCCTTCACCCACAACTATGTTCTTAACACCAGCAAATCTGTCGAAGATCACAGCTCGGTGGCCACCATCAACTGGAATTGTATAAATAACACATTAGCTTCAGTACTATTTTGTTGCTAGTAGTTTTATGATCTAGTTAAAAACCCAATGTCTGCCACTCTCTAAGCATGAAGTTTGTGTAAATTTGCTGTCTGTGATAACTAATGATATTATTATTGTTTAATAATATAATAATATTAGCCCTGTTAAGAAACTGTCCCATCATTGGGCATGGGCCTCCTCTCTTACTGATTATAGGCCATCGTTCACCACCCTGGCCTGATGCAGGTTGACGAACTTCACACACCTTCGAGAAACTCTTAGGCATGCAGGTTGCCTCACAATGTTTACCTTCACCGTTAAAACAAGTGATAGTTAATATTTAATATGCACATGCTTTCGAAAAAACAGAGGTGCATGCCTGGGTTTGAACCCGAGACCTCTGACTTTGCAGTTGAACGATCTAACCACTAGGCTATCACTTTAACAAACAATAGATTGTTTAATATAACATAAATATTAACTTTGGCTGTTATTTGTTTAAATGATAGTTACAAACGAAAATTAATCATACCAAACTATACTTTCAGGTGTTATTAATAATAATTATTTTTTATCGTACTAGACTATCTTACTATGCTCAAATAGACCGTGTCTTATCTGAAGAACAAGTCAAGAGTCTCTGTTACCGTGAAGCGTGTATGAGATGAACTATGAGAGTGGAGGAAGCCAGAGAGGTATGTAAGGAAAGAACCTCTTGGAACTCTGTACTCTTTGCCTACCCCGCAAGGGATCTGGCATGATGATATAGATAGATAAAAAAAAGGCTTATTACCATTATAGAGTGCAGAGTTGACCACTCCACCAACAAGTGCCACACCCAGGCCCACTTGGCCAATGCGGTTGAAAAGCTGAGCAGCCATTACTGAAATATTCAAAAAGAGATATATAAATATGTATTAGTTTATTTATTTATTTATTTTATTTATTTATTTTTAAGAAAGCTTACAGGCTAATAACAAAATTTTATAATAATATTAACAGTAAACAAGTTGCTAATAACAAGCTTCCACAGTTAGTTATGATGTTGTTACACACTAATTTCATAATAAATTTGAAAATAAAATAAAAAGAAAACAATATAAACAAAAAGGTATCCTCCGTAAAACAAATGATTAATAATTACTTAATGAGAAAAAAAAAGAAAGAATAAACACAAAAAAAAAAAAAAAAGATGTTATCATGACAATTTCCTAGTTACTCTAGGAAATTGTCATGATAACATCTGTATTTAAAAACAAATTTCTTTTGCCTTTTTAATTGAAGACTGGACAATGTTTGACCTCTATCCAGAGTTGGGCGAATTTAATTCTAAAAAAAATGTTTTTTTTTTTAGTTGTTAAGTTCCCAAAGTCACGGGAGGAGCAGGCCCATTTGACGTCCAAAAGTCATTATTATTCCTTAGGGGGATTAATTTAATTGCAATTGGAATTTTAATTGATTGATCCTACAATTAAAAAAATGCTCAAGACTACCCCTATCTTACCTAATGGAAAGAGACAATGAGGCCAAATATCTGGCTCGCTGACTCAGTAAAAGCCTATTCACTCTGAATTTATATTTTGTTGAGAGTAAATAGACTAAGATGAAAGTTGGACAGAGTTCAGGAACGATCAGGCTAGAACCGCCATGTTATAGGGCGACTCCAGTCAATATGCTGGAACATGACTATAGGGTATGGGTATGGACTACGGGTATGTGTGTGTGAATGATCTAAGCTGTTGGCCGCTGGGCCTTTATAGCTTCACTGGACAAAAGGGCGAGGAGGCAACTAGCTCAAGGGGGCCTCAAGGAAAAACAGCCCCAGCTTGGGCAGTCGCTATGGGGGAGGGCTTCTACTACCTCGCCGGCAAGGTCGATCTGTATCAGAAAGAATGGATGGTCAGTGAGAACATGGATAGCGGTAGTGGCTGATAGGAGGGGAATGACTAGGTTCGTGTGTGGTATGGCTTTGCTGGAAGGGTCAGCCGTAGCTCTAGTCTACCACTGGTGAAGGTGCTGCATGTTTAGTACTGCCCAGTACCATAATATATTTTTTACTTTAATTAGAATACTGTGTACACAGTGTGTGGCGAACAGTGGGTATACTCAATACACTTCTGCCACCTCTGTTTGGGGAATATAGTTGTGACGGTGTTGATAACTATACATTACCGAACAAGGGCAATTGCATCTACAGAAAAACTTGTTACTTGCTTTACACTAAGCATAATATTAGTAGCAATTTTTGCATAGTCGGTACTATTGCAGCATTTGGTAAGATATTCCATCATCATTGAATGTGGATGGAAAAAGTAATCGGTGTGTAATAATTACGACGTAATATTTTACAATGAGCTTTAAAACACTTATTTGGAGAATTACAGAAACAATTTATAAATCCCACAGTTAATAAATCCACGGTAGGTATGTTATCTAACCTCAAAATGCTATCGTATCACTACATAATCATATAATTACAGTATTTTTAGTATTATGTTGTTTAACTTACTAATTTAGTTCACCGTAATGTAATTACAACCGTATATTAAGTATTTTGATGTACTATTTATGAAATTCTAACACAATTTTTATAGAAAATCCAGCAGTGACGAACGAGCACAGACAGATAAACTAGACATCTACGTTTTGTTCACAATATAAGCAGTCGATGTGCAGTAGCAAAACAGTTGCCTAATGTGTTTTATTGAAAAGGATTTTCATCCTTTTAATGCTGCACCTTAAGAAATATTATCATATTAGCTATAATAATTTAAATCAGTAACCCTGGGCCTCAATTGATTACTATTTTCAGCATCTAAAATTCATAGTCATGCGCAAAAATTAAACGTCATTTATTTAGAGGCAATCATGGATATATTACCCTAAACGGATTGAGCACACTGCGAAAAAACCTTGGTGACAAGGATACTCACTTAGAGTCCTACGTCTCTTTCTAACCTCAACATTGGTACGATTATAGACTTGTTGACATATAACTAACGTATAATTCTCAGGCACTGCTTATTGCCAGTAATTCTTTCTTTCTACGCATATGCAACATCTTCAATGAGTAGTAGTCAAACTTTTTAATTAAATTTCCCATTTTATAGCTGCCCTTACTGCCCATCTTAAAATTGTATGCTGTATATACAGACGAACTGAGAACCTTGTTCGTTTTGAACTCGTATAGCGTATTTAACCATATCATAAATAGGTATAGTCCGTATTACGTCACCCATCTATCTTACGGTGACCCGTACTGCATCGTAATGGGTGCGAGCGTGACACCGGGCTCCAGTATTGCTCTCACTCATCATGATTTCTCGAGTTGTTAAAATCATAGAATTTTCATTTCATGCTAATTTTCATTCAATGTTATGTCTGTTAGAAGGAGTTCAATTTTCTCTAGCAATATTTTGACATTACTCAATCCGTTTTGGGTAATAAATTCATGGTGGCAATGTTGTAGAATGGTTGTAGATTGTTAGAGAGATATGGCCGATACTTTAGAGAATAATGATGAGAATGTAGAGTCTATAAAAAAAAGTATGTGTATACTTACCGAAGCAGCAGCCTTACTACAATCTAGTTAAAATATCTATCAAGAATGTATGTCTAAGATATATACTAAAAATATGCTTGAAACACAGTTTATAATAAATACTTAGATATCCTGCCTCGTTGGTTTATTGGCGCAGGTAGCGATCTCAAGGTCCTGGGTTCGAATACTAGGTCGAATAATGTTAAAAAGTCAATGCATGGTCTTTTGGATGGGTACTAGGTGTCCCCAGAATATACCACCGGTACCACTAAACGGTGTAACTTTGGAAATACGAGTAGTTACACAATTTAAATACCTGGGACACATTGTCACCTCAGATCTTAACGACAATGAGGACATTGAACGGGTGCGGAGGGCGTTGTCGATAAGGGCCAATATGAAAGCCCGCAGGTTTCTGAGATGCTCATAGGAGGTCAAACTTACACTCTTCCGAGCCTACTGCACATCTTTTTATACCTGCAGCCTGTGGGCGGACTATACTAAGTGATCTTACAACGACCTCCGCATTCTGGACAATAATGCATTTAGGGTGATCTTGGGGCTGTCCCGTTTTTGCAGCGCTTCGGCTATGTTCGCGGTTGCACGCACGGTCTGCTTCCACGCAAACATGCGTAAACTAAGCTCTTCTTTGGTGCGCAGAGTACGGGCAAGCTCCAATGTTATCGTGAAAATGATTACCGACAGACTGGACTGCCCCTATCGTCGGCATTGCTGTGAGAGACACACCACAGTAGCCATGCCAGAGTCCACAGTAAATAAAAGTAGGAAAAAATTACACTGTGGTATTGGTAACACAGACAAAAAGGACGCATCATTTTCGGTGACAATTAAAAATGGAACATTTAATTCAATATTTAAATAATACGATGTCCGATTGCGCTACTTACACATGAAATGTAATCCCATCCTGTTTTTTTGAGCTTGATGGAATTGTTACAGGTAGAAACACCGCAAGACGCTATAATTCAATTTAATTTTACACGCGTAGAGCACGTTATTTCGCGCGACGGTCGCCGAGTGACGAACTCGCGTAAACGTGTGGCTACTTGCTTTGCAGGTACTAATTGTTACTTCAATTCGATGCGTACCCGCGCCTTCGAGATTATTGTTATTCTAAGGTTTATCCCTATTAAATTGGAACATAAAATCATCGGCGATGTTTGGGTGTACCCAGTAAGTACCCTTACGCTAGGGAATATAGGCGTGACCGATATTATTTTTGCCTAGATTTTTATTTACAACTAGTAGTTTTCCGAGACTTCACACCCGGTCGACAACAGTTAATTCTTGATAATGTAGCTTTCTAATGGCGAAAGAATTATTAAAATACAGACAAACTAACAAATCTGCCCTCTTTATAACATCTATTAATTACTATTTACGAAAAGGTCCCTTAGGATGTCGAAGTACTTTCTCATTGTTATTAGTCAAGCAATTGTAACCATTTAAGTTAATTGCAAAATGCAAGCCGATTCAGTGGGTAATATGATTCTCTATTAGTAAAATCAGCAAACATGGCAGCTAATTCGGTTAACGAGAACCAGATGGTAATTGAACGAAAAATAAACAATGAGGGGATAATCGGCCGAGTATGTTGGGGGTCATGCAGTGGGTGGCTCAATTATGCAATAACTAGCAATGAGCGTAATGACACAGTGTAAATATAATAATGGTTCGTTTAGTTCACACACGAGTTTCTTTGAAGAGGTAACATTTATGAGTTTGTTTGCATATTTAAGCTTATTTTATTATTAAAAAAGTAGCGCCACATTAGGATTTTTTTCTATGTCGTGGGTGCGTTTCTAAACTGGAAATTAACATACAGAATCCAGACAAAAACAAGCATTTGTGGATAATACAAGGAATGGTTTCGTATGGGGATGAAACACGCGACTACTGAATTCAGTGGGCGAAGTGGCTCTTAGCCAATGAATCAAACAATCTGACTTTGTCTACGTACCCACGATTCACGAGGAGTCATCGTAATGCATACTGCTTCATCTTTTATGGAACCTTTTTTCCTAATTAGTACTTACGATGGAGATTCTCAAAATCTGTAAAAAAATAGGTATGTAGAAAATACTCCCCACCTTTAATCCGCACGGGTCCTTGAGGTCCCTGAGTCTTTGGGTCTTGTGAGAATTAATCTTTACCTCACAACGGGACATCATAAGTTGATTAATTAGAAAATTTTATAGGATATAGTTTATAGTATCACTTTATGACTAGGATGTCCCAGCTCGCTCTCATTTTAACCGACTTCAAAAACGAGGGGGTTCTATATTCGTCTATATGTATTTTTTTATGTATGTTCACCGATGTTTCCGTCAATTGCGGGCTGATTTTGATGATTATTTTTGCATTGGGTTCAGTATAGCTACAAGGTGGTCCCATTTTAATTTAATTGGTATTGGATCTTGGACTTTGAAGATACACCAAGGGACTTCTTGAAGGCAAACAGCATGAATGTGGAAATTCATTTATTATGAGTAAAAAAAAATTGGATGTCGGTGCCGGTTGGCCGGTGTCGGTTATTTGGCACTGGCTTCAAATATTTATGATTTTGCTTTTTGAAGTTGGTTTTCCTTTTTTTAAAAAGATTTTATGATATATGAGCTATCGTAAAGGGGGTTTAAGCCATAAAACACCACCCGGACCAGCCTTAGTGAGTCTTTCTGTCACATGACTGATAAAGCTAGCTCTTGAAAGTGTAGGTACCTATCTACTTGTAGCAAGTTGACCTCCTCCCCTCAACTGGGACCGCGCCAGTGTATGTTTCGAACTTAAGTAAACACCATCCAGTAAATTTAATCATTTAATTAAAACAACGTTGCTAATTCGATCATAGGGCCAACGAACTTATTGACTTTGCGAGTTAATAAGTCAATGTTTATTTATTGTAAAGAAGATAGTGCACTATCTGTTTAATAAATGCATAATATTTTTATATTTGTCCAGAAGAAACTTAAGCCGTTACAGTGCTTTGTAGTATTAACTTTAATTATTATTTTGATTTTTATTTTATTAATTTAAATATGAGAGTGCCAGAAGTGAAAAGATGCTGCTTTTGCGTTCCTTTACGCCATGGAATTATTATATTTGGACTTGTTAATATTGTAAGTTTTTATCATACTTTTCAGAAAAGTTCCTGTAAGAATAGACAGATATGTCTGTCTTTTATTTTACTAATTGGAATAATTTATATGCAGTTAGGTATCAATCACCTTTGAACGCGAAGCGTTTTGGGATGTTCATATAGATAATTTTTATCTACTATAGTAAAGTGTATTTAGTACATATAGTATATAATAGTTTCCTATTTATACCATAATCCAGCCGATTCGAAAAATAGACAGAAATCCAAAATTACACGTACAGTCGCCTGCACCAAGTGGTATGCGCTCCATAACTTAAAATTAAAATGACTATCAATTTGTGCCATAATCATCTATTCTAAATATTTTGAATAAAATAACGTAGTAGAAAATGTATTCATGATGTAGACCGTGTCTTATCTGAAGGGCAAATCAAGAGTCTCCGTAACCGGCGAGTTTGTATGAGACGAACTATGAGAGTGGAGGAAGCCAGGCAGGTATGTAAGGAAAGAACCTGTTGGAACTCTGTACTCTCTGTCTACCCTGCAAGGGATCTGACGTGGTGATATAGATAGACTAGACAGATAGATAGGTATTCATGTTTTAGTGCAGGTATATCCAAAAAAGTTAGAACTTTCAATACACGATAACGATTAATGTAATTTTAAAAATAAAGTTACCTATCAAGTCCAAAAAACCATATGTATAAGGATTCGTTTTAAGTGGTTCAATCAATCAATCAATCAATCAGCCTATCGTAGTCCACTGCTGGACATAAGCCTCTCCTAACACGCGCCATTGCATACGGTCCTCCGCCTTCCGCATCCAGTCTGTCCCAGCGACCTTTTTGAGGTCGTCGGTCCATCTAGCTGGGGGCCGCCCTACCTTACGCTTACCAAGTCGCGGTCTCCACTCTAGGACACGCTTGTTCCATCGGCCGTCGGTCCTTCTGCAGATGTGACCAGCCCATTGCCACTTTAAGTGGTTGCCAGTTGCTATTCTTATAAATATTTTTTCTTTTTTTAACTGTAAATGATTAATTCCCTAGATACTTTCCCTTCTCGCCGGAGCAAGTCTGGCCACCACAACGGAGTTATACAGGAAGACGATCACACACGGCTCATCATTCGAAGTACTCACTGCGACTATATTGTTCGGTATTTTCGGCATGAGTATCTTGCTGAATATGCTACTTCTTTTTGCTGGCTGTCAGGTAAATAAATAAAAGGTAAATAAATTACTTTATAGATTAGCGGCTAATAAACGTTGTATAGCGGGAAAATAGTTCCAATCCAATCTTATTTATAATCTATGGCTCCATCGTTAACCGATGATTCTGACAATGTCAAGTTTGCCAAGTTTAAAAAAAAAAGTGACGAACAATTGGTTTAAGTATTGGTTAAGTTTTAACGAAAAAACACTAGAGCATCAAATTAACTTAGGAAATAAAGAAAACTTGGTAAAGTAGGTACAAAAAACTGTTTTTTAATGAATTGCGGCAAAGTCAAAATAAGTCAAAGGAAATGTAAAAAAGGGAAGTTAACAACTGATTTTTCTTTACCTGTTAAAAAAACGTTGCCCCTCACTAGGATTTACTCCCTATGTTGTGAGTGCGTTTATAAACATGAAAATTCACATACACAAATACCCAGACCGAAACAAATAATTGTGGATCACACAATGATCTGTCCCGTGCGGGAATCGACCCCGCGACAATAAGACACAGTTGGCGGAGCGGCTCTAGCTTTAATCCACTGCGCCAAATCGTCCGTCAAGCGAACTTGACCGAACAGTAGCTAATTCGATCCCAGCAAGGTACCAAGCTTTTCTTTTCTTTAGAAAAATGTAGCATCACACTAGAAATTATTCTTGTCTCGAAGGTGTAGAAGGTAAAGGTGAACTCAGACCGAAACAAATACATATGGGTCACACAAAAATTTTACCATTACGGGAAACGTATCTGTGAGTACTCGATACAGTGAACGAAGCTGCTTATGCTCCTAACCTGGACCTCAGATATTTGCATTTGAAATCTGTGTTTGTCAATAACCTACGACATCAATCCTAATGCGGGCCATCGTTAAAATCAATAAGACGACGAGGAGCTAACGAGATTTTTGCCATTGTTTCTAAATTCGCTAGTTGTTATTATAATATTTTATAATTTGCTTTACTTGGTATACAATGCGAATGTGGAAGGATGTAGATACCATTATCTTACCATGACCAAATAGATCGTGTCTTATCTGAAGGGCAAGTCAAGAGTCTCCGTAACTGGCGAGTGTGTATGAGACGAACTGTAAGAGAGGAGGTGTGTGTGTTTGAGTGATATACGCTGTTGGCCGTGAGGCATTTACAGCTTCACCGGACATAAGGGCGAGCGTGCAACCACTACGCTCGAGCTAGAAGGGCAAGGGGGCGACATACACGAGGGCGCCTCAAAGAGGAACGCCTCGGTTTGGACAGTCGCTACAGGGGAAGGGGGTGTACTAAGTGCGCCGGTCGGCGGGCTAGGCTAGGGATCTTCGACTTCGTCGTCGTCATCATCCGTATCCAGAACGGAAAGAAGCGATGTCAAAGCATCGGGGGGATCGGTGAGAACATGTCGCGGCCGGCGGTAGCGGCAGTGGTTGGGTTCGTAGTCGGCGGCGGCAACAATTAGCGGATTCGCATGGGAAGATGCGTTCGCAAAGTAACGAGTTGTCGAGGAAGCCAGAGAGGTATGTAAGGAAAGAACCTGTTGGAACTCTGTACTCTTTGCCTACCCCGTAAGGGATCTGGCGTGATGATATATTCTAGCTTTGCTGAAACATACACTCGTCTGAATAGCTAATTTGTTCTGAAGTCGAATCTTCAACTAAATTAAGTACGTCACAAATTAATGATCACCAATTAGCTTGTAAGGAATTACTGTTATCGGCACGCCTGTACAATAGAAGTAAACATTATAGTTATAAGAATATATTGTGCAATATTACCCCAACGAAGTCTCTATCTTGTTTGTCACACACCTACACAGACGATGCTTTCAGGTACCCACGTACAGTTAACTGTTATATATCTCAGAAAAAGTACCAGAACTGATGTCCACACTGATATTTTTTCCTACCATCATGTAAATAAAGCGTCTGGCCGATGAATTCGGCACTCAATTATAATTTTTTTGACGATGATTATTTTTTATCACACCTCTTTTTATTTATGCAAAAACCTGAAAAGGAAAATCCGCAAATAGATTGATTGACCTACAGTCGCTGATTTCATAAAACTTCGGTTTTGCAACTTAACGTAGAGTTATTTAGTACAAGGGCTGTTTAAGTATCACAAATATAAAATGTGTTATCAGTTATTTATGCTGCTCATATCGTGAATGTACTGGACCAATAATAGGAATATAACTTTGAGACAATATCCCCGAATGTATAGAGAGGGTGACAGTTTTAATTCGTATTAGCTATAGTAACTATACCTAACCATAGAAACCCCGACCGTTTGTGGCATTTTCATATTCGCGCGTATCCGTGCTTCGGAAGGCACGTTAGGCCGTTGGTCCCGGTTACCACTTAATGTGGTAGTCGTTAAGCCGAGTTAGAAGCCTTAAAGGCGGCTTGATAGGTTCCAACAGCAGGTGGCCACAAATCTGCCTCCACCAATCCGCACTGGGTCCGCGTGGTGGAGAGATTAGGTCATACCTAATCTCTCTCACCTCGATTTGTGAGAGAAGGCCTTTGCCCAGCAGTGGGCAGTATAGGCTGATATTATTATATTATTATTATGTTAAATATATCTATCTGCTTTCAAAACGAAGCCCCACAGTAGGAAATATTGCTGTACACAGTATAAATTTAGTCGTTATGAAGCGAAAGCCCAGGTGATGTATCCAATGCCTACTCTTTACTGGTGATAAAAAGAACACTTAAATAAGTATTTTCTACCTATTGACCTATCCGAACATTATTGTTAGGGTAAAAATGTATCTACCGAAGGTATCTACCAGCCAGCTGATGAGCCGTGCTGCCTCTACGTGTCATTTTGCTCTTGGTATAGTTGTTTTTTAATCCACTAATTGGTATTGTCATGGAGATCATGGAGTTCTTCTTCTTCTTCTTTAAGTTATGGCTTTACACTAATATTAAGTGTTTTTTTGCCAGTGTCCAGTGAGTAGCATAATGGTGTTTGTTTAAATTAATTCTTTTCCCCGATGAACTTGATGACAACGATGGATACTTTACATACCAATTGCGACGGTCGTTTTGAGGGAAATCGAAAAGGCACGTTTTATCACTTTGTTACAATTACCTTCACTCATGCACATATAGGAATACATAATGGTTAATATTCCACCAACATTACACAATATAATTCGAAATAACACAAGTTTTGGAAATAAAACAAACTGACAACATCACTCTTCGATTTTCCGCCAAAACTTCACACCTTGAAGTAACTTATTGAAGTATCTTTTTTGTTTTTTAAGTCCCATCTTTCGCTTCAGGATGACTAAAATTACATTAATTTTACCAAGACAGTGCCTAATAAAGATAGGTAGAAAATAATAATTTGAGTATTATTATATATAGTACCAGCCATTGGTACTCAAAGTAATTTTTTTCTATTTAATTTTGTGAATTCTTTATATTTAATTTTGTGTTGTTACAGTCACCTTATTAACATAAAAAATTGTAGTTATTTTCTGTTAATATATTTCCTTTTATCTACTGACAATATTTGTCTTTTACTCGTTTTTACAGAAAGACGTATCGATGCTGCGCTTGTATATTTATTACGCAGTGGGTACCACACTAGCAGCTCTGGTCCCCATATTCATACTGCTCTCAAAAATGATGTTCTATGACGTGTGTGCTGCTTGTTTTGCTATAGGTAAATACTTACATTCTACATAAATACCTTAATAAACAATAACGGACATTCTAAGTAGTGAGGAAACGCAAGAAATAGCTTGGGTTGATATTGAAGTCGACACTTCGTCGAAATTTTTAATATACCTAATACTTGGGTTGTGTACCTAATGGTCGTATGTAAAAAAACGCCACTCATATATCCTGTGCTTGTGGTCGTTATTCATGAATTATGTTCAACTACGCCAGATCTCCCTCTCAGTTGGAGAGGAGGCCCGTGCCCAGCAGTGGGACAGTTTCTTAACAGGGCTAATATTATTTTATTATTTACGCCAGATCTTTTATATGTAGTGTATCCTTTATATATAGTGGCGAATAATGCGCTTTGCAATCATGAAGTCCTGGGTTAAGATCCTAGGTCGAAAAATGTAGTTTTCTATTGAAAAAATCCTAGTATCAGTCCGGAATCTGGAATTATGCCAGGTATATTGCAACAGGCTCATCCCCTATTACATGAGACCTAACATCGCCGGCGATAAGTGGCTGTACACAGTACACTTCTTGGGGAATATAGGCGTGACGCACGGTGTGTTTTATTTTACGGGATCTGGCGTGATGAGATAGATAGATATGGCAATAGGCTTAACCCTATTGCATGTTTGTTAGTGCTTTTTATTGGCCTATAGAAATAACTGATTTTAGACTTTGACTGTCCATTAAGACCTAATATCGCCGGTGGAAATCATCTTTCACAGCACTACGTTTCTTGGAGTGCTGGAATAGTGTTTTGAGCGTCTGTCCTTTCCTTCCGGGATAACTGGTCTAAAGATATCTAAAGAATTAAAATGTACGTATGATTCGAGGGTGTTTGATTTTTAGAATGCCGATTTAAGATTATCTACTCTATAGGTGCGTGTTCCATAATTTATTTTGTATTTTTTACAGCTATGCAATGCTACGTCATAATACTAGTCAGAAGCGAGATTGTAAAGCTGGAAAAGTGCTTAATCAGAAGCAGTGATGAGAATCAAGCAGATGTTGAGGCCGCCGTCGAAGTGCCGGACACGGCTACTTTACTTTAAATCATTACCTATAACTTTTAAGGTCTCTTTCATCACCATCGAGTAAAGTGCTGGTTAGTTACGATTAGGGTTACTCGGCAATTAAAACTGGTTACTTTAACCGTCACCACTTCTTCACCAACATGTGGCGCGAAAGCGCCAGCAGGGTAATGCTAAGTAGATATAACAGAAGAAATAAATACACAGTAGATTTCAACTAAGGCAACTTATTGGAGCATATACAGGCCACTATGGCACAAAAGAACATCTACACTCGATGTTACATCTACACTACATGAAGCATATTCTTTGCAAATGCGATACTTTGGCGGCGCGGCAAATGAATGTGCTGGGGGGGCCTATCCATTACCAGAAGAATATAAGCTCTTCCACCCTGGCGGAATCCACAATTTATTACAGGGAGTATTTGAGTCACCACGTACGTAAGAGCGCTAGGGCAAAGAGCTGTACAAAATATCCCATTGGTTCGAAGTGCGGTGGAGGAAACTTACCGCACTTCGAACATTAACACGCCAGCCAAGACAAGAACCGTCAGATAGGGGTACTTAGAAATGGTAAAATTTGTACATAGACGTACTTGCAACTATAATTGTCAATTAGTTTACTTCAAACTTTATTAGAGGTTGTTGAAAGAGGACCTAACTGTTTACTGTTGTTGAATAAATTCAATTATATAAAGTTTGTCTATCATTATAAAATCATAACACATAAAATTTAATAAGGTATATATATTATCTATCATTATGACTGCCTCGTTGGTGGCAAAGCGCATTCAAATCCTAGGTCGGACAGATGTAGATTTGCTAACAAAAAAATCCCTGTATGAGTCTGGAGTCTGGAATTGTGGCTGGTATATGGCATTAGGCTCGCCCCCTATTACATGGGATCTAACATCGTCGAAAAGTGGGTGTACTCAGTACACCTCTGCCACTGCCGCTTGGGGAATATACACGTGACGGTGTCTATCATTATCATCATGACGAAATGTGGAACATATGATAAGGTCTCCTTACCAGGTATCGCCGACAACCGGCTCTGTTCTGTTTACTCGTATTAAGCGATATTGTGTGTGTGTGTGTGTGTGTGTGTGTATGTGAATGATGTACGCTGTTGGCCGCGAGGCCTTTACAGCTTCACCGGACTTAAAGGCGAGCGTGCAACCACTACGCTCTAGCCAGCCAGAAGGGCAAGAGGCGACATACTCGAGGGCGCCTCGGTTGGGACAGTCGCTGTAGGGGGACGGGTGCACTACTAAGTGCACCGGTCAACCGCTGGCTATGGGAGGGGATCTACTACTACGTCGTCGTCGTCGCCCGTATTCTGAGCGGAAAGAAGGGATGACAAAGCATCGGGGGGGTCGGTGAGAACATGTCGCGGCCGGCGGTGGCGGCAGGGGTCGGGGGGGAGGTCGTAGTCGGCGGTGGCTACGATTAACGGATTCGCATGGGTAGATGCGTTCGCGAAGTGACTATTCGCGCCTTTTTAATAAAGGCGCGAATAGGTTCGAGACCTAGATCGGAGTGGAGATTAAGCGATATATTTTATACCGTAGGTGCAAATATACGTAAAAATAGAACTTGTTTATTTATTCCCAGATCATGGATAAGAGAATGAAGTTGGTTCAGTAAATAATAACAATGCGAGTAAGTACTGTGTAATAATATCGTTTCTGATAAAACAGTAACAACTTTTAGACTGGCCGCACACCTTGTTTTCTGATTTCGAATCAATAGTAGAAAAGCTATTTCCAACGATAAATAGCGCGCTACTTATTGACAATCAGCTTAACTGAATGCGGAATTAGCAGGGATGATTATATTTTATATTTTCATAGATAATATACTATGGCCTAAACCCTCTCAGTTTGAGAGGAGGCCCGTGCCCAACATTGGGACAGTTTCTTAACAGGGCTAATATTAGATCATAAAATGTTGTTTCTCGAGTTGTTTCATCAGTATCTCAGTGCAATGAAAGCATATTTCTCTAATTCTAATAAAAATTGAATATGTCACGTTACAGCAAGCACCTGGAACATAGTAAGCTAGTGTCTGCACTCTAAAGGTACGGCGAAACCAACGAGGTCAGCGGCGTCCGCGGTGGCGTCCCCGGCGGCGATCACGGTGGCGCCACCGTGCACGCCATCGCGGACGCAGCTGGATGCGTTGGTTTGGCCGTACCTTAAGGATACGATCAGCTCCTGCAGTAATATTTGTATGGAAATGTTTACACCAACGCGTCGTGCGATCTGCACGCGCTGTATGGGCGGCGTCTACACGCGTAATCATAGGGAGATATTGATCGCCCGTGATCGCCTCCGGGCTAACCAACGCCTCCAGCAATGTCCGCGATGGCGTGCACGGTTGCGATCAGTTTCTGCAGTAGTATTTATACTTACGTACGCGTTCACACCAACGCGTCCTGCGTCATGCACGCGCGATCTGTGCGGCATTTGTACGCGCGGTGATATGGAGATACTGATCGCCACCGCAGACGCCACCGCGAATGCCATCGAGGACGCGGCTGGACGCGTTAGTTTCGCCGTACCTTTACGCAGGTTATAAAAATTTAGTTGAAGTGTGTTCCCTAGTACCTGAGTATATAGTACCCATGTATATATAATAACTAAATGTAAGTAATTGCCGTCAGCCTTGCGCAAATCTTAGTTTATTTTTTAATAGGAATTTTAAAACAACCCCGGTCGATTTCGTCAGGATTTTTTCCGTCCAAAAGATGAGGAATGTGTGCGCGTAGTGAGTACTTTTGGATGTCCGAATCTGAATTTCCGATTCAGAAACCGAGTTGGTAGAGTCGTGAAAAGTTGAAAGATATCTTGCCAGCCTAACTTTCATAAGTAAACAAAACATCTGTTTTTCTGAATCATCTTGTGATTTGTGTTTGCGATGGGTGACAAGATACAAACAAACTGTCATATTAAATTTATTGCTTTTGTAATAACAATGTGAATAAGTTCACGGAATATAACTGCTATTACGGCTACTGAACTAATTATAGACACTTGATGTAAATATTATTGTTTCGAAGTGTGATAATTAAGATAAAAATTGTACCTAATCTGAACTAGTACTTGAGGACTTCATTTATTTGAATAGGTTCTTTGCAGATTTTTTTATTAAGCAACGTGCCTATGCCTATAGATATATTATGTACATAGGTATAATAAATACATATATGATAGACACGACATCAGTTATGAAACATTCGTTAAAGTTACCGCTCTTTGTTCACCGATCACGGCGCGAGTAATGATGCTGTCAAATTATTACGAAAATACAAAAAAAAACTGAAATAACTCAAATAATTTAAATGTGGAACACAGGTGGGCGCCCCCAGGATACCGAGTCGTGACTTACTCTGGTCCGGTCCATTGTCAGGATTTCATTGAAATAAGGTTCCAGGGGGATTGAAAGCGGCGGCACATATTGTTGTGACTCCTCGAAATTGGCAATTACAACAATCAAGCCCGGTAAAAAGACACCGCAAGCACGAATGTTATAATGTTATTTTGTGGAAGTAGCTACGTACATTGCGTAAGTTTATGCTTAAATTACTAAATCATGTCAATGGTCGGGGTTTGAGATAATCGATTTATATATTTTACTTGATGGTGTCTCTTTAAATAATTCGCTATGATAATTCATATACAAAAGGGAGCACGATTATTCGGGTTGGTATAAAAAGGTAATCCGAAACTTAAATGTATTTATTAAGTTTACTTCTTTACAACGGACTAAAAATTATAGACCAATTTACGATAAAGACAGAAACGATAGCTAACTTGGGTTGCATGAAATCGATAATAGTCAGTAATTAAAAAGTTAAAGGAGTGTTGGAAGTAACTATCTCTGAGAAAACTCATATTATTTGCAGTGCAATAAATAATGTTTTTAAAACATACATTTTTTAATTCATAGAGAAGTTCATAGTTAATCGTTTGCAAAATTAATACCGAATTGACGAACAGATATAAACGCGAGTTATAAAAAAGTGGTAATCGTAGGATTACCAATTCATTTTTTTTCTTTAAGCTCTGTTAAGAAACTGTCCCACTGTTGGTTTGTTTGTGAGGTCTGATGTGTTGGATTAAAATGGAACGAATGTTGATGAAATTTTACAGTAAAATAGCTAAGACATCAAAATAAACCATAGGCTATCATTTATAAAAATACTACTAAATAAACTCATGCGCAGACGTGGGTAGCAGGTAAAAAGCTAGTTCCTTTCTTACGAATTTAACGGTAGGCATAGTCATAGGCTTTTGATCCGAAAGCTAGAAAATGTATCTATAATTGTAGGTTAGGGTAGGTAGGTCCGTTGAATGTGCAAAATAATATACACAATGTTTTTAGTTACGTATCTACAGATACATACATAAAATTATTACTTTTACGTTACGCCTTCCACTTGAGGAGTTATTACAGTAATTTGCTATGTTTTAACTTAAATATAATTCCGTATAATATATTTAAACGCCATCTGGTATTCGAGTGAGAAATGCCAGGAAGCCACAGACTGGGCGGGATCGACCGCCACGTATCAGAAACAAGTTTAAGGACAAATTAATTAATATTACGAAAATCTTTCGTTTTGTTCATAAGGCTTTCGGAGCTTGAGAATAAATCATCACACTATTTTATAAGTTTCGTAGGTTCGATTACAGTTACAAAACAAGGTATGAACTTACACTGGGAAAGACCTGAATTTATAGTTAGAATCAGGCAGAAGTTTACTCTATGTGTACTTACCAATATATAAATAGGTAATGACAATAGCCTCCAATTTTCATATATTTATGTATAATAGGCAAAAAAGACGTAAGTATACCTAGTTTTGCATTACCTGTAGTTAACTAAAGAGAAAATAAGGCGGAAAGTCTCCACATTGAACTAATAATTAACCACAAATTGCTTAATAGCAACAATTATGAAATAATACTTTCAACAATACAGTTGAATATAAAATGGCGGCGCGGCGGCCATTTTATAAACCTAGGAGACTTTAACTATGGCACTAAGGAGTCTAAGGAGGAAAATGCACTTATTAGCCGAGGAGGGCGCGTGGAGAGCTGTGCCTAATGGTTGCTATTCACGGGTTGAATGGAGACGCGAAATTGCCAACAATTATATACTCGCGCAATGATAACTGCTGGATGTTTTGGCTTCGGCAAACTCCTGTTTGGTGCTGTAATGTAGGTATACAAAACTGAATATGTTTTGAATTACCTTAAAGAATTCTGAATCTTTTTATTATTATATATATTTACCTAATTATGACGTTATAGTAGCTGTGACATCACTTAATCTTAGGAGAATGTAGTCAAAACAAGGTGAGACTTAAAATACGGCTGTCTTATAAATAAGTTAATAAAACGAAGGTTGCAGCAAGAAAATCATTTTACACGCTACATCAGCCATGCCTGTCTGACTCAAAGTCACTGGTAGGCCAAAAGCATGAAGACCGTAGACTAGGTGGGCCGCAATACCTAATCTTGAAGTAGACAAACTACTGAAAATCTTAACGCAAAAAAGTGCTATTATAGGACAAGTATATTTAATTGGTGTGGTGCCGGCAGAGCAGAATAGCGCCACCCCATATCTTCCCGTGGGTATCGTAGAAGGCGATTAAGGGAGTGTGAGAAAATACTGACTCCTTGTATCTTTCTCACCGTGATACTGCTCCGTCTGTCTGAGTCCTTCTCCGGTCGTAACGGTCTCCGTTCCACTGGGCCCAGAAGGATAAGGATGAGTATGTGCACCTGTGTCTCGCGCGTATACTTGTGCACCTTAATATTTCCTGCGCATCTGACCGCTTCCGTTACTGGACTCCGAGTACGCAAAAGTCCTGTGGCGATGGGTAGAAGTAGAGAGGTCTAGCCTGATGCAAACTAGGCTTTGTCTGATATCTGCACGCAGGCGGTCCCGGGGGCGTGAGAACACGCCGTGGTCGTTTCCGAGCTGCACATTTGGGACGACAGCACGGGCTCGGCAGCACTTGGGATGTCAAAGCAGCCCTGTTTAGGGAGGCACTGCTTTCCCCGCTCAGCTGGGGAGGGGGCTAGAAAAGGTGCCCTAAAAAAATGCTCGTCCCGACATGGCAGATGGTAGTAACCGCGGCTATCATCGCATCATTTAAATCGTGGTCGACGCCGCAAAGGAAATTTAAAAAGAACACCTGTTATGACATTCGGCGCGTGGAACGTGAGAACGCTTCTTGATCGAGATGTCAACGCCTGCCCCGAACGTAAGACCGCCATAGTAGCTCGGGAACTTCATCGCTATAGCGTGGATGTGGCTGCTCTCAGCGAAACACATCTCCCCGATGAAGGAGAGCTGGTGGAAGCAGGTGGCGGCTACACTTTCTTCTGGAAAGGTACCGCTGCCTCCGAAACTCGACGATCAGGGGTAGGTTTTGCCATCAAGAATCACTTAGCAAAGCATTTAGAGGAGTACCCTGTACATATCTCAGACCGCGTAACCACACTGCGCCTTCACCTGGACAAAGACAACTACCTTAATGTCATCAGTGTCTATGCTCCAACGTTAGACAAGTCTGATGACATCAAGGAAAAGTTCTATGAGGAAGTGACACATTGCCTCGATAGCTTCAACGCCAGGGAGCAGGTTTTATTGCTGGGCGATTTCAATGCCAGGGTTGGACGGGACTATGAGGCTTGGCCTGGAGTTCTGGGTAGACATGGAGTTGGCAACATGAACAGCAATGGTCAGTTGCTGCTCAGTCTTTGTGCTCAATACGGTCTGGCAATTACGAACACTATGTTTAGACTTGCCGCCAAGTACAAGACAACATGGATGCACCCAAGATCTAAGCATTGGCATTTGATTGACTATGCTATCGTGAGACAAAAAGATTTCAGCCAAGTACAGGTCACCCGCGTGATGCGTGGTGCGCACTGCTGGTCTGACCACCGACTTATTGTCACTAAGCTACGAATCCGCCTCCGTCGCCCGCGTAGATCTCTTAAAAAAAAGCTTGCTTCTTTGAACTTGGATAAGCTAGAAGATATCGCGGTCAGGGAGAAATACGCTGAAGCCCTGTCTGAAAAGCTGATGCCAGCTAATGAGGTAGGTGATGTTGATGCTGCCTGGGGAACTATGTCATCTCATATCATGGATACCGCTTCAACTGTACTGGGTAAAAAAATCCGTCGCAACGAAGACTGGTTTGATGGAAATGATGAAACCCTGCGGGCAGCATTCGACAAACACCGAGATCTCCTGCGACAGCACAAAAGGCAGAGAGGAAGCGTTGCGGTTGTTAAAGCTAGTGACCTCGAATTGCGCAAGCTGTCTCGACATATGAAAGACAAGTGGTGGCAGGACAAAGCTAGTCACATGCAATGGCTCATTGACACAAACCAGCTGGGTGAGTTCTACAGTGAGGTACGTAAGCTGATTGGTTCATCCTACCAAGCTCGGGTGCCTTTAAGGTCTCTAGACGGTAGTCACATGTTGACAAGCAAGGAGGATATACTAAACCGCTGGGCGGAGCACTTCAACATTCTGCTAAATGTGGATCGATCAGCTGATCTGCAAAGTATCGGTTTAATGCCTCAGCTCCCTATCGCCTTTGAGCTGGACGAGACTCTATTGCGTGACGAGGTTGTTACTGCCATCAGACAGCAACAAAACAAACGGGCGGCTGGCATTGACCTTATACCGGGAGAGCTGATAAGATACGGCGGAGAGGAGTTGCACACGTTAGTGTGGGAACTATTTGTTCGCATGTGGGAGGAGGAGCGCGTTCCGGATACCTTTAAAGTATCGCGCATAAGTGCTCTTTACAAGCACAAGGGTGACCGATCTGACTGCAACTCCTACCGCGGTATTTCGCTCCTTTCAGCCCCCGGAAAGGTCTTTGCTAGAGTTCTCTTAAACCGCCTAAAGAACTTGTCTGAAAAGATTCTGCCTGAAACCCAGTTTGGCTTCCGACCGGACCGAGGCACATGCGAAGCTATATTCTCTGTGCGTCAACTGCAAGAAAAGAGCAGGGAACAGGGCTGTCAGCTGTACCTTTGCTTTGTTGACCTGGAGAAGGCTTTCGATAGCGTGCCTCGGGAAGCTCTATGGTTGGTGCTAGGTAAGCTCGGGTGCACGGAAAAGTTTGTGAGACTTCTTAGACTCCTGCATGACGACATGCAATGCTGCGTTGCCGTAGACGGTGAACAGACAGACTTCTTCCCCGTTACCTGTGGGGTGAAGCAAGGATGTGTCTTAGCGCCTACTCTGTTCGCCTTATACTTTGCGGTGGTAGTTAGAGAGGTCTTACACACTGTTTCTCAGGGAGTCCGCATCCGTTTCCGCACAGACGGCAGCCTTTTCAACTTGGCTAGACTTAAGGCTCGCACTAAAGTCTCTTACGCACTGATCACTGAGATCATGTATGCTGATGACTTGTGCTTCCTATCAGAATCCCTAGACGGCCTGCAACAGCTGATGTCCGCATTCCACCAAGCCTGCCGTAAGTTTGGCTTAAAGATCAGTGTCAATAAGACGGAGGTGATGTCCCTGGACATGCACGGTCACGAGACACTGACCATAAAACTTGGTGAGGATGTGCTAAAGCAGGTGGATAGATTTCGCTATCTGGGGAACACTGTAACATCCAAGTGTGACCTTGATGCTGAGATCAATAGCAGGGTGGGTACCGCAGCTGCGGCATTCGGCAAGCTATGTACCAAGGTCTTCTGCTCGCATAACCTTAAGTTGCCCACTAAGATATCGGTGTATATGGCAATCGTGCTGCCAAACCTCCTATACTTCTCTGAGACGTGGTGTGTATACCGCCGCCACATTCGCACTCTGGATCGCTTCCACCTTAAATGCCTCCGTACCATCATGAGGATCAGATGGTCCGATAGAGTGCGAAATACCGAAGTTCTGCGACGAGCCAATGTTGGTGGCATTGAGGCCTATTTAATGCGTCGACAGCTTCGGTGGTGCGGTCACGTATCTCGTATAGCGGAGGAAAGAGTGGCGAAGCGCATCTTCTACTCTGAACTGGAGAAGGGCAAGCGGAATCATGGCGGTCCCCTCCTCCGGTACAAGGATGTCCAAAAGCGACATATGAAGAAATGCAACATAGAGCCCTCTCGTTGGGAACGTTTGGCAGCACAGCGGCCAGAATGGCGCAGGATGGTGAACAGCCAAGTACACGAGTTCGAGGCTCAGCGTAAAGCTGACCTTGACGCCAAACGCAATCAGTTAAAGGCCCGCCCACCTGCTGCCATATCATACAACTATGAGGCGTACTTACGTGCCCTCAATGTGCACGGAGTTTCGCCGCGAAGATAGGCTACATAAGCCATCTTCGAGCGCATCAGCGGCATTACTCTGACTAGGGGTCTTTAAAGTGGTCGCCATGGCCGAAATCGGTCGGATCAATCATCATATTTAATTAATTTCCAGAACGGTTTTTAACACGCTTGCGGGCCGCATTATCTGGCTGTTTTCAAAATTGATTTGGGCCGCAAGAAAATGCTCAGTGGGCCGCATGTTTGACATGCCTGCGCTACACAGAAAAAGCATACATTATTATTTTGTAAACAGTAGTATTATAGGCAAATAACTTTAAAAGACACGTTTACTAACGTCTTTGATTTGAAATTACACCGAACGAGCTTTATGTTCCTAACCTTAAACTATTTCACACTCCAAAAGTGATCTCTCTAATCGACCGGACATTTCGGAAATAGGTGACAGTCACATTTCCAAATCTATCTAGTGTGTAATGATTGTGCACGTGCGCCGGCGAGGTGACATCACAACATGGCCGGCAGGTAGGCAGGAGGCGAGCGGAGATAGGATCCGGTCATCCTGCCCATTTCCGGTCTTCACGCGGCCGTGACGCTTCCGGGCACGCGTCGCCGCCGCTCGTCGCGTGGATCTCGTAGTAGAAGACTGGAAGAGATAGTTAATTATTTGTTGATATACCTCTAGAAAAAGGTGTCAACCTCGATTATGATACACTGCGTCGATTATCTCGCACAAACTCCTACCACTTAGATAGGGTTGATCGTACTATGGTCGATGTGGACGTCGTTAAGCGAAGGCTGCCTAAATAGATAAGGATCCTTAGTAGCACATTTGTAGTTTATTTTTTAAATATGCAAATATGGAAAGAGGAAATTGTTGAAGTAATATTTTACTTTGCTGAACTTGTTGAAGTTTTTTAATATTTAATTTAACAAAGTCTCAAAAAAAATTTTTTGCTGTTAAGGCGAGATACAAAATTAAAGATCTCTTTAATTCAAGGTAGGTTCTCAATACTCCTTTCCACTAGCTTATTAACCAAGTCACGTGAACCAAAAATACCTACCTATGGTACGCGCGCGGTGAAAAAAATGTGAACTTTATAAAATATCCACACTTTCATGAGTACTTATAGTTTATACTTAGCCCACTCGCATGGCAGTGTGCAAAAAAAGTAAGCATGAGATTAGGCAAAATTAGCATGAGAGAATGTTACTTAACACTATTTACTTGTTCACCTATGATATGGACGATTTAGCGCAGTGGTTAAGAGCTTAAGCCGCTTCGCCCACTGTGTCTAATAGTCGCGGGTTCGATTCCCGTACGAGACAAATAGTTGTGTGACCCACAATAATATGTTTCGGTCTGGGTATTTGTGTATGTGAATTTTCATGTTTGTAAACGCACCCACGACATAGGAATAAATCCAAGTGTCCCCACACTACGTTTTTTTTTAATCCTAATAAATAACTGTTCCACCTACCTTCTACCTGGGGTAACAAACATCGTCACGCCTGTGTTCCCTAAGCGAGGACGGCAAAGGTGTATTTTGTACACTCACATATCTCACTCACATATCATCACACTAGGTAACAAACATGTGGTATATTTATTTAAGAATTTCAGACCTCAACATCTGTTAGAATGTCTCTTCTAAAAACACTTTTTCGTTTCAAATTCCGTGTCATAACGTCACACGATGTCTGGAAGATGAGTTTTGTGAAATGAATTCGTTTGTAGCTACAACTGAACAAGCTCGTTGTCACTATTGCTGCCTAACTAGTGGGTAACTCCTGTTATCTTAAATTTTGTCCGAGTAGGTATGTGAGATAGATTAGGAATAGAGTCGGTTGTGAAACTAGGAATAGCTAATATAATTTTTTTTAACGATACTTTGGTACTGTAATATGCGATATTTGTAATTAATAAAACAGTAAAGATTTATGCAAGTCTAGTTTTTTAATTGATACAGTTATAGGGTTTTTAAGTTTATAGGAATATTAAAAATAAAATTATTTTTAAGATTTTATGGCGGTTTATTTTAGCTTAAGTTGATAGCGTTATATAAGTTTATTGATCTCTGTCCTTTAAAAGGTAGACAAAGAGATCATGTTATTTGCAATACGTGCACAAATCGTTCTCAGATAACCTCAAAGTGATAATCCATGCTTATATTATAAATTCAAAAGTAACTCTGTCTGTTTGTAACTTTTTCACGTCCTAAATAGCTGAACAATTTTTTATGAATATCGGCAAGGAAATAGATTTTATCCAGGGGAAGGATAGTGTCATACCTTGTGTTTCAAAAAAAAGCTTTAGGATACACACCCATAAAAACGCAAATGAAGTTGTAGGTACAGCTAGTTACATATAAATATTATCTCCATAGTCCATCATCATCTCATAGTCAATTTTATCAACCTTGTTGTTTACCTTAAAATGGGTGGACATTGCTTATTTTATGGATACTTATTTCGAAAACGTTCATTAATTCCTATCATATATAATATACTTATACAAAATATCATGTATATCAGTATATAAACGTATACATTGCCTTTTTTTACAGGTAGAATGATGTCAAGAGGCGTCATTGGACCAAATATACAAGTTACAATTTCATATTGACAGGTGCCTTAAGAGCCACCTGACAGCGGTCATGCCCATATGTCGGCCTCCGTTTCAGGCCAGCAGGGACGCACGCAAACTTCACCCTCTTATTTATCCACTAATTTACAATAATTATTAACACCACAATATCCATTGACGACTTCATATTGCACATTTTGAGGAAGCTCAAACATTACAAGCAATGAATATTCTCAAAATATTTATAAACGATATACCAGAATAGATATTCGAATATCACCCTTATGCATCATAAAGAAATACCTAAAACTTTAAGTTAAACCGAAAGCGATTATTACGTGTAATTAAATTCGTGTTCCGTACGACGCCCTCTTAATTTATTCCCCCTTTAGTGAAATGGGGGATACGACATGTGCGAAGTGCCACTCTCGTCTAGTTTTTAATCATCTGTAAAGATGTTTAATTTATCGAAGCTCATTATTTTAATTTTTGTGGTTACTTAAAACACTAGTTATTAATTAAAATAATAATACTTTTTATTAATTGCGGCTTGTCTGATACTATGAGTCAAGAGTTGCAGAGATCAGAAAGTGTTTAGGAGAGGAACTGTGAGAGTGCAAGGAGAGCCAAGTAAGAAATACTTTTAAAGATAGAATTTATTGAAATCATGTGTTCTCTATGCGCTAGGTAAGGATACTACACTACTAGTGGCACTATAAGATTTTTTTATAGTTTCTGATTATTTGACAGTTTATATAACAGGTAATATATGCCTGCATCAGCCACTAATCTCCCAAAAATGCTTGCAGAGATTTTGATATTTTTCTCTATTTCAACATTTGTGAAGAGAAAACAAATCCTTTATTATTAGGTACCTTTCAATCTGAAATCAATACTTTTTTATAGGTACTGTCATGGATTCCTTTTTCTAAAGTTACATAATCGATAAATATTCTCATAATATATTCACGGAACATTTCTATTAGTCTATTCTTATAAATTAGTTGCACCATTAATACAACAAAACAAGGGTTCCGCGTTGAAAGGTGGCCATTTTTTCGGACGCCATTATTTTAACTCGTCAAAAACTACACGAGACCAATTTATTAGGAAACTTGAGAATAAATAGCTAGTATGCCGTGGACGGGCGTGACGAAAAATAATATTTTGTTTTTACGTCACTCCCCGACGTGAGAGGAGTCACAAAAAAGTGTGACGACGCGGTTTCACTCGTTGTGAGACGAAAACTTCGAGAGCGAAACTAATCCACGTGTTTGGATGTATGCGTGGCAGTTAGGTGGGTAAAATTTGTATGCAGCAAACATGAAGTTAAAACAATCGGAAAATGCTACTAATATTATAAATGCGAATGTTTATGAGAATGGATGCATGTTTGTTACTCAGCTTAAATACATCAGAACAACACGCAGGAAATAATTTATAAAGATATTACAAAATAAATGTGTGCGCAGCCGTAGGTAATAGTCAGTGTTTTATATTGTGAAAATGAAAGGGGTCTTAATAATTTTGTTCGAACTTAATATTCATTCCTGTATCTACTCACCGCTAAGTGTAGGCTTCTGCTCTAATACGTCATTCGCTGCGGTCATGTGCTTGTTTCTTTCATAATTGCCAGCTACCTTCACAATGTCATCGCCCCATCTCCCTAATGGCCTGCCTTTAGGCCATCATCCCAAGCTAATATTATAGACTGGAATTCTTTCTACAAAATATCCTTGATTCCTTTATCCTTGTCGTTTAAATATCAAGATTCAGGACAATCTTCCGTTACGTTTAAAACTACTCTAAGCCGTATAGGCACAAATTCAAAACACTCTAGAAAATTTGCCATAAAGCATGGAAACATGCTATAGAGGGACAGAATAAGCGACCTGCACGCTACTGAACTTTGGTGATAGCTAAAAACAACAAAAGTTTCTACATTTCAAATGATTAAAATTTATTGCAATGAATAATAAACATCAAAAAAGCCTCCGTAACCGGTGAGTTCGTATAAGACGAAGTATGGAAGTGGAGCAAGCCTGAGAGATGTGTAAGGAAAAACCTGTTAGAACTTTGTACTGCCTACCCGGCAAGGGATCTGGGGTAGTAATATAAATAGATAGAAAACAGTAAGGTAGATTTTTCTAGAACTGATAATGAATCTATCTATATACATATAATAAAACTGTAACCGAGCCGAATCTGTAAACTGAATATTTTTCGAAAATTTGAATTGGGGTACACTTCCTTATCGATATAGAGGCCAAACAATTTTTTTTGGAATTATTGTCCGTCTGTATATCTGTCTTTTTTTCTGTCTGTCTATCTGTCTGTCTCTTGGTGTTTCAATCACGCAAAAACTACTCGTACCAAACGGATTTCAATGAAATTTGGTATGGTAATAACTTATACCTTAACTTAAACCAATAAATACTTTTTATCCCGGAAACAACAATCAATCCGGGATAATCGCGGGATAAACCATAAAAATTAATTATTTTTATTATTGTTACTCTCGAGCTGCAATGTTATGTTAAAATGCGTGATTTTGCCTACACATGAACTCCTTCACTGAGAACCTTCATGAACTTGAACTGATATTGGACTCAGGTTCGTCTCCTCGCGAGAAACTCTTCGGTGGTTAAAAGCACTCACCTGACATTGTACATACACATTTGATTTAAACACTTAAACATGGTTTCGGGCATGAAACAAAAATGCATTCAGGATTGTCTCTTTCGGAGAGAACTCTTAAACGCTGAATGGCCCGTACACGAAACTTTGTATAATCATTTATTTAAGATATCTAAACATAATTTTGATCATGAACATGAAATGTATATTCTTACGAGAAGGCTGACACGACATGAAATGTCAAAACTTTGTTGCTTAGTATATACTTAGCTCGAAATCGACCTTTTTTAAATATTAATTCGCCAGATTACGATATTTGGCAGGGTAGGTAGAAAAGGTTTAAAAGTACCCAAGTATATGTTTTTTATGAGACGGCGTTAGTGTTAAATAAGATTGCGTTTTAGATACCTATGTCAAATTATATAATAAACGCGTGCGTAGCGGTAACAGCTAGTACCAAATAAAAGCGTAACGTTGGTAGGTACTAGGTGCCCACATTAAAACTCGAATTCCTTAATTCACCAAGGGACTTAATTCTGCCAAACATAATCAAAGGAATTTGTGGAGGTTCTGCGGTGGGTCCTGACATAGCTACATGAGTACAAATATCCGTTAATCGGCTGATTGAAATCGACATATGTAGGGTTGTGGTGTGGTAGTGATTTCCGTCCCAAATGCGCCCTAATCTGACGTATCTAATAGGACCCTTTGAGAGTTAATGAGATCGATGCGGTTTAGGCAAGTTGTTATACGTGTTTTGAGTAATTTTGGAGATTACTCATGGAAAAAATAGTCACAGAGGTGAAAAATAGACAGAGTAGGTGGATGGTGCCTACTGATAATGTAAATGAAAGATTAGGTAGATCCCTATATTCCACATTAGCCTATTCCAAACTACGGAGAGAGGTTTCAACGTAATAAAAAAGCAATCAATCACGACGTAACACGCGCGTGCGCATAACTTAAGCAAAGTTATTCGAGAAACGTGGCTTTCACATATTTTCAAATAACCCGGAACGTTTATGTTGGAGATTCTTAAAGTGGGAGATTTTTTTAATAATTTTCGTTGGTGTCACCGCGTGGGATATTAGCGTTGGTAATGGGGTATAATTACAATGCGCGGCGTAAGCGGCGTACTAAGCGATGCGCCTGCGCCGCCTGCGGGTGACGCCGCCGCACGCCGTGACGCCGTGAAGTTGGTACTTCTCTGATCTCGAAGCATTGTCACATACGATTTTCGCGTAAGAAAAGTGAGATTGGTGGACCAGTAACGATTGGTATTACTGATATTTTTTAGAGTCAAGAGGCAACCCGCGAGCGTGTATAAGACGAATTATGAGAGTGGAGGAAGCCAGAGAGTAAGGAAAGAAACTGTTGGAATTTCGTACTCTCTGCCTACCCTGCAAGGGATCTGGCGTGATGATATAGATAAACAGCCAATTTTTAAAAGATAATTTGGTCCACCAGACGTATTGTTTGTTATTTTTAAATACACATGGGTATGCCTAAATAATCTTAAAATACTTAAGAAACTATTCCAGGAAATTAACAGCAGACGAAACGTACCTAGTAGGTTGTTACTTACAAAAAAGTGTTTTTAGCCTGTTACAATTAACCGTTAGTGCCGTGTTGGGCTATTGGCGCATGGTGCGGCTGACGATCACGAGGCCTCGGATTCAAACCCTAGGTCGCACAAAGTGTTATTGAGGTTTTTTATCGAAAAGTTCTTAGTATTAATCCGATATCTCTTTGTCAATTATATTGGCACATAACATCTTCGGCGAAATACTGGTATACATATGCGCTTGGAGAATTGACTTATCTTTAAACAACGGACGATTTGGCGCAGTGGTTAAGAGCTTAAGTCGCTCCGCCCACAGGGTCCAATAGTATCGGGTTCGATTCCCGCACGGCACAAATTTTCGTGTGCCCCACAATTATTTGTTTTGGTCTGGGCATTTGTGTACGTGAATTTTCATGTTTGTGAACGCATCCACAACACAGGAATAAATCCTAGTATTGGGCTACGTTTTTTAGAGAAAACCAAAAAAAAGACAGAAATCTGGTGTAAATGTGTTCGTAATTCTCCTCCTAAACAGCTTGATCGATTTTGATTCCTAAATCATTGTCCTTAAATATCGAGATTAAAGAGACACTAACGGCTGGTTTCAATATTTAACACAAGGAGCAAAGCAAATCTATTGATTACTACAGATAGAAATTTGACATATTTTGTGTGGAAAATCTGTCTAAATTCTACAGTAAAGTAAGCAAATCTATCCTTATGTGCACATTCAAAACACATTGAAATATTCAACAATGCCACTTTTGGCTTGAGCGGTTTTGATGATTTGTTTCTACTTATGGGGTCACCTGGATGGGTCATAGCTATAGTTGGGCCCACGACTATTAGTCCCAGTGGGCGGAGCGGCTTAAAGTCTTACCCACTGCGCTAAATAGTCCGTCAATAGGTGGCGCTATTGTCCCCGGGGTCTTTAAGTTTGAACTAAATAACAAACAACATTGCCTGCCGCGTAGGTCTTGTAGCAAAGCGCATCGCTGGTCCTGGGTTCAAATCCTAGGTCGGACAGATGAAGTTCTTTTAACGAAAACTTCCTAGTATGAGTCCGGTGTCAGGATTGTGCCCGGTATAAAGCAATAGGCTCGCCCCCTATTACATGGGACCTAACACTGTCAGCAAAAAGTGGGTGTACGCAGTACACCTCTGCCACCGTTTAGGGAATATAGGCGTGACGGTGTGTATAAATAACAAATTTAGTAAGAATCGGTCTTCCGCAAATCCGTGGTAGTGGTCGTGTTATTTGCGTGAGTTCACAGGCACCTTCAGCTGACGCAGGAGGCGTCGCCTGAAGGTCGCAGGGAGCCCGCGTCGTGATCGGGACCCGAGAAATACTTTACTGTCATTTAAGGTGACGCGCCTTTTAATTTTGTCTCTCGCTTTAGGCCAGAAGCCAGATAATGTGACCGATTCGATTTGTTCAGAAACTTCGTGTGTGAGAAAGTTTTGCGATGATTTCGATTTTGAACATTATTTTTCGGAATGTAAGAAGTGTCGGAAATTATTGATATAGTATTTTGATTCGTAACACCACTACATGCTATCTGTACATGCTATTATTAGATAAACAAAATGTGTTATATTTGTAGATAAGGATAAGCATATCTATCTATATAAATAAAACAGATGCCTAAATGTGTTGCTAAGGGCAAAACTCGAGAACGGCTGGACCGACCCGGCTCATTTTTTTTAAAATATTTGTTGAAGTCCGACGAAGGTGAGGCTTTATGAGGAGAAAAAATGAAAAAATTGGACGGAAAAACGTAAAGACCGCATTTTTCTTTTTCCCATTCAAACGCGTGCGCAACCGCAGTAACGCCTAGTTAATAAATGAAATGCTTTGATTGCTTCTAGTTTAATTTCCCTATTGACGGATTTACACAAAGAAGCATTAGACTGACAACTATTCAAGACTAATAACTAACCCAAATCTTAACAAAATATCAACGATATAACACGCATCTAAACAACAATCCGTCGGATACAATACATTTATTTCTGGATGCCTCAACAATATAACAAGTACGTAATTATGTCAATACGGTAGCTTTTCCAAAAGAATGCCAAACATCAGATAACAACCACAGCGTCTGACCAAACATTAATATAGTCGAGAAACAATAAAAAGCGAGCGTTTGAATAATAACAGTACACTCGACCGGCGCGCGCACATATCACGCGCCACATCTCCCAACCTGCGCCCGAGTATCGCATTACACATAAAATATTTATTATTTATAGTGCGTAATTAATAAAAACACACGGGAGCTACAAAAACAAGTAGCCCAACAGGAAGATGTAATAACTCAATCGCGAGTACATCGGGCGGGTCGATTTGTTACAGTCCAGATTCGATCTCGCCGGGCCGCACAATGTAAACACCGTTTTATTCGCTCACAGTAGCTTAACGTCTTAACATGATACGTTGCCTACCGCGTTTACATGGAACTTGATTTTGTTGTAGATGTTTGTTGGTGGAGATGATAATTTAAAGTTGCGTTTGGATTTAGCGCCTAAATAAATATCACTGACATTGTAGACGTTTTAAGAAGATCTGCATTGCAAAAATAAATGTCTCACTTTTACCTACAGCACATAAAGTTCAATGAAGCTCTGATAGAGTATCCATCCATTATCCATATGTGTGGTTGCACACTTTTGCTTGTGGCCGACAGATGTAATATTTGCTGTGGATTTAGTATTATAATCAATTTTGGTTGTCTAATCGCATTTGACTGTGGCTTCGTCTAGTGGCCTGAGCGTGGGATGTTTTGCTCATTTGATCTATTTGATCAAGCTTAGGTCACAGGTTAGACACACGGGATAAATCTTTGTGTAGCCCACAAATGTTTTGTTTCGTGCAGCGTTTATATAACGTGAGCTTGTTTGAGTAATTCGATTTAAAAATGGTTCTAATCACAAGTTCAAAGCGACCCTTCCACTGCAGATCTTATCTTTATCTATTCAGATCACGCCAGATCCCTGGCGGGATAGGCCCTATCTACACATAAATATTTTATCTCAATAATATCCATATTCTACATCCCACATTTCGCATTTACTGAAATATATTAATATTTAATGTAAGCAACATTTCACACTAGCCGTAAGAATCGCAGTTTATACTCTTGACACGGGAGTCGGGAGACTAACCGGGCAAGGCCTTATTCGCTAAAACCAAACACGGTGCGTTATGATAACTTCATGAAATGGTCGTGTAATGCTATTATGTATACCACTGGATTACCATGAAACAGTGTTGGGTAATATTCCACTAAATTTTTAATTGTAGGATCAATCAATTGTATTTTAATTGCTATTAAATTAATCCCCTAAGGTACTCTAGAATAACAATGACTTTTGGAGGTCAAACGCCTCAGTCCCTCAGGTGACCTTGGGTGCTGTAGAACACTCGAAACGTCGGGAACTTAAAACATACCGCGATAAAATCCGAAATAATTTTATGTTTTCACAATATATTCTTGCCTAACTCTGCCATTACACGATCATTTCACGCAGTTATCGTAACAAGCCGCGTTAGGTCATAGCCAATAAGGATCCAGCCCAGACCGCCAGACCGTCAGGCCAAGCACACGGTGGCGCGTGGGTTTGAAATACGACCATTATTTGTGTAGGGCTGCTTACCTCCAGTTAAGAACCAGACAGATCGTTTCTTACATCTCATATGTATGAAAAATGCGGAGGTAGTGAGCATTATCCAGAATTAATTAAAAACTGACCTAAAAAGCTTTGATAAAATTTGGAGAAATACTGCTTTTGGGAATGAATGTGCTTCTAAGAAACGATGAAACCTCGTTCAATCATCAAGATTAAGCTCAGTACCTAAGTAATGGTCAACCATTATTAAAATAGAAGGCACTATATAATAATAAATACTACAGTTCCTTTGAACAGAATCGACCTCGAAGGGGCATTTTTCTTACCATTTAGGTGCTCAGACGCAAGTGTGGACGAATTGGACCACATTGGCCGGCTGCATTTAAACCATTTCCTACTTTTCAATTTCTGTTCTAATTTCTAACTAATATGATTTAATTTCACGTCAATTAAGTTCGTTTAATTAACCCTAAAGAGACCTTTGTCACATTAAGTTAGTGTACCACCACTTCTGCCACCCCAGTTTGGAGAATATGGGCGTGACGTTGTCTGTTTGTTTGTAATTAGTGTAAAAAAACAATAACTTATCAGACTACGATCCCCTCTGTCAAGAATGAAGCGAGTTAGAAGAAAGAAAGTTTTCTTCTTTAAGTGCCTCTCCGTTACTGGAGGTCAGCTGTTAGCTTGACGAATGTACCCGATTCCTGAGCCATACGAAACAACTAGAAAGTAAGTACTGAAGTGCAAAAGTAAAAAGTTACATATTACCTATTGCTTGCAACTGCACAAACTATTTACAAATTGATCAAGGACAGGCTCAACGTCTATTAAGTTAGTAGAGTGTGGAGATTCAGGATAAATACTCAATGATTAAAGAAACTGTCGGACGATTTAGCGCAGTGTTTAAGAGCTTAAGTTCCACCAACTGTGTATAATAGTCGCGGGCTCTATGGCGACAAATCTTCATGTGACCCACAATTAATTGTTACGGTCTGGGTATATGTGTGTTTGTAAGCGCACCCACGGCACAGGAATAAATTCTAGTGAAGAACTACGTTGCTTTAAAAAGAAAAGAGAGGTGCATGATCTGGATGGCAATTATAAGTTCCTGCTTTCGAATCTTAGGTCGACAAAATTCATAGTAGGAGTTCGGGATCTGGAATTTCGGCTCGTCGGCAGCGTCGGCGATATATCGGTGTACTCATAATACACCTTTGTTACCGCTTGGGGAATATAGGCATGATAGTGTTTATTTTTTCATAGCAGTTTAGTAGAATTCAGAATCAAGACGCCTACTATTTTCTTCTAACAATTCTGGCAACCCTGTGTGTATAGAAGGACTTTATTAAAGTTCTCGTGAAAACGCAACAATGAGCCGGTGGTCGCACTAACTTAATCTAGAAGAATGAATCCACAAATGAAATCTGGTATGAACCGGTTTAATCTGACTGTTTTCGAGTTACTGCTGTTTTTTTGGGCGACGGCCTTTTTGTTTTGCCTATTTATTTGGACAGCTCATTAATGTTACAAACATACATTTTATAAAAAAGATGTTAAAATATTTCTGTTCGAGAATAAGGAGGTATATTGTGAAAAAATAGTATGCTAAGCGATCGGAATGCATAGTGTAGTATGAATAAGAGCGCCTAGCACGAACATATTGAAGTTATCGTAACGCTATCGAGTTGATATGCCATACTTTTTATACAACAAAATACCTAAATAAAGATGAATGTGATAGCATGATTTGTCGATAGGGCGATACGTAGCGGTGCGGTGCCCGTTGTAGAGAAACCGTTTTCTCATATTTATCTTAATTTACTAAATTTGTAGTGTGAGGAGAATACATATTTATTACTATAAGGTAGGTACTAAAAACAGTTAATATTTAACTGTTTTTAGTACCTAAAAGGAAACCCTTAAAGGATCACTTCGTTGTCCGTCTTTCCGACGGTTATCACCTTTTGTCTCAGGAATGGCTAAAGGTATGATGTTGACATTTATATCAAATACGAAGATCAACCTTCCCCTACCGGTGCAAAATGAAGCTTCTAAGAAAACCCAAACAAAAGATATGGCCATTTAAAGTTGCTTATCAAAATTATATGGTACTTCCTGTTGACCTAGAACCATGACATATCAACTCGATAGCGTTCCGTTAATGTCGATCTGTTCGTTCTAAGCCTTCAGGTCCTTAATTGTAACACCTAATTGCTGTCTCAGTTCTTAGACTAAATAAATTTTGATTGTATTTATAATTATTGGGAATACATTAATTATATTGGTGCAATTTTATATCGAACAGTTCACGAATTGTTATGGATTTTTTAGTGTGTGAGTGGACCGGACAAAAGGGCGAGCGTGCCACCACTTCCCTCGAGCCAGAAAGGCAGGATTGTTATGTATTGGATAGTTGGTTTTATCGTTTGAGGCCAGAGGGCTTAGCATGAAGACTTTGACGTTAGTGTGACGTTATCTAGTTGATATGCCATCCTTTGTACACAACAATTTGCTAAACAAAGACAAAAGTGACAGCACGTTTTCTCGATAGCGTTACGCAAACGTTAATGTCTTCATGCTAAGCTCTTAGGTTCCGTTTAACCCAACGAATGAATAAATTATTTAAGTGAAAACACATAATGATTACTATTTAATAGATTAAAACAAAACAATAACCCAAATCCTCAACGTAAATGAATTCGAAAGGCACTACACCTTAAGTTAATTTGATAGCAATTTCGCAATAACGAAAAATAGTACATTATTCTAACCCAACAAACAGAATATCTAATTACCGAGACAGGTCCTGTAATACAAACAAAAAATAAACCAATTACACACTTATCATATAACAACATCGCAGTTAATCTAATAGGTAACCGAACTACCTACTCGCATTGAGATTGGTCGTATCGATATCAATTGAGTGTATCAATTTAGATCTCATTAAACTAATCATAACGGGAAACCGATCTGGAGTCAATTAAAACGTATATACTATATATTTAAGTAGATAAGTAAATTAATTAGAGTAAGAATCGTTTAAGGATATTGCTTGTTGGGTAATAATTGTTTCTTGAACGATATACGTATTGCTGAGAATAATATTATTGATGTATGTGTAATTATGTTCTGACGATCTTGTAAAGCGAGTTGAGACGCTCGTAGCACTGTGCGACTGCGGTGCTCTTACCGATCTCCGAGGTTAAGCAGCGTTCGACTCGGTCGGCCCTAAGAAGGGCGACCGTTTATGGCATTTTCATATTCGAGGGCCTCCGTGCTTCGAAAGGCCCGCTAAGCCGTTAGTCCCGGTTATCACTTAATGTGGTAGTCGTTAAGCTGAGTTGGAAGTTGATTCTAGCAGCAGGGGGCCACAAACCTGTCTCCACCAATTCGCACTGGGCCCGCGTAGTGAAGTACGACACTTCATTCTACGAATGTCTCTCTTCTAGATTCGCGTGAGAAGGCCAGAAGTGTGCAGTGTAGGCTGATATGATGATGATCTTGTAAAGAAAGCAGCAAGACGTTGGATGCAGGTGGCATCGGACCAGTTGCGTTGGAGAGCGATTGGAGAGGCCTATGTTCAACAGTGGACGGGTAAAGACTGAGATGATGATGAGGATGTAGGCTTGAAGGTAAAGGTCACAGGTTAGAGCTGGATGCGTACACAATAAAGCCGATCGTCATGACGATCTTTGGGGAGCCACTTGTCGCGCAGTAAGTGTCTTACGGGTGGTGATGATTAGAAATTCAATAGTCAAGATATGATTATGGCCAGTACAAAGATGGGTCGATGTTCTAGTTAAGGGAATTACTAACGTCAATGACCTTAAGAATTTTTGTTGGAAAGCTTCCTTGGCTGATAACCTTGACAACAGCGAAAAGTGTACCCTTAGTGTAAGTGCATATCTTAAGCTTTTTTCCGCGTATATCTTACACATAGCCAATGTACCTTTAAAAAGAACATTTGCAATATATATTTTCAAGATAAAGTTTTTCAAAAGTATTATTTTGGAATTGAATACGTAAAATTAAATTTTACCTATTACATTAAATTCACAACCTTTTGAACTTTGTTTTATGTATATTTCTTATAGTAAATACGCAGTATATTCATCAACAATCTTCTGTAAATACAGCCTATTTTTAGGACTTAAGGTTAGGTTCCCCCTTAAGTGCGTAAGACCTGAGAAAATTAGGGATATATGGCGTAAAAGGGACGAGGTTTGCCCTGTAGTGGGGGTGTAGTATAAGGGGGGGAATAAGCTGGAAGATGATGATGATATGATTATAGTAAGTTGCGGTAGCTAAAGCGAGGCACTTCTTTGGTGCTTCTTCACAGGAGAGCTGTTTTGGGTGTTGACGAAAGCAGGACAACATTCTTGGGATGGCGGTATATATTTTGTTCTAGTGTTATTTTTTAAAACAACAAAAAATTTAGGAATGGAAATGAATTTTACAAAATAACATTTTTATTTTCCATCAAAACCCTCCCTATTTCAAATTACTGCACTGCTTTAATTATAAAAGAAATCACTTAAAAGACTTCGTAACAATCGATTTTCTATATCATCAGGTTCTTTATTGCATACCTCTTTGACTTCCTCCACTCTCACAGATCCTCTCAAACACGCATGCCGGTTATTTTCTCACACTCAATAATCGTTATTACGATTATGGTTTTATCTAGTCGGACTAACCAATTATTAACATTTGTTCCGATAATTTCTTAAATCAAATTTGCTGTCCGTCAGTTACATTTCCTTTAATAAAATAATTTTGCTTCTATGTGTCCGTTTTAAATGTGCCATTGTAATTCCTGCGGGCTTAGTACAAATAGATTGATATAGCGTAACGCTATCGAATTGACATGCCATACTTTTCACACAGCAAATGTACTAAATAAAAATGAACGTGTCAGCATGCTTTCTGCAAAGCGTTACGATTATGTCAAATGGTTTTTGCTTAGCCCTTGGAAGGCTTAGCAAGAACCGATTGACGGTTGTTGACGCAAAGTATGATGTCACGTTCCTCTTTATTTAGAAATATTGTAGTGTGAAAAGGATGGCAAATCAACTCGATAGCGTTACGCTAACGTCAATCTGTTCATGCTTGTGCACTCAGGCCAGACTCTACAATTACGTTGAAGACGCTACAAGTGCTTTATATTGCGTCCATTGATGCAAATTAGCTGGCATGATGATTCATTTTTTTTTTCATTAATATGTCCACTTATTATCGTGACGGGCAATCAATATGATTGCAGATAAATAATCGTGTGAAGTGCTGTTAGCGATTACATTTTTTTTTATAATAGTCGAATATTCGATGTCAGGTCAATTTTATTAGAAGCATGATTGCGAGTTATTTGTTAAGAAAATTGGGAGTTGTCATCATTTTAATACTTAAGAATAACCTACTATATGTATATGTTACATTATACAGGTATTATTGGAAGGAAGGAAGTTTATTCGTGTCTATTCACGCTGGTGTTTCTTTTAAACTTCAGAAACATCTCATGTTATGCATAAAACAAATCAATGTATTAATCTATAATCATAAGCTGTTTTGTCCACTGCAGGACAAATGTTTCCCTCAAAGAGCGCCATGACGACATGGTTTTGTGATTAATGTACGGTAGCAGATAATAATTTCAATCTTACATTATTTGAAAAATATCTTAAGACAATAGACAGTCCGCTACTTACGGCCGACATTCAAATAAGTACTAGTCATCCCTTGTAAAGGGCAACTAATATTAAGTCAAGAGTGTCCGTAACCGGCGAGCGTGTATGAGACGCACTATGAGAGCGGAGGAAGCCAGAGAGGTATGTAAGGAAAGAACCTGTTGAAACTCTGGGCCCCAAGTCTGCTGTTTTTACGTGATTTTTAATTTGTTTACTATAACATTTGTTCAATTACAATTATGCCTAAAGTCGGTAAACTACTAAATTCTTTATGGTCTTCTTCTTAGCATTTCGACGGCAAACATGATACTATTATATGGATGCGGCCCAGAAAGCGGCCACACCAACTGCATTTTCGGAAGCAGACATCAAGTCTTCCTGCGTGCAGGAGTTAGGGCACACAGTACACGATACGAGATGAGACATCGTTTGGGTCGCATCACACAAACACTTCAGATTCGTGCTGTCAGTGAGTTTCGACCTTAGCATGTTAAAGTTAGATATTAACAAATACCAAAAAAAAATGTCTCAAGTGGTACGTATATGGAAAACCATAAGGATATCATTGATAATTCAATATAATAGATTATTAAAACTGTCAACCCAACGATTATAAAGTCAATGAAGAAGAATTGCAATAGTATTATTGGTGCCCTGTACTCTTTGCCTACCCTGCAAAGGATCTAGCGTGATGATATAGATGGATAGAATATTATAAAGAGGAAAGATTTATTTGTTACCGATAAATTCTGAAACCACTGAACCAACTTTTATTATCCTTTCCCCATTAGAAAACTACATTATCCAGAAGAAACAGGCTATATTGTATTTCAGTAATAATTCTACAAATATTATAAATGTGAAAGTTTGTATGTTTGTATGTTTGGAACTCAATCCCGCAAAATCGGCTAACGGATTTAGATGAAATTTGGCACATAGATAGTTTATTACCTAGATTAACACATAGGATACTTTTAATGACCGACTGTATTCGCAACAGCGTAGTAAAAAAGCGAGTAGGTATGAAGGATAGTATCGGTGTAAAGATGAGAAAGTGTATGCTCCGTTGGTTTGGGCATATAGAAAGAATGTCAGAAGAAAGAATGACAAATACAATGCAAAAGTGGAAGGATGTAGGTACCGGGGTAGACCTAGACTATCTTACCACGACCAAATAGACCGTGTATTATCTAAAGGACAAATCAAGAGTCTCCGTAACCGGCGAGCGTGTATGAGACGAGCTGTGAGAGTGGTGGAAGCCAGAGAGGTATGTAAGGAAAGAACCTGTTGGAATTCTGTACTCTCTGCCTACCCCGCAAGGGATCTGGCGTGATGATATAGATAGATAGATACTTTTGAACCCGGAAAAATAAAAGGTTCCTGTTTAAAGTCATCACGGACGAAATCGCGGGCAGAAAGTAGTAAGTTAATGTATAAATATATTACAAAATAAATGCGTTCGCAGCGGTGTATAACAGCTAGTTCGTAATAAAATATGAGGATCATGCATTAGAAATCTTGCTAGACTTCTCGACAGGTTTCTACGACTTATTTCCCTTAACTTATGATGATTAAATGCAATCGACGTTAATAAATGTTATTAGTAATATTGAAAATATAATTTACTTGAGAGGGCCCTTGACCCTTGTAACTCATTTCACACTAGACCTGGTAAATATCTCTCTGATTCTCGCAAATACTAAATCACAATAACGAGATAATTATTTTTAAATGCAAAAATAAATTTTGCTCGGACCGACCTCCATCTTGCGGTACGGTAGCCGTTCGATAAATCTTGGACAATCGCCGCCCCCGCACCTGGAAACTTATTCTTTATAACCTTTGAAACACGAAACGCGGCGCGTTATGATAACTTCATGAAATGATCATGTAGTGGTACCCCAGTGGCGTATAGAATACCATTACACGGTCATTTCAGGAAATTTTCGTAACGCGCCGCGTTTGGTCGCAGCGAATAAGGGTCCTGGCTTACTCGAAGAATATCCTAGGTCATGCGGGGCCTCGCGGATGAAATGAGATTCTATATTGATATTTTTTTTCTATTTCTATCTATATCTATATCATCACGCCAGCTCTCTCGCGGGGTAGGCAGAGAGTACAGAGTTCCAACAGGTTCTTTCCTTACATACCTCTCTGGCTTCCTCCACTCTCATAGTTCGTCTCATACACACTCGCCGGTTACGGAGACTCTTGACTTGCCCTTCAGCTAAGACACGGTCTATTTGGTCATGGTAAGATAGTCTAGGTCTTCCCCGGCACCTACATCCTTCCACTTTCGCATTGTATATCTGTTTTGTCATTCTTTCTTCTGGCATTCTTTCTATATGCCCGAACCAACGGAGCATACCCTTTCTCATCTTTACACCGATACTATCTTTCATACCTACTCGCTTTCTTACTACGCTGTTGCGAATACGGTCGGTCAGCGTGACTCCGCACATCTTCCGCAAACATCGCATTTGGACCGCATTTATCCTGCTTTCGTTCTCCTTCTTACATACCCAACTCTCACTGCCATATAACAGCGTTGGGACAAGCACTCCGTTATGCATGGCCAGCTGCGCCTTTTGGCTTAAGTGCCGGCTCCCAAGTAGCCTTTCCATCGCACCATTCACTCTATTACCTGCATTCACTCTTCTCTCTATATCAGCGGTGTATTTCCCATCCTTACTGAAGGCGCATCCAAGATATACAAACTAATTCACTTGCTCCAGCACATCGTTACCAACTACAATCCTTGCATTCGTTCTGGTTTCTTCCCGTTCAAAAACCATAATTTTAGTTTTCTTCACATTCAAATGTAAGCCATTGTTCATGCAGTCATCTCTCATAACTGTGACTAGTGTTTGCAGATCAGTGGCTGTTGGCGCTATCAAAACCGCGTCATCTGCATACAATAGGTGGTTTATCACTAGATCACCCATTTTTACCCCTTCAGTCATCGCATTCAGTCTTTGAAGACTTTTTTTCTTAACATTTAACAAGTAATGTATGACAGAACCTCGTGATAACCAGTCTCATCATAGGTCTTATCTTCTCAGTGGAGGTCGCGTTCCGATCCGATGGTAGATTAGTAGTTAAATTAGATTAAAAAAATGTAAATTTTCGTCAGCACCCCCGCAGGGTTTTTACAAAACTAATTTACTTATACTAATATTATAAAGAGATTTGTATTTTTGTATGTTTGTAACGAATGAACTCAAAAACTGCTGGACCGATTTCAAAAATTCTTTCATCATTACTTACCTTATCCAGAATTAACATGGCTATATAACGACGAAACAACGAAAGTCATATGAAATTTCGGACGAAGTGTAATTTTTCGTATATTAGGCTTGTTTTCTATAACACGGGACTTTAAATCATTGTCGAAAGGTGAGCGTTCTCAGTATACCACTGCCGCCTCCGCTTGGAGAACATAGGCGCGACGGTGTTCATATGAAATTATTTTTCATTAATCGCACCTGCTATTTTTTCACCATGGCTGCTAAAATCATTTTTAATATAAGTGCGATATAAGACAAATTTCCCATATGAAATCACAGTGTAAGAAAATTATAATTTCTATTAATGATAATGAGTTAAAAATAGCAATAATTTCCATGCTTAAACCAAAGACTTGGCGCTCGTAGCGCTGTACGACCGCGGTGTTCTTACCGATTACCAAGGTTAAGCAGCGTTCGACTCGGCCGGGCTGAGATGGGTAACCGTTTATCATATTCGAGCGTCTCCGTGCTTCGGAAGACACGTTAAGCCGTTGGTCCCGGTTACCACTTATAGTCGTTAAGCCCAGTTGGAAGCCTTAAAGGCGGCTTGATAAGTTCCAACAGCAGGTGGCTGCAAACCTGCCTCCACCAATCCGCACTGGGTCCGCCTGGTGGAGTATGACCTAATCTCTATCACCTCGATTTGTGAGCAGTGGGCAGTATAGGCTGATATTATTATTATCAAATCAAAGAGAGGTGTTAACACCTTTAATTATATTATAGTGCCTACCTACATTTGTATGACGTAGTTCCTTATATATTGTGTCTTTTACGTCATGTAGTGGTTGACAGCTAAGTTCGGTCATTGACTTTCGATTAGCAAAATGAATGTTTATACGAAATTTAATGTTAAAGCCGCACCTTTTATAACTTATTCATGTAAGCATGATTTTCGTTAGCGGTAGGAGTTAAAGCTGAATTGTGTATAGAAATTGATGTCATGTTTTAAGGTATTTAATTTAACTAAACTCGTGTTCCTTTAAGAAAATACTTAGTGTGTATACTTCAAATAGTGTAGAAGTAGCGGACGATTTAGCGCAGTGTTTAAGAGCTTAAGCCGCTCCGCCCACTGTGTCTAATAGTCGCGGGATCGATTCCCGCACGGGACAAATCTGTGTGTGACCGACAATTATTTGTTTCGGTCTGGGTATTTGTGTATGTAAATTTTCATGTTTGTAAACGCACCCACGACACAGTACTAAATCCTAGAGTGGGGCAATGTTTTCTTTTTTTTAAAAGATTAATTTATTTTGGAAATTGATACTTAAGATTATTTAAATAATTAACAATCTAAATAAAATATTAACGATATCTTTTTTACATCTTTCTTAACATTATAAATTAATTAAAAACAAGTTATAGTTGTATGGGATTAGATTTTTTTATTTAGATTATCGATAAAAATAACTTCATTAGTCTCATAACTCGGTTAGAGGGCATCACACTGGAGCTAGATCGTAAACTTCTAAATTGTGATCTATACATTGTACTAACTGAATTTCTTAAAAAAAAATTGACTTAAAATAAATGACAAGCCCGCTGAGTTTCTTCGCCAGATCTTCTCGGTGGAGGCCGCGTTCCGATCCGATGGTAGATTAATTAGATTAAAAAAAATGTAAATTGACTATTTGTCAGCGCCCCCGCAGGGTTTATACAATATAAATTATTTGAGTTTGAGTCTCGAACGAAGGCTTGATGACTTCCAGCCTCCCGAACAAGCCGGTTTCCGGAAAGGTTTTAGTACCATAGACCACATACATACGCTGCGGCAGGTTATACAGAAGACTGAGGAGTATAATCGGCCACTATGCTTGGCGTTTGTGGACTATGAGAAAGCCTTTGATTCGATCGAGACTTGGGCGGTTCTTAGATCTCTCCAGCGATGCCGCATTGACTATAGGTACATCGAAGTGTTGAAGTGCTTGTATAATAACGCCACCATGTCAGTCCGAGTACGGGGGCAGTGCACGAAGGTGATCCCCATAAAAAGAGGAGTAAGACAGGGAGACGTCATTTCTCCGAAACTGTTTACGGCCACCTTAGAGGACGCCTTCAAGCTCTTGGAATGGCAAGGACTTGGCATCAACATCAATGGCGAATACATCACTCACCTTCGATTTGCCGACGACATTGTGGTCATGGCGGAGTCGCTGGAAGATCTAGGACGAATTCTCGGTGACCTCAATAGAGTATCCCAACAAGTGGGTCTTAAAATGAATATGGACAAAACAAAAATAATGTTTAATGTCCATGTCGTACCCACCGCACTCACCGTTGGGAACTCTACTCTTGAAGTTGTCGACGAATACATTTACCTGGGACAGGCAGTCCGGTTAGGTAGGTCCAACTTTGAGAGAGAGGTCAATCGACGAATCCAACTCGGCTGGGCAGCGTTCGGGAAACTGCGCAACATCTTCTCATCCAAAATACCTCAGTGCCTAAAGACTAAAGTTTTTAGTCAATGTGTGTTACCAGTGATGACATATGGATCAGAGACGTGGTCTCTTACAATAGGTCTCATAAAAAAGCTCAAAGTTGCTCAGCGAGCTATGGAAAGAGCTATGCTCGGCGTTTCTCTACGTGATCGAATCAGGAATGAGGAGATTCGTAGAAGAACCAAGGTCACCGACATAGCCCTCAGGATTAGCATGCTGAAGTGGCAATGGGCTGGCCACATAGCGCGAAGATCGGACGGGCGTTGGGGCAGAAAGATTCTAGAGTGGAGACCACGTATTGGCAAGCGCAGCGTAGGACGACCGCCTGCCAGATGGACCGACGATCTTGTGAAAATCGCAGGAAATCGTTGGATGCAGGTGGCATCGGACCGGTTACGCTGGAAAGCGATTGGGGAGGCCTATGTTCAGCAGTGGACAAGTATAGGCTGAAATGATGATGATGATGATGAGTTTGAGTTGAGTCTAGGCCTAAGCAGCAGTCACACATAACAAAAAAAAATTGTCGATACCATTCTAAACCACCAATCACACTCACAATAACAATTTTCCAGACCTAAAAATGGTAATAACAAAAAGTATGAGCAGCCACGATTCCCTCGGAATAATATAAATCTTGGTGCGGGCAGTGGGACGGCGATAAATAACGGAGCTTACACCAGAAACTGCGGGCTGAGACCCACGTATTTACATACCTATGTATAAGTACATACTGTATGTACATATCTACTTGGCTAGTTGCCTATGATAAAAACTTGTTTTTTTTATATAAAACGTAGCCGCACATTATTATTATGCGTTTAAAAACATGAAATTCACACCGAAGCAAATATTTGTAGGTCACGCAAAAATTAATCCCGTGCGGGAATCGAACCTGGGACTACTCAGTCTAGTGGGTGGAGCGTCTTAAGCTCTTTACCACTGGACCAAGCCGTCCGTCGAATTCAAACTCAAATAATTTATTTTGTATAAGCCCTGCGGGGGCGCTTACAAATAGTCAATTTACATATTTTTTTAAATCTAAATTAACTACTAATCTACCACCGGATCAGAACGCGGCCTCCACTGAGAAGATCCGGCGAAGAAACTCAGCGGACTTGTCCTTTTTTTTTTTTTTTTTTTTTTTTTAATGAGTGAATAGGTGAGGCCCTTTCATAGTTTATTGGTTATTTTTCATAGTTTTAAACTTATGTTGTTTTAATAACTTCTTTTATATTTGCGACTGAAATGATAAGGGGTTTTTTGCGTTTGTTCTGTTTGCGATTTTTAAGTATATTTGATTTTTAGCTTCGTTGCTTTATTTTCAGTTTCTTTTACTCAATTTGTTCGTGGTGCCTTTGGGTTAATATTAGTTTGAGGTTTTTATTTCGGCTATTATGATGATAGTTTCAAAATTTTACTCGGCAACTTGCTGTTTATCATTCCTGGTTACTTTAATAGATTTATGGATATCATTATCTATGCGTCTATTATCCCGCGGGAAGAGTGCGGTCGCCGAGTATTTGGCGATTTCCCTGGCTCGTTGTTCTTAGATCTACGCTGAAAGTTGGTCTTTTTCCCTTCTTATCGTTCCTCAAATCGCCCTGTGCATGTTTTTCAGGTGATTTTCTTAGGTGTAAACGTTGTTTATCTAAGTTTAATCTTCTGCTAAGATTTACATGGGTAGTTCCTCTTCGTTTCACTGTGACATCTATTTTAATATTTTTCGTTTTTACGGTCCACCAAAGTGGATATCCAATTTTTATTTTGATCTTTATTACTATTTTAATTTTTCTATGTGTACTCTGTTTGTTATGTATATAAATTTTGACTATTACTTCTATCTGTTTGTTATTCTTTTTTCTTGAATTTGGTTTCGGTATTATGTTTTGGTTATGTGACAACTGTTTAGATTTTTGAATATATTTCTTCCAGTTTGCTTTTATGGTGTTGTATGTTCTTTTTATTATTTGTATTTTCCTTTTTGTGTGGTCCTGTGTTGTTCTGTTACCGTTATATTGATTAGGTTTACATGTTAGTCCTACGTAGGTTTTTAGATCGTTTGCACTATGTATATTCCTTTTTTGTGTGTCTTGAATTTGTTTTTGTGTCGTCAGTTTTTTGCTTTGTAGGTTTGATTCTAATATTTTATGGTTTTTATTTTTGGCTCCTTCGGTTGTTCTGATCTTTGTGGTGTCTTCGGCTTGTCTTTTTTATTTAATTCTTATTGTCTTTTTTACTTTCTATTTTTTTTAAATCATATTGTGTGGATACAATGTGATAAATAGTTTACGATCTAGCTCCAGTGTGATGCCTTACGACCGAGATATGAGACTAATGATGTTATTTCTAAAGAGTGTTCAAAGGATTCCGGATGGACCAGTCCCGACAAGCAGCACTAGTTCACGAGTATGACTGCTGGAACAGCCATCACTCCCCTCGTCCATATTAGAGGGAAGAGAGTGGCCCACGCCAGGCAGCCACCGCAAGCAATGACATTACAATGAGCTAGACCAAATCAATTCAAACTCATTACATTAGGACGTTAATCTCGGTTACCGCTTGCCAAGCTAGTCAAGTTGGAGCCTTATAGACGCATTGAAATGTTCCAATGCCAGCAGGTGGCCACAAACCTGTCTCCACCAATCCACACTGGGTTCGCGTGGTGCAACATAACCAGTTATCTCTCCTCTACTTGTAGGAGAACGCCTTTCTTCCCTAAGCGTGCTTTTATTACTTAGATAGGTAGCATGAATTTAGGTAGTCCAGGCATGACTTCAATCAGCCAATCGGCCGCTAATCGGCCGCCAATCGGTTGGTCGTCCCAGGTATTGCTGGAAGGTCATGGTTGAGGCGGATCTGCGTGACTCGCAGGGAATCGCGCATAACCTCTCACGGTTCTGCGCGATTCCCATCAGCGGAATCAGCATCTCGCATTTGTACCTGACATGAAGCTGATCTGGATACCTATTTGGCTCAGCCGTGAGACACATATTTATTGGTATTACTTTGTTGTGTTCCTTTTTTGTATTTTTTCCTCTTTTGTATATTTTTTTTTTGACATTGTTAATCGTCTGTACTTTTTGTAATTATATGGTAATATTGCCTATAAGGATGTGTCGTATCAGCTAATAATCGTGTCTGACATGCCGTGATAAATAAAATTTATTTTTTTCTCTTTCTTTCTTTCTAGAAGTGGCGGAATATCGTTTCGGAGGCCATGACTCACTTTCGGTCGCTGAGCCGACGGAGTAAGTAAGTAAGTAAAGCATGATTCCAGTTTGGAACACTATCATTTTATAAGTAGCCCTAAAAGCGAGATTCTCAATACTGCTGGCGGTACTGGCAACTGCAGGTAAAACAAAAAAAGATACTATTACGACCTTTCAATAGGTATGTCAAATTAATATTTAATTATTTTTTACTAACATTGTGCGACCGCGGTGTTCTTACCGATCACAAAGGTTAAGCAGCGTTCGACTCGGTCGGCCTGAGATGAGTGACCGTTTGTGGTATTTTATATTGGAGCGTCTCCGTGCTTCGGACGGCACGCTAAGCCGTTGGTCCCGGTATCCACTTAATGTGGTAGTCGTTAAGCTGAGTTGGAAGCCTTATAAATGGCTTGATAAGTTCCAATAGCAGGTGGCCACAAACTCTTCTCCACCAATCCGCACTGGGTCCGCGTGGTGGAGTATAACCTAATCTTTCTCACCTCGATTTGAAGATCTCGTGAGAGAAGGCCTTTGACCAGCAGTGGGACAGTATAGGCTGATATTATTATTATATAACTTAATCAACATTCTTTATGGAATCACCACGGGGGCATCATCATCATCTCGGCCTATACTTGTCCACTGCTGACAATAGGCCTCTCCAATCGCTTTCTAGCGTGACCGGTCCGATGCCACCTACATCCAACGACTTCCTGCGATTTTCACAAGATCGTCAGTCCATCTGGCAGGTGGTCGTCCTACGCTGCGCTTGCCAATACGTGGCCTTCACTCTTTGTGCCCCAACGTCCGTCCGATCTTCGCGCTATGTTGACCGTCCATTGCCACATGAGCTTGCTGATCCTGAGGGCTATGTCGGTGATCTTGATTCTTCTACGAATCTCCTCATTTCTGATTCGATCACGTAGAGAAACGCCGACCATAGCTCTTTCCATAGCTCGCTGAGCAACTCTGAGCTTTTTTATGGGACCTATTGTAAGACTGGGTAGATGAGTAAATTGTTATTCCTCTTACACCCTCTACTTGAAAAAGCTGGTGAGCTTCATCCTTTAGTGCTTGGGTCACAGGTCTATTTTACGACGTCTTGTCAGGTTACTATAGAAGTCCCTGCACGACACCGGAGGTTGCAAAATTCGATTATATTGATGGCGGTCCAATTTGCCTACAGCGTAATTAAGCTTTGTTTTAAGATCTTTGTTTCGACAAAAAACATAACTACAATAGTGGATATAACTACGTTACCAGTACATCCGTGTACGCCGGTAGCAAGTTATCTGTACGACCGGTCACGGACAACAACCCAAACCGGATCGAAGGGTACCCGGCCGGTATAAATAACCTCAAACGTTTTACATAGAATATATTAAACGTTAGAATTTCCTTCCTGTCTAATAAAAATGGCACCGGCGCATATCGTATCTCGCGGGAGGACCGGCGGGTCGTAATAAGTCTAACAAATAAAATAATTCTCTGGTAAAATATACACACTAATGTGACTAATATTATAATATCTTACGGTAAGGATATCTACTAGTAACGCTGGGAGATTTAGATGCGGCCCGGGACTCGTTATGTAAAAGGTTGCCAGGAATAAAAATATTTTTTATGGCGTGAAGTTTAAAATAATTTGAAGATAAATTTGTTTATCAACGTAAAATATAAAACATACAAATATTTTCTGAGTGATACGTATCTACTTTAGCCGGATTAGAACACCTGCTTGAAACTACAATCATCAAAAATTTCTTATTTATATTATACACCATCATAGGAGGTATTAAACGTCAAGTAACAAAGACTGCCTCATCGTCAAGCCGTAATAGTTGTACTAGGAGGGATCAAAAAGTAGTGAGAACGACATACGCCTTGGAAAAAAAATAACTGGCAGGCATAGCTCAGATTTGTAATATTAATAAAAAAAAAATCTTCGATTCTCGTTTGTTTTTTTCTGAATGTAGTCATTTGTTTGCTTCGTATCGGAACGTGTTCTCGAAAATGGAGAAAAACGAAGTGCGAGCCGTTATTAAATACATCTGTTATTCCACCGTATTCCACTGTCGCAAGGTGGGTTTCTCAATTTCGAGTAGGGAGAACGGGCACGGAAGACGAACATCGTTGCGGCCGTCCATCGACGTCAGTCACCCAAGAAAATGTTGCGAAAGTCGAGAAAATTGTATTGAGCGATCGAAGAGTTACCATCCGATACTTAATTCAAGAAACGGGCATTTCATATGGTAGTATTTAATCCATATTGAAACAATCTTTGAATATGAGAAAAGTCTCCGCAAGATGGGTGCCGAGAATGTTAACCGACAGTCGGAAACAAAATCGACTTGACATTTCGAAGATATTGTTGGACAAGTTTTAAGAAGATTCTGAAAACTTTTTATCTCGTTTCGTAACAATGGACGAAACATGGGTCCATCATTTTGATCCCGAGACAAAACAGCAATCTTCGCAATGGAAACGGCCATCATCACCGATCCCGAAGAAGTTTCGTGTCGTGGCATCGGCTGACAAGGTTATGGCCTCAATATTTTGGGACTCAGAAGGAATATTGTTGATTGATTACCTGGAACGTGGAACCACTAATACAGGCCAATATTATGCAGCTTTAATTCCCAAGTTGAGGAATGCCATCAAAGAGAAGGAGAGGGAACCTTCGAAGGGGCGTGCTGTTTTATCACGACTACGCACCCGCGCACAGGTCGGCAGTTGCCATTCAGCAAGCTGGCTTCGAATTGGTTGACCACCCCCCTTATTCACCAGATCTGGCGGCTAGCGATTTTTATCTGTTCCCCAAATTGAAAAAATACTTAAGGGGAAACAGGTACGAACACGATAACGAGGTGATGGATGCCATGGAGAGCTTTTTGCAGGACCAAGACAAAACTTTTTTTGTGAAAGGGATTGAAGCCTTGGAAAAGCGCTGGAATCGGTGTGAAGAGAGACTCGGAAACTATGTAGAAAAATAAATTATTAAGTTATCTATCTACCTATCTATATCATCACGCCAGCTCCCTCGCGGGGTAGGCAGAGAGTACAGAGTTCCAACAGGTTATCAATAGTCATTATATTCTATCTCATTCTCACTACTTTTTGATTCCTCCTCGTACAACCATTATCTTCGAGTAGCTGCCTCACCGTCGCTTTGGACCATTTGTGGGCACGTAGCAGCCCGATATGTATGAATCGTCAGGATAGTAAGAAAAACTACCACCACGTCCGTATGATTCAATTTCTGTGGAGAAGAAATACAACTCGAATAGAAATGCCTTTAAAAATATATGCTTATAGTCCTACAAACATATGCTTCAAGTTTGTGTTTACGTGTGCTTGAAGCTTAAGAACTACCAACTTCTATAATGCAAGGTTGATTTAGTTTAGGATTTGGTAAATGATTAGCATAGATCAAACACACACACACACACACAGTTTACACAAGTACATAACATTTTTGTTTTACAATATATAGGAACACCTGCATTCGAATTAGGTGAAAACCTGTATCTCAAAATGCAGCTCTTCCCTTCAGTAAAATTGGGCGGGTTATTTGCCATTTTACAATCATACAAATTTATACAATACAAATTGACAAAATATCAAAGAGGTACAAATTTTGGGCTGTGTGCGTAAGTGTGTGTGTATCTGTTTGCGTGCGTGTGTGCGTGTGTGTATGTGTGTGTTCGTGCGTGTGTGTGGGGAGATGTACATTTGGTTTTGGTGTAGCTAGTTTGACCTAGTGATTTAGTTCTCTATATTAATTAACTTCTCAGTATTTTTATATGAAATATCAACTAAATAGTCCTGAATTATTCTTTTGCAGCAGTACTTATTTAATTAAGGGAAATATGTTCATTATTTTGTTTATTTTATTATATATGTACAAATATTTATACATTTATTGGCCCTTATTTATTGATTATGTCAAAGTAAGTTGATTGTAAATAAGAATATATTTTAAGGATGTGTTCAACTAGCTGCCTCATCGTCGCATAGGGTTATCCATGCGCGCGCGGCAGCCCCGGCCGGCTCGTAAACCGCGGGACCACACGCGGGCGGAGGTGTGAAGGCAGCGCCCGCGCAGCGCTCCGGGGGCCAAGCATAACTCACGAGCAGCGGGGCGCCGGCCATTCATGCCTACCTGACCAACTCGATCGGCTGCCGTCCCCGGCGCATATTGACATACGCAGACACACTGTCTCGATGGATTTTGTTACCGAAATTGAGAATCGAAACGAAGTAAGTTGAATTTGATCGGTACGAATCGGAATTGAGATGACGGCTAATGGTTGGACATCAGATATTTGACACTTATTTCAAACTTTGATACATGCCAACTGGTACTATTTCATAATCTCATAAGATCTATAAGTCGGGATACTAAAGGTCTGAAGTTATGAGTTATGGAATATGTTTGCGATTCGGGAATAGTTGCCGAAAAGTGTGAATTTGATGGGAACGAATAGGATTTAAGATGACGGGTAATGGTTGGACATCAGATATTTGACACTTCTTTCAATGCTTGGTACATGCAGACAGGTATTATTTCGTAATATCCAAATTTCTATAAGTCGAGATAAATTATAATAACGAGATCATAAAGGTGTGAAATTGAGTTATGGACAATGTTAGCGATTCGGGAAATAGGTTATACACGGGTATTGCGTGCTTTGTAGGCTCAGAATCCAGGGTGCATGCATTGGCTCTGTTACAGATCTTATCCTTCTTGTATCATGAAGTTATATTAGCAGTAGATTAATATTGGCCCGGAACTTCTCGGACTTATAAACTTTTATTTACTTTGCAAAAACAACAGTTGGAGAAAGTTGAATTGTTTTGAGAACTTACTACTAACTAAGTCAAGGTCAGTAATTTCTAAAATAACACCACAAACCTTGAACTAAAATTAAAAAACCTGAAATAATTTTACATATATCCGTATGTTCACGATCAATATTAATATACAGTTAACGAGACAGTTACGACACTGCCTACATCCGCTTTATTGAATTTGTTCACTAATACATATAATCATCCAAGAACAAACTTAACCAAACATAATTCTTGTGTCTACGAGGGCTTGGTCTAGTGTGACTACGTTTCCAACAGGCAAAAAGAGGACAGAAGCGATACTAAATTTTTAACTCGCAAAAGAAAATATTATTTGGTGTGTATTCGTTTTTCTTTAATTTAACCAGTGTTTTATGCATTATTCATAGTTACAATAATTACCAAGTATCTTCCAAATTTCGAGGATTTTATATTAATACACAGCAAAAACGACTAATTTTACAAAAATGTCGAATATTGTTTTTCCCCTTGTTTATCCTAGACTTCAAAATGCACGTTACCCCAAAGATCGCAAAAACAACCGGCTTTGTTATATATGTATGTATCCAGCTCTTAACCGCGATATTGCCCAGATCATCGGTCTATCTTATTGGGGCTTCCCTACTGTACATTTTGTGGAACGTAGTTGCCACCTTTTTGCCCCAACGGCCATCAGTTATGGCTACGCCCATTGCCACTTAAGTCTAGCAATTTGAGCGCTATATCGATGTCGTCGACTTTGGTTTATATCCTCTCGCCAAACGTCAGCATATCTACTAATATATTAATGAGGAAAGATTTGTATTTTTGTATGTTTGTAACGAATAACCTCAAAAACTACTGGGTCGATTTTAATAAATCTTTGACAATTAAAAAGCTACCTTATCCAGAAGTAACATAGGCCATAAAACATAGTCCCGGTTGGTGGCGCTGTTGTCGACCGGGTACGAAGTCGCGGGAAACTGCTAGTCTCAAATAAAACTAACGGCCTGGCTATCCTAGTGCGGTCTAATGACACATCTCTAACTCCGCCACGCGCGTGGCATCCTACAATTTACCTCTTATAAATTAGACGCAACCCGTTATTTAAGTATTGGTGGCGGTGGCGTGTATCGTTACTTTAATTCGAACTTCTTTCACGAATCCTTCCCGGCGTGCACCATTTGGCCGCTAATGGGGATGCGTTGCGGCTCATCGCTAAAGCGCTCTGCAATTTGACTTAAACTTAGATTAAAAGAATAATAAAGACGGAGCTTTTCAGTTGACTAAAATTACTAAGGTAGCAAATGATTACTATGCTTTATTTACTTGCCTAGTTGGTTTAGTGACGTATAGTGTGACTGGTGATTCCGAATTTTTGGGGTGCGAATCCTAGGGTCTATAGAGGGTTATTGAGGTTTTTCTATAGTTAAATTCTCTAACGGCCAGGAATATGTAATGGTGCAGGGTATAATGGCAACATACCTTTGCCTATCCTCAAGCAAGCCATCTAGTGTCATGATACAGATAGATAGACAGTTGATTTAGGATTATGGTCTTGATAGTTATGGTTTAAGGATCATTTATAAGTTAACAAGAAACTACGTTGACGTTCTATTATTTTCCAATCAGAGATACTATTATCTATATATCTATCTATCTATATCATCACGCCAGATCTCTTGCGGGGTAGGCAGAGAGTACAGAGCTCCAACAGATTCTTTCCTTACATACTTCTCTGGCTTCCTCCACTCATAGTTCGTCTCATACACACTCGCCGGTTACGGAGACTTTTGACTTGTCCTTCAGTTAAGACACGGTCTATTTCACGGACAGAGACTATCATTATACTAGTATTAGTATTTTATGAGTTATCCTAGATGTGTATAAGTTACAAAAGTATAAATCTCAATAACTACATTTGGAAGTGTTGAAGTCGTACGATTTACTTAGGTCTGAAGCCTAAAAACATAAAAAGCTTCCGATAGCCATAAATTTACATGAGTTAAGTCAATTTGAAGTGAGCTTCGTGCAATTGGTTATTGCTCATTATGATAATTCACCATCTTTAAGTGATCCGAATTATGTAGTCTTATGAGGTGCTTTTACCAAGCGTAACACTTCAAGTTTGGGTTAACAAGAGTTAAGCGATTGTTATATGGGAAATGATAAAATAACAGTGTTGCAAATGTTTTCGTGTTAGGATGGGTAATGATTTTCTTTGGATAGGAGTTACTTTATCCATCGTAAAAGTTGAAAGGATTTGTTGAATGGTGCGTAAACGTGTCCATAAATCATAAATTTAAGTTAGTGTCAAGAGGAACCTATGTAGGCACGACTTGAATGTTCTTATTATTGAGTAAATCTTACTGACTCCTGTGAACAAAGTATGTAAATAATTATAATGTGTGTAAATATTGGAGTCCTCCTAGTCGTGCAGGACCACGGTGTTTTCAGTGATAACCGATGGGTGACCATTTGTATCAAATTCATTATCTCTCAAATAAGTCTGCAGTGATGTTTAATGTATTTGTCAAACAAACTACGTGTGTTCTCCCCCACAGATCGCTACGACGACCGGCTTTGTGCTGCGTCTATACCAGTGGCATTCCAGAGTAAGGCAAGCCCGATATATGAAACAAAAGACATTGTCAAAAATTGCCCCAGAACCACCAAACATTTGACTCATGCCATCATTATTTATCTATTTAATTAAAATAATTGCAAATATCTGTATTTAACGGACAATTTGCAATCTAAACCGAATTTTTCAATGTATTGTAAGCGAAAGGACATTGTTCTGCGTCCATACATGATTTGCCCTAGAACCAACAGCAATGAAAAAATACTTGTATGATTTCAAATCAGAAATAAATTCTCTTAAGGCATTAATTATGAAACGGACAAGCGGGGGAATCGCAATATTGCACAAAAAGTATTAGATTTTGAGGTTATAAATCAGTAACCATTCGTACATTTGAGGTTATATTGTGTGTGTTGACATTCAGAAAATGTCGGCGACTTCGATATAAGTATAAACTTCGATATCGAGAATTTATTTCTGATTTGAAATCATACAAGTATTTTTCATTGCTGTTGGTTCTGGGGCAAATCATGTATTGACGCGGAACAATGTCCTTTCGCTTGTTTAACTTAAAAATCGATGTCAATTTATTATATCAGTAATAGTATAAAAGAGTATGAATAAAATCGTTTTGATTTAGTTGTATCAATTATATAATAGAAATAAACTTTCATGAGAATACATATATGTAGTTAGATATATTTTGTTAGAAAGACATCGTATACCGAAAGTAATGGTACGAGTTTTAGAAAACTGCTTCAATCAAGTTTTGGATTCATTATGATCCCTGAAAGAAACTTCTGGTTGTTATCTAAACTAATATTAAAAAGAGGAAAGATTTGTATTTTTGTATGTATGTAACGAATAAACTCAAAAACTACTGGGCCGATTTCAAAAAATCTTTCACCATTAGAATGCTGCATTATCCCTAAGTAACATGGGCTATATTTAAAAATAAATATCCACCCGTGCGTCGGGACGGGCCGCTAGTGAATGATAAACTGACTAATCGTTTCTAGACACCACGATTCTTGTCAATGCGCTTGTATTTTGAAATTTCTTTTGATACCTAACTGGCGCAATGAAATGTATTTGTTGTACCTATTTACTAAAAAAAATCATAGTCCTCAAGTGGGTATTCATGCTTGCCGCGCACGCGGTGAAATACGTAACGCTATTTATATAGGTAAATAGAAATATACTTTTAATTCGATTAGATTATAAGTGCGCGAACTTTAAAATAGCGCGATAGCGTTTGAAGTTAATATTCTTGGTTAAGCATTTCATTAAAACATTTTGGGCTGGTCTTTTGGGCTTATATGAAGTACGGCCACTGATTTATATATCCAATTTTTACCAGCGCCCTTCACCAGATCATCGGCTTATCTTGTGGGAGGCCTGCCTACTCCATGTTTTTCAGTACATTGCTACTCGAACGCCCCAGCGAAAAGTGTACTGAAAATTTAACCTAAAGGTTTATCAAATCCTATAGGATCATTTACTTATTGGATAAATTGATTAAATTTGAACGTAATATTAGAAAAACAAGCATATCATTTAAGCACCCCTTATATACATTTAGCGGGTCGCTTTATCGTTATTACATAGTTTTAACTCAAAGCTTTTCTCCTTTCAATAGTCACAAGAATCACTACCACCACTAGAAGTAAACATTATCTTTAAGTAAGTATTCTATTTTTTTATCAATCATTCGTTTAGTGCTAGACACGTTGATGTATTTAGAATTACGGTTCCATAAGACAGGGTATAATTAAATAAACAATGGTACTGATTGAAAGTGTGTATGTGGAACATGCGGGGAGTTGCGTAGGCTGGGCTCGACGAGTGCCATAGCTGTCTGGTTGGCAAACAAAATAATGCATAGTAATTATCTTTTGCAAATATTTCGATTTCGTATCTCTGTTTTAGGTATGAGATGTTAGACAGCGTGTAGTTGTGTTGGTCTTATTTTGTTAGATTTTAATACACATCCATACTAATATTATACATTCGAAAGTAACTCTGTCTGTATGTTACCTTTTCACTCCCAAACCTCTGGACAGATTTTGATCAAATTCGGCAAGGAAATGGATTTTATCCAGGGGAAAGACATAGGCTATATTTTGTCTCAAAAAAAGCTCAAGAGTGTGAAATACACGCCTGAAAATAACAAGAACGAAGTTGCTGGTAGGGCTAGTACTTTATAATCTTTACCGTTGCAAGCGACGCAACAACTATGGATTTGGGATCAATGTTAGCTTAACATATGTTAGTTGATGCTGCAGTCATAGTTTTATTTCAATGTGTTTGTTAATTTAGTAATATCTGGGAAAAACATCCATCAGTTCTGTTGCATCGATGTATTACTTTTTGGCTTCCGAGTCATAGTATAAAGTTGTTTTCCAAGCTCATGCTCTGGTTTGATTGGCTTATCCCACGAACAGACCACGCGCTCTACACCCACACATACAGCTCCACCCAACAATGGTTATGAAGGTTGTCAAGTTAGGGGTACGTGGTATGCATCTCTTTCTTGATCAGTCTTGAAATTTAGGAGTCTAACAATTATTTTTAGCATCACTGGCACATAAACTTCAAAAAGCTAACTCTTAAAAGGCTCTACGCAGCTCTACATCATTTAAAGATAAACATTACTTAAAAGGTGATCTGTCAATTAATTTTACAAACTACAACATTAATATAAAGCTTATCTTTGATTTGTCAAATTAAAAATTCGCAATACAAGTTTAGAACACTTGCAGGAACTTTGTATTAAGTCTTGAAATTCAGAAGTGCAACAATTTATTTTAAGAATACCAATGCACATAAACGTCAAGAAGCTAACATTTAAAAGGTTTTAACATTATTTAAAGTTTAATTTGTAGTAATGTTTACTTAAAAGGTTATATGTTAAATAATTTTACACATGTATTTGACAAGTCGGCTTTGAAATAATAACATAACGCTTATCTTTGAGTTGTCAATCCAAAAAACCGCAATACGTGTTTAGAATAATTTAAGATATTTTGTATTAAGTCTTAAAATTCATAGTCGCACAATGAATACTTTTACAATAATATTACAAAACTCCGGAAAGCTCTTTTTAAAAAATACTATACATATTTACATCGTTTGAAGATAAACATTACTACTTAAGTGGTGATCTGTCAAATAATTTTACATATATACTTAACAGGGCACGTCTCAAATAATAACGTAGCGCTTATCATTGACTTTTCTAATCAAAAATCTGTACTACTCTTCGGTTTAGAATAATAGAAGCACTTATACAAGGTGTAACATAATAAACGCAAGACCTCAGACACCCCGATTAGAGAATTGCTTTATAAATTCAAAACGAAAACCAGATTTCCAAATTTAATGATTTTTACCCCATTTTTAAGCACTTTTATACCCCAATTAACAATGAAACTTGGACGCGTATGTGTGCGTTTTGATAAATAAGTTTTAGGAATGCATTTGAAATCTCCATATTGCTTTGAATCAATAATAAATTTAGTTTGCACACTGAAAGCGCACTGAAAGAGTAAAAGCATTTTTCGAAAATTAAAAAAAAATGTAAGATACATTAAAAATTGTTGGAATCAATTCAGTTACCGATTTAGAACTAACTACTTTCAGGTCTTGCGTTTATTATGTTACAGCCTGTATAAACACTGTATATTCTACCAAACACTAATCAGTGAGAACCGTTACCTCCCAATTAAGGCCCATCCGGAAGTGACGTCATGATAGTGCGCAGATGAGCTCGTTGCGTGCGCATGCGCCGTAACTCCTCGCCCCCCTTCGTCCCGCATAGGAGCAGCTTCCGTTTTCGATATGACACACTTGTTTGTCAATCTGTGCTTCCTATAATTTCATGCGTCCAAATACCGTGAAATATATTTTGTTTTTATAAAACTTTAGACATATAAAACCCTCATTAGGAATTATTCTAGTGCGGAGGTGCGTTTACGAACATGAATTTCGGATACACAAACCTGACCATATGTAGGGATTGGACCCATGGGCTACTCGATATAGTAGATGGAACGGCTTAAGCTCTTACCAAGGCGTATGCCATATAATTTGAACATTTTTTCTTTAAAATGAAATAAAATAGTAGTATATAGAGCGTGTTATGCATCCATCATACGAAATGTTAGGTAAAAGTTAGATCAGTTTTACTGTCACTCTGATAGAGACGCTGTTATGTGTTGAAGTGGAAAGTTGTAAATGCTTCTTTTTAACACGATTTTCAATGTACAACTCCCTGTCAATCTATCTATATCGTCACACCAAATCCCTTGCGGTGTGGGCAACAGAGTTCCAACAAATTCTTTAACAAACCTCTGTGTTTTCCTCCACTCTCATAGTTAGCCTCATGCCAATTTGTATGTAAAACATACTAACACGGATGTAAAACGGAACCAGGATCCGTGCGGTCGGCGCGATGTTTTGGCGTCACGGGCCGGTGGTCGTGCATTGAACTCGCCTAATTGTGCTGCGTGTGTGACAGCCGTGGGTGTGTGGCACTACCACTGATTGATAGATCTCTTAAGTAACTTCTATTGAGCTTAGTTTCTAAGGAACGGCCCAAAGGCAGAAGAAGGAGCGATGACAATGAGAAGGTGACTGACAGTTTAAAAAAAAACGTAGTAGGAATTATTCCTGCGTCGTGGAAGCTTTTAAAATTCACATACACAAACTAGTGTTGTAAAAATGAGCGCTAAAGTCGAGCGTTTAGCGCTGAATCGACGCTCACGAGCGTCGAAACACGTAGGAGACGCGAGCGTTTCAAGCGCCGATTCGAGCGTTTTTACAACATTGACACATATTTGTGAGTCACAAAGATTTTTTCTCTTGCAAGAATCGGACCTGCGGCCACTCGATTCAGTGGATGGGGTAATCTAACCTCTGGACCAGTGGATCAAGCCGTCCGTCAAATTGTGGAATGGACTAGCATAGGAACGGAACGAATGGCGTGATAAAGGAGAGGCTTATACACAGCTGTGGGTAGATACGGGCTGATTGATGATGGTGATGAAATTAGCCTGGCCCTTTTTTCACAAATCGAGGTGAGAGAGATTAGGTTCCAGGCAGTACTCCATGCGGACCCAGTGCGGATTGGTGGAGGCAGGTTTGTGGCCACCTGCTGTTGAAACTTATGAAGCCACTCATAAGGCTTTGAATACAGCTTACCGACTAACTACCTCTTGAACTGGTAGCCAAGCCCAATGGCTTATCGTAACTTCCGAAGCACGGATATGCTCGAATATGAAAATGTCATAAACGGATATCCATCTCTGACCGACCGACCTGAAAGCTGCTTAACCTTGGTGATCGATCGAGAACACCGCGGTCGCACAGCGAAAAGCGAACTCAATGTAAGCAAGAATGCTTACATTGAGTTCTTGATTTCGGTCTAGTTTGTGTGAGATAGATATAAAATGCCAAAGTAAAATATAAGCGAAAAGAAGGCTGTACACAGTACACTACTGCTACCCCCGCTTGGAGAATATAGGCGTGACGATGTTAATTTTATATTTGTATATAAAATAAACACAGCCACCTGTCACACGTGATGGTGTGTAAAATTACAGTTACAATTGTCTCCGATTATCCCATGAGGCATTACGTCCGTGAATGTATACGTATACGAGGTGTAACATAATGAACGCAAGACCTGAAAGTAGTTTGTTCTAAATGGGTAACTGAATTGATTCTAAAATTTTTTCATGTACCTTAAATTTTTTTAAATTTGCAAATAATGCTTTTACTCCTTCAGTGCGCTATAAAAAATTAAATTTATTATTGATTCATAGCAAGAAGAAGATTCCGAATGCAGTCCTAAAACGTATTTCTTAAAACGCACACATATACGTACAAGTTTCATTGTTAATTGGGGTATAAAAGTGCTTTAAAAAAGGGTAAAAACCTATAAATTTGAAAATTTGTTTTTCGTTTTGAATTTATAAAGCAATTCTCTAATCGGGGTGTCTGAGGTCTTGTGTTTATTATGTTACACCTTGTATACGTATTATTTTTAGTTAATTTCAGTTTCCAAATGCGACTCAACTTATCGTATAAGTTTGAAATACTTAAACTTAATCGTATAAGTTCTGGAATGATAAAACATAAAATACATTTTTTAAAGTTTCTTTTTGTATCGGCGGACATACCCGGTGCGACCACGAACGTATCTGTTAAGGCGGTTTTACACCGAAAGCTCGTCATAAAAAGTCGTAAAACGTATTTTAACATCCATCCGATAATCAATCTAACACGTCATAACTTTGACATCCAGTCTGCCTGGACCTAAGCTGCGCATTAAGAATGTTTTCTACAAAAATAAATCATGATCTGTCTAAAATAGAATTGATTTTAAAATGACATGCCGGGAATGCAAAAGAAAAAGTTTAGGAGGAGATCGCCGACCAAATGAGTCTCTATATAAACATGTTAATTCATAATAAAAATGTGGTTTTTTGATGCATAAAAGAGCCTATATTTACTAACAAATTGGTAAGTTGAGTCTAACCGTATTAACGGCTCTATTTTCGTATTGTTTGTTAGAGATAAACATTTGAAAAATAAACAAACATTGAGTGAGGAACGAACTACATCACGAAGATGATTTCGGGGAAATTTGAAATTGAATTTGAAAGTAACGTTACTAAAGTTTCGGTAAACTTTTTCTATGACTTAAAAACTTAATAATCTAATATCACACATTTCACCTCCGTAGGTAATAGAATTTCATTTCGGTGTCGAGCGAAATAATTTTAATCACACCGGCCGCCGCACTGTCATAGTATCTGTAATCGATAGTGATAAAAAGTCACTTAAATTGAACGCACTTTACAATCCACCCGGGGCGTTATTTAAAAGTGAACGAGATAAAAAAAATGAAAGGTATTCGCGGGTCGAAATGCAGAATCTATTTTAAGAATTAACCTGATTATGATCGATTCAACATCGTTGTGGAATGTATAATAAAAATATTTATTGATATGAAAAAGGAATAGGACGGCGGGTTTTAAATGAGAGCGGCGCGATGAACAAATTGCTACATCATCGTGTTGTGTGGCATGCGCGCGAGCCGCCTGCCCACCGCACTGACCACAGGCGGACATTACAAAATTGTATTAAATGACTTAGAAAGTAATTAATGTTACTAAAAAAGATTACAACTCTTGTGGTTGATAACTGTAATTTTTTAAGCAATTTTGTGCTTTCACGGTATATTAGAATTAATTTTGGCGTGTTTATGACTACGACAATGAAAAAAATTGCCTTGTTTTTCTCTAGATATGCACTTAACATACCGAAAATATTTAAAAATGCACATATTCCTGTTTTACCTATATAAAAGCGGTTTGTGTACCGAATATCTAAGGTAAATATTCGAATCGAAACATTCCATTTGATTAGTATCAAAAACAGCTGAGTAATCCGGCTAATGAACTATAAAGTTAACTTTTCTGAACCTGTACGGCACCTGACAGACACGTAGGTACCTACGAGACCTCAAGGTGTATCGCCGGGTCTGTTTGATTAATAACAAACACGAATGTTATGATTTATGGGCGGGGGCCGTTGGTTCGAAGCCGTCCGTCAGATCTGCGCCAAGCTCGGCATTGAAAACTGATTAAAGTTGCAATAAGTACCTAATCATGCATATTTTTATTTCTTTGATGTACGTAGATTACGTTTGGATGTTAAACGATATTGGTTTTTATGTTTATCGGTTTCGATTGAGTTTCTTATGCGTTGCGGTTTGATAGAGCTTGTGCATTGTTAGGTATATTGGATAACTATATCAAGCTTGTTCGGCATTTTTCGCTCACACCATAAAGTACACTATATACAAAACAAGTGAAGAACTCTCAGAACCTTAGAAGAATAATCATAGAGGTTATTGTTCTTCTTCTCAACAGGTATGGCATTCCGAATGGGTGGCAGAGTCTTAGTAATCATTATCATTTACTTTCTTGGCTATTGTGCTTAGCTTGGATATTGACTTGGATTTGTGTTGAAAGTTAGTAAAATCGATAATCGGTGTTCAAATAAAAAGATGTAATTATATCAGAGAGCTTAGAACGAAAATATTGACTTTAGGATGAAGATTGCGAGTTGATATGCCATCATTGTCACACTATAAATTTACTAAATAAACATAAAGCTAACAGCACGATTACCCGCTAGCGTCACGCTGACGTCAAAGGTTTCGTGTTTAGCCCTCATTTTCGTTTATAAATCGAATAGTACCTATAGATATTATTAAAAATATACCTCATAAAAAACGGATTCCTATCTAATGATTTCTTTTTTTTAGCTCAAGCATTACTAATGACCGTTGGCTTTGGACTATCCGAAAACTCTTATAAATATACTTCTAATTGCTTCTCACATGACCACAAATTTTCCAGTCTGTCCCCAATATAAAGTCCTAGTCTAGAAACTAATCCAGTCGTAATTTCCTTCTCGAGGACATAACGTCTCGGGTTCTCGGAACCTGTATATCATCTGAATGCGTGCATAAAAATACTTTAGCGCAATAACAGACGGTAGCTATCGCCTCAGTTGTAAATCTCGTTGACGTGCTGCCGGCATTTCAAAGGATGACATCGATGTTAAATCAAAGGAATGATCGATATGGAATATAGAATGGATGTAGGGTAATAAAATAGTTGGATGTTATAGTGAAGTTGAGTTAGGAGTTCGGGATTAAAAGGTGTGCGGGATTGTTAGGGATGAAAAGTATTATACTGTAGTCTGTCGATTTAGGTGTTTAACTTTATTTAAATAAATTATAAATAAGTTTTTTAATTGTCACTATATTGTTAAATTGAATTTTTTTTTTAAATTAATTTTGATACTCTTTTTGTTCATCTTTAGTTAAATACCTAACTCAATAGACTCTAGTAATTTGATTATTAGGTTACTGCTTATTGGGGAGGTAATTACTATCCAAAAAGGAGTTAAAGAATATGGCGTAATAAAATATGGCACATACTTATACACATTCCTATTAGGTTATCAAACCTGCAGTCGGTTAGCATATTTGGTGCAATTCTGTGTTTATGGAAAATGGAAAATGAAGAGAGAAACAAAAGTAATACGTGAAATAAAAAGAACTGAAAAGTACTTGTATGATAAAAATTGCAATCAAGTGATTCTAAAGCTATGGCCAAATCAACGCGTTCAGCCGCGGCCGGGTTGACGGTAGTGATCAGCTCCTGCAGTACTATTTGTATGGAAATGTTCAGACCAACGCGTCCTGCGTCCTACACGCGCTATCTGGGCGGTGTCTGCACGCGCTATCATATAGAGATACAGACCGCTAACGTGATCGCCGCCGGGGACGCAACCGCGGCCGTGGCAGAACGCGTTGGTTTGGCTGTACCTTTAGAATATTTATTCGAAGGTCGTTACATTATAATATAAAGTATTATACCCGAAGGATTAGACACAGGTATATATTGGACACTAACATTTCGCTGGGGCTTTTGGTCCTAGTATGCAGCGTATACAGGGAGCAAACTATTTCTCACGATATTTTTAAGATTTTCATTGTACATAATATATTTATCCATGTTTTAACAGCAGCTTGCTTAACTAAATTTGGTCAGCATGGTGAACGTATGAGTCCTTATTTTGAATAGCAATACACAATACGAAAAGAAACCATCGATGTCAGTCGGAAAGATAAAAAACTCGACTAGATCGCAGCCGACTTTAACCCTTGACTCGGAATACGTAAGCAGAGTCATTTATCAACTTATGGTGTGACCATAGCTTTACGAAAATTTTGGACTGCTAAAAAAGCAGTTCCTGGTATTTTTAGAAATTTTATAGAGAGTAATTTTTCTATATTATCTCCTGGGCAAAGAACTCAGTGGCGATTGGTGAGGCGATTGGTGGAGGCAGGTTTGTGGCCACTTATTGTTGGAACTTATCAAGCCCTTAAATTTTCCAAATTGATTTAAAGTGGCTACGGCTTATTGGGTTTTTCGAAGCACGGCTACTCTGTAAAATGGAAATATTATAAACGTTACCCCATCTCAGATTAAAAGCGTCAAACACTGTTCAATTTTGGAGATCAATTCAAAGACTATTTCGTTAAACTAAAATACATAAAACAAAACAGCAAGGAAGGAAACAACCTGTAATGAATGTTGTAATTTGTGAATAAATAAACAGTAAATTAAATTAAAAACAAAACTAAATGAATAAAATCCTCTTGGTCGGTACTACTATGGCAGTGAAACCCTACCAAAAAGGCTGTATGGCCAAACTTATTCCTTGGTAAAGTGGCATCCAGCCCGGGTCGATTTTCCGAGACTTTGGTATATAAATTTCTAAGAAATGTAATGCGTATGTAAACAAGGTGAACCGCCACTTGGTGGTGGTCCCGAGTAAAAACTGGATGCCATATTGTTAAATCTACAAAGCGCGTGAGCATGCGCCTATACCTATATTGTACCTTGTAACTAGTATATACATATAGAAGATGTAACATAATTAACACAAGACCTGGAAGTAGTTTGTTCTTAATCAGTAGCTTTTCTCGTTCTGTTCGCTGTATTAAACAAAATTTGATAATTACTCAAAGTATTACGCACAAGTCAGGAGTCTCCGTAACCGGCGAGCGTGTATGAGAATAGGGGAAGCCAGAGAGGTATGTAAGGAAAGAGCCTGTTGGAACTCTGTACTCTCTGCCTACCCCGTAAGGGATCTCGCGTGATGATATAGATAAATAGATTACGGCTATTTTGAATGTATCTCTATTACACATACCTCAATACGCATACAGCGGTTAATTAATTATTAAACATTATGGTTAATTTGGGTACCAAACAGCTTAAAAAAATGGTAGAAAACTCCTTAAAATTGGAAGTTTGATTTTCGTATTGAATTCGTAAAGCAATAATCTAATTGGGGTGTCTGAGGTCTTGCGATATTTATGTTACACCTTGTATAGCTACGTAGGTAAGATGCGCCCGCGCAGCCGTCCTTTTGATTTGTCAGTTGTAGTACTAGCCGCTAGACGAATAAACGCATGCCCGTTCATTAAGAAACTGTTTTGATTTTCTTGTCCCTGGTACCCTGCTAACACATATTGTGCAAAATCGGGCTGTCTGGCGATCTTTAGGGGTGGCTCTTGTCTTGCAATGAACGTCTATCGGCTGATACTGACGATGATGTAATTTACGGTCCATTTTTACTAGTTCCTTTCCTAATTCTACTGAATTTGGCCTCTCATATAACCTGGTTGCCGATAATGACATGCTAGCATTAACTGATGTCCGTATCGCCCCTACAAATAAAGCCTTGTAAGAAAGAAGACCGTCTATGGCTTAAGAAGAAGAAATAATCTAATGATCGTACATCGATAGCGACCTTAAGGAGCATGCTAACACCTATCCAAATATTTTTCTTAGTATTTGTGTGTTCAAAACTAAATCTAACCTACTTAAATACTTGCCATTTTAATCGCCTCGCATCATAAAAAATACATATCATACAGATAATCAAATTTTATTAACCAACCATAAATAGATAATAACACGAACAAAACCAACCAACCAAACCGCATTACATTTATGAATCATCACCTATAAAAATGAACTCTAAAACAGTCCATAAAACGACAAAAACGATTGTGGCACTAACATTAATAAATATAAATCTCTTCATCTTCCATAACACTTGATGCTGAGTGATGGCGGGCCGGCGCGTTTGTGGGGGGAGTCAGGTGCGTACGCGCAGCCAGCGCGGGCATTTGTCACTGTACCCGACGATTATTCATCTCATTGGAACATTAGCGGTCTCGAGAACTAATCACACTGACTAATGGAGCCCCCCGTCGTCACTTCCTAAGTTTCACACTCGATCCGTGTGAAACGCCGCTAACGATTGACGTTTTAGAGTCGGTTCTGATACGGTTGACGGGGACGAATGGTCTGTTATGATCAATGAGTGTACCAATTAAAGTGATCGGTAGGATCTTGTCACTTTCGAGGTTATTATAAGGTGATGGTGAGGCTGTGTAATAAATGAAGCTATATGCATACTCACCTAATAAAATTGAATGTATCGAAATGTTTGCCGTGACTCATAGTGTTAATTCAGAATCGTTATTTAGCGCCTCTAATAAAAATTATCAAAATATACCCTGCCTCGTTGGTCTACTAGCGTATGGTTGTCGAATTATTATCAAAAGCTGTTAGTAGTCTGGTATCGCAGTACAACATAATCTGGCTCTCTGTTACAGTGGGACCTAACGTTGTCCGGGAACTGTGGATGTACACAATACATCTCTGCATCCCTCCTTGGGAAATATATGTGTGTGACGGTATTTGAATTGATAAAGAAATAATAATTTTGCTCTGCCTGTGTTGTTTTATAGAGTAAAATATCGGTAGAGTAGTATATCGGTATGGGTAGAGAAGTAAAAGTATTCTACTAATATTATTTTATTGAAAGTTTATATGGTTGTTACTAACACCGTCACGCCTATATTCCCCAGCGGGGGTGGCAGAGGTGTACTGAGTACATCCACGATTCGCCGACGATGTTAGGTCCCATGTAATAGGGGGCGAGCCTATTGCCATATACCGGGCACAATTCCAGACTCCGGACTCATACTGGGAATTTTTCGTAAGAAAAACTACATTTGTCCGACTTAGGATTTGAGCCCAGGACCTCATGATCACAAAGCAATGCGCTTTGCCACCAGACCAATGAGGCAGTCAGGTGGTTGTTACTAAATCATGAAAAAACGGTAGAATGGATTTAGATGAATTTTGGCACACAGATAGGCTATTATCTGGATACATAGGATACTTTTTATTCCGGAAAAAATTAGGTTCCTGTCTAAACTCAACGTGGACGAAGTCGCGGGTAGAAATTAGTAGTCTAAATATTACTTTGCCTCCCCCAAGAGTGGGACGTATAAATAAATAGGTAAAATTTGCGAACATCTGTTTAAATTATGATGAGTCATTTTAAATTATCACAAATATAGTCTTGTAAGAACTGCCTCGTTGGTCTGGTGGCAAAGCGCATCGCTTTGTGATCACGAGGTCCTGGGTTCAAATCCTAGGTCGGACAAATGTTGATTTTCTAACGAAAAATTCCCAGTACGAGTCCGGAGTCTGGAATTGTGCCCGGTATATGGCAATAGGCTCGCCCCCTATTACATGGGACCTAACATCGCCGGCGAAACGTGGGTGTACTCAGTAAACCTCTGCCACCCCCTCTGGGGAATATAGGCGTGACGGTGTATTCTGTTTAAATTTCTCAGATAAACTAGCAGTTTGAATTTTAAAATGATCCTGTGTAAGGACAATTATCATTTGTAGTACCTACTCGGGCATATTGCTAAGATGTAACCAAATAGGTAACCCACACAGTTATCGGCGGTTAACCATCGCCGGCGTGGCTTTTAACAGAAACTGACGACACGTACCCCTCACAGTAATGATAAAGCTGAGGTTTATGTGCATGCGCGTACGCAGGCCACGGCGAGCGTACTGCCAGCAAAAAAGTACACCATAAACAGAACGTTTATGGCGGCAAATAAAGCCTTCCCCGTAGTCCCGTAGTGAATTATTGCTTTATTGCTTCAGAAATATTTCACAAACAGAAAATATTTTATGATTCTCCAGTTAAGAGCGGTCATATATCATTTTAAGCCATAGATAATAAAATTCGTAAGTTGGCGTGAGCCGGACAAAAGTGCAGAAACGGGAAGCCTCGGGTGTCACACGTGAATTAAACACCGTCACCGCACACGTGGCCACGCTTTGAAACAAATCTATATGCGAAATCAAATAAATACGCAAATTTTGGAAAATTATTAAGTAAGTGATAACCTAAAAGTAAAGCCAACTTTGCGATATTTGGAAACTATTTAGTAAGTACTTACCTAAAAGTAAGACCAACTTGGCGAATTTTGGAATATAGTAGGTACCTCAAACCTGTAGTATTTTTTTGCGAGCGTTATTTATGTTCTATGGTGTATTTCCAGCCTTGACAGTGCTGTTATCGTGTTTTGGTACATTTATGAAGTCAGTACTTACCATTTCTAAATTAAGAACCTATTATGAAAGGCTGTTTATAAGAGCCACACGAGGTATATAATTATGGATAGAACCTATTGGCATATTATTATAAACTTAATTTGGCACATACATACATTATGTTCTGATAAGTATTTAAAGTCGTTTTCACGTGAAGCTAATTTAGTCACCTATTTAAATCGCCAGTAATTGTACTCCAATCCTTGGATAATTTTAACCTACTCGCTAAGTAGTGAGAGTGAGCAATGGATATGAAACTGGCAAGAATGTAAACGGCGGCAAGAAGCAGACTGTTCATGTAAATTTTACATATCCAAAATCTCCCTTAGGTCTACATTCCTGCTCACTATTATACGAATGGGTTGTATGTGAATCAGGATTGAGTAACACTTGCCTATTACTATATTTTATGCTTACACATGGTGTATCAGGGAAATAATTCTTACTTTTTAGAAATAGTGACTAAAATTAGAATTACTATGTTTAACACTGTAGTCCTTTTACCTATATTAAATGTTAGATTTGCCTACTAAGGTACTAATTACATTTTTGCACCTACAATATTGTTTTAACCCTAAAACGACTCGTGGAATTTCGCGTTTCGTCTGCTTCGAAACATAAAATTGTAATAGTTAATACCGAACGGAATCGTTAACCGAGTGAACACTGTAATTGGAGGACATTAAAATACCCAGTTGTTATACCTGACTGTTAAATATTTTACCGTGGGCATTAGTCTTTATTATTTGCACATGTGTTACAATGTACGCGCCCGATACTGCACGGCTGATCATATACCTACTTATTAAGTATCGTCACCGCATTGTCCCCGCGTCTGTTCAACCATTTTATGCATTAGCTGACTCGTAAACAGGATTGCTTTGCTACACAGATTTTTTTATTGTAATCTAGACATCATTGCATGGTGGAAAAAGTCAAAAAATGTTCAAGAGACATTGTCCAAACATGTGCCCGCTAGCTAAACAAAACAGCGTCGCCGAGTTGATTCGGCTCGCTCCGGGAGCGGCTGCGTGCGAGACAAAAGAAAGTCGCCGTACCGTTCCCCGAACGATGTGGCACATTTACGACAACAAATTTGTAATTGTCGAAATTTTTTCAAACAAGTCATGCACAATTCCCGGAAGGCCGAGGGCTTACTGAAGGTGGGTGGTAATTACGTTAAAATATCAGTACACGCATTTAGTTTGCAGTGTCATTAGGACGCAAATTTTGACGGAAAACATTAGCACTCATTGAAATATTATTGCAATCGACTTTAGCGGGTTATCATCATCCATTACGTCTTAAGGTTTATCTTTGACAACATTATAAAATACGCAAGAAGTTAAAATGTATCCGTATGTTGTAAAAAATAATGAATGTTTTGTTTTTGTTGTTGTAATGATTTAAGACAAGACTTGTACGTAATGACTTTTATACAGATATGAATTATGAGGGTTTGATTATTTTTTATCGAACATGGAGTTCATGAGCGTAGAGGCGACCAGCGCAACCTGCGACAAGCGTCAGCGTTGAGTGTCAAAAACAAATGTACCTATGAGTCAGTACGAGCAAGGTCATGAGGTCGCGGTGTGGTTGCGCTGTAAGACTCTTTTTGTGTGTGTGTATGGGAATGTTCTACACTGTTGGCCGAGGGCACCAGTAAGGAGAACAAGCGCGCAACAACTACGCGCCAGCCAGAAGAGCAAATGGGGGATGTGGCTCAAGGACGCCACAAGGGAACGACCTCGGCTTGAGCTGTCGCTATGGGGGAGGGCAACACTAGGTATCTCGCAATGGTGCTCTGCACCGACCGGCGGTGAAGAGATTCTTCGGCTTTGCTGGTGAGTTTGGTGTCGAATCCTGCGCCGTGAGACTCAGCAATTGTCGCCATTACCGACTTTGCACGAGAGTTATCGAGTATTTAGGATGACAAGAATAAATGTATGACTAATTTATAGATGGGACTGGACCACACTGATGATATTTTCATCCAAAGGAACTACACGTTTGAGAATCCCTTTTTACACGACTCCCTCAGCACAATAAGGATAATATTTTTTGAGTGTATGTGTGTGACATACATATGTTGGCATACGCGCTGCGGCCTAAACAACTCGATGGAATTTAATATATAAAGTATTGTTAGAATTATCTTACTTGTGGAAATATAATAGCATGCAATGCAAAAAACAATACATCTTTTTTTATTAAAAATAAGGCTGAAATAAGGCTATTTTTAAATGATCAAAAATGGGGTAAAAATCTATAATTATTATATCTCTCCATACACTGTCACACACTGTCAGTTATGTACGATGCGGCGCAAACGCAACCCAATCGAGAAATTCTACATTCGATAAAAAAAATTAGACACTCAAAAACGAAAACTAAGTCCTATGCAGTCCATTTCAGTGAGCATTCGCAATATATTAACCTGCCTTGTCGGGGTTGTTCATGTAATTTTTCAGTGTTGGCAGTGCAATCGGAAGTGCACCGGCGGCGTCTGCCTTTTTGTTTCTGCCTCGGTCGAGCCAGGGCACTATTTACTATGACAAATTAAACACGTAACGCGGCGCGTTATGATAACTCCTCCATATATTATTAGGGTAGTACAAAAGGGGTGTTGGACTCGATCCATATATCAGTTGTCTAGTACAAATACAGGTTACAGTCCAAAAAACAGCCCAAAAATAAGAGCACAACTATGGATGTAATCTTATTTCGAATTAGTTCGACCAATCTTACCGTGAGGACGCGATGATACAGTTTGCTAAGATAACAATAATGAAAATATAATAAAAGATAAAATAAACAAGTTCTATTTTTACGTTTATTTATATCTACGGTATAAATATATCGCTTACTACCAGTAAACAGGACAGAGCCGGTCGTCGGCGATACCTGGTAAGAAGACCTTATCATATGTTCTATATTTCGTCATGATGATAATGATAGTCACCGTCACGCCTATATTCCCCAAGCGGCAGTGGCAGAGGTGTACTGAGTACACCCACTTTTCGCCGACGATTTAGGTGCCATGTAATAGGGGGCGAGCCTATTGCCATATACCGGGCACAATTCCAAACTCCGGACTCATACTGGGAATTTTTCGTTAGAAAATCTCCATTTGTCCGACCTAGGATTTGAACCCAGGACCTCGAGACCACAAAGCGATGCGCTTTGCCACTAGACCAACGAGGCAGTAATAAAAAGAACTGAGGTCATTAATAAATTTTAAACTATTTTCTGCAGTTGCTAGCTAAGATTAAGTATATCCAAATGCGGCAATTTTTTGCTGTCATTTTGTTAGTGATGCGTAATCCAGTAGCAATAATATATCGATATACTAAAATTACACGATCATTTCCCGAAGTTATCGCAATGCGTCGCGTTTGGTCATAGTGAATATGTGCCCTGTGATGGTTTTCGGAAGCGAGGTCGCCAATCACGGCCATTCGAATATCGAACAATTTTTCACTTTTGAGTTATTATTAACATCACTATTGTGGGGTCGGTCCAATCTTGAGTATTGTTTTATGTTGTTCATTTCTTTGATTCGATGCTTTGGTCAAATTTGGTCATTTAAGCACAGTATTTAGAAATAATTATGTTGTGAATCATGACCCAATTAGCCTGGATTATCTCAATGTGCACTGGAAAACGAGAAATGTGTCCGAGGATTTGGTTTACGCAGGAACTCCAAAAGACACATCGTGACGAACTATCTCGAAGAGCAGTAGCTATACGCTATGAATGTTTTCTTCGAAAAGAAGGATCATTGACTCTGGATCTGGAGAAGCCCGGACTGGAAAACCAAAAACAAAATCGACTAAGTCCTCACTAATCAAAAGTACATCATCAAAGACGTAAACGTTCTCAATCAAGTGACCGCTGGCAGCGACCACAGAATATTAAGTGGACTACCGCTATAAAATCGATGGTCTCACTGGGCAAATGTCTTCTCTCACAAATCGAGAGAGTTTAGGTTATACTTTACCACGCATGTCCAGCAGTCCAGTCCATAAATCACTGACATAGCACTCAGAATTGCTAAGTGGCAGCGGGCGGGACACATCGCTCGTAGAACTGACGGCCGTTGGAGTAGAAAGACTCTCGAGTGACAACCACATACCGAAAGACGCGAATTGGGCAGGCTTACTACAAGTTGGACCGGTGACCTCATGAAGGTCGCGGGTGGAGGGTGGATGTATACAGCTCAGCCGGTTGCTGTGGCTGTTTTTGGAAGAGCTCTTTTTCCTGCAGTGGACGTTTTTCCGCACGACGAAGAACACAGGTTCAGTGCGGATTGTAGGGGACAGGTTTGTGGCCACCAGCTGCTTAAACTTATCCTGGCATCCATACGGCTTGGCTTCTTAACTACCTCATGAAATGGTAACCGTGCGTTCTGCAACGCGGATATGCTTGATATGAAGATGCTACAAACGCTGACCCGTCTCTGACTGACCGCGCCGAACGCTGCTTAACCTTGGTAACTGCTAAGAATACCGCGGTCTCACATCCCAATAAGCGCTTGTATCTGTTTGTTTATATTAGCCCTGTTAAGAAACTGTTCCACCGTTGAGCTCGGGCCTCCTCTAAAACTGAGAAGGTTAAGGCCATAGTCCACCACGCTGGCCCAGTGCGGGTTGGCGAACTTCAGACACGTTCCAAAAATTCTTAGGCATGCAGGTTTCCTGTTTTCCTTTACCGTTAAAGCAAGCGATAGTTAACTTTTAATACGCACATGTCTTCGAGAAGACAGACGTGCGTGCCTGGGTTTGAACCCGAGACCTCATACTTTGCAGTCCAACGGTCTAACCACAAGGCTATCAATGCTAGTTTATTGTCTATCTGTATGTTTAGATGTTTGTTACTTTCAAATTTCGTCCAAATCCATTCAGCTAGTTTTGCATTATTGAGTAATCAATACCCAACAAAATATAGTTTTATATCTACATACGTTGTTGCATACAAAAATGCTTTTAACATTTGCAGTAAATTTCCCAACAACACGGTCTATTTATTAAATTGTAAGTCCCATCGGTCGAGTGTGGGAAGTTTTCGCTTTCACATATACAATGTGAGCGAATATCATTAAATCATTACTCACATATCCAAAATTCACGTTCATTACTCCGTGAGAACTTATTGTCTAACTTGACATGTAATCTTTTAACGGAATGTCACATGATGTGTAGTATTAACTATCTATCTATATTATTACGCCAGATTCCTTGCGGGGTAGGCAAAGAGTACAGAATTCCGACAGGTCCTTTCCTTACATACCTCTTTGGCTTCCTCCACTCTCATAGTTCGTCTCATACACGCTCGCCGGTTACGGAGATTCTTGACTTGTCCTTCAGATAAGACTCGGTCTATTTGTATAGTATTAACACCTAAGTTTATTAAGTTGACGAGTCGTTGGCCTAATGTCGAGGTCCTGGGTTCAAATCCTAGGTCAAACATTATGTAGTTTTTCGATTAAAAAATCCCGGTATAAGTCCGACGTACGGAAATGTGCCCGGTATAGTGGCAATAGGCTTGCTCCCTATTACATTGGGGCCTAGCATCGTTTGCGAAAAGTGTACACAGAACACCATTGCCACCCCCCTATGGGAAATATGGGTGTGACGGTGTTATTATTTATAGTTACATTTGGTACTTACCTACATATTCATTGTAAGCAGAGATGGGCAAAATGTGATCAGATTAATGATTACATATGCATTTTGTAATATTCAATCATGATTAAAGATTAAAAGTGTAATAGTAATTGTTGAATATTACAAAATGTAATTATAATCGTTAATCATTAATACACCATCACGCCTATATTCCCAAGCGGGAGTGGTTAATCATTAATCTGATTACATTTTGCCCATCTCTGATTGTAAGTCGAGTTTGTGGTAGGTGATTTTACGTGAATTGTGTGAAACAATACTACGGTATAACTAGCCTTACCTGGGCTGAGCTTAGCCAGGTTGCAAACATTTTGTATCTATTCTGTAAATCGATATCGATAATATATAAATACACTCTCTATTTATAATTATCTTTTTCCGCAATCGATATCACCTTTTTCTAACCAGAAGGCCTAGACAAGTTGCAAGCGTTTTGTTTCTATTCTCTTGACGCAATCGATAGCGCATTGTTTTGACCACGTGACTTTTCGTTGCAAAATGCCATTCCCATACATTTGCCGCTTTCTATTAGCGTTAACGACTGTAGATTGTCAACTTGGCTATAGGCGCAGATGACTTTTGGTTGCAAAATATTATTTCCTACTTACACTTCTCAGGTTTCTTTTAGTGTTAATGACTGTAGAAAGTTGACTTGACGGTTGTGATACATTTCCTATCACGTTATTTTATTCTTTTCAATTATGTAAATACCAATAGCGCTAATACATTCCTCTCTACTACCTTTCACTTCCAGATTCAGGTAAATGCTAATAAATAGATTAACTCTTTATTGTACAGCATTAATATAACAAACGGTAAATAACATTATAAGTAAGTATACAATATTAATAACTCTGAATACACTAATATAATTATATCAACTATAATAGATTTTACATCACAAATAACCTGTTCAGATTCCTTTGCTAATACTAGATGACATTTTATTTAGGCATCGACTTCAGTAATAATCCATAGTAATGTCGTCTATTTATAACCAATTCATTAACAACCATAAAACTCTCACATTACATCTCCTCACGCGAACTACGGAGTAACGAAGTTTAATCGCCCCGCCAGTGGCGCGTAACTTAATTAGAAAAACTCCATTTTGTATCACCATCTTAATAACACGCACCAAATGTTGGCGCTACCTGATTTTTGTGAACATTTCTATATTTATACTGGAAGGGCCGTAAGTTTGTTTAAAACCATTTGTCGTTTATTTTTACAAGCTTTTATTTAACTTGCAATCTGTCTGTCTGTCTTTCCATTTCAAATCTTGTGATCCATTTCTTAAGTACTGGCGGGCATCCGATTAAGCTAAAATTTGGCATACGTATGTAAGTTCTAGAAGCAGTGGTAGCCTAGTGGTTAGACTATTGGACTGCTAAGTCAGAGGTCTCGGGTTCAAACCCAGGCATGCACCACTGTCTTTTCGAAAACAAGTGCGTGTTAAAAAAAAAACAAAAATAATTTATTCTTTCACAACTTTTAAAACTTTTAAAACAATGTTCGAGTCTCCTTTTTAGTATAAAATACCTGTAGTTGGAGACCCCGCTCTTCCACATCCAGTGAACTTATACTAATAGTATTGATTTATTATTAAGAAAAACAGAACTTAATCTAAAGTGTAAAATAAATTAAGCATGCAGGTGTGTGTGTATGTGTGCGTATGTGCGCGGTCGCGCGCGCCTGTTTGTGCGTGTGTGTGTGTGTGTGTGTGCGCTTGTGCACGCGGGTTTGTATGTGTGTGTGTGTGTGTTGGCGTGCGTATGTGTGTGTTGGCGTGCGTGTGTGTGTGTTGGCGTGCGTGTGTGTGGGTTGGAGAGCGTGTGTGTGAGAGAGAGTATGTGTGCGTTAGTGCTGTAAAAAGCGTTACGTTAGTTATGATACATAAAGCGTTAACTTCTCAGTCTCGTCGTAGGTCAGCATGCTTAGCCATTTCATTATTATTTTTATACATTCATAGTACTTTTTAGGATAAATATTTAGTTTTTTATTAATTGTGTTATATAAAAGGGAAGATTGTTTAGCTTGCTGTCGCCTGGCAAATATTGATTTTATTTTGTTACTGGGGGCTACACTATGTATCCTTCTCTTCTCGAGTAATGTCGGGTCATATGTAAGGATCTTATGAAGTTTTAAGACGGTATGTAGGATATATAGTTAACGAACTGTAAGCAGGTCACATAACCGATATAGATCTTCTGTTGGGTAGGTAACCAATGGTTTTAGAAACATGACTTTTAATAAACATCTTTGGGCTCGCTACAGATCCAAGAACTTCATTTTAGTAGCACCTCCCCATATACGTATGCAATATGTCAGGATCGATTGAACCAATTATATGTAAATTTGATTAATAATTTTACACGTAGCTACATGCCTCAAAGTTTTAAAAAGCCACATATATTTCCTTAGTCTAGTCATAATGAGTTCAATCTGCATATACCAGGACAATCGTTGGTCGATAATAACTCCAAGGTATTTTACATTGGTCACTTTTTGGATTTGGACACATGAACAGACGTTGTGTGGGTTATTAAATGTATGAATTTTTACACTAAAAGTTGGTTGCGACCGGTTATATTTTGTAAAACATAACCGGTCGCAACCAATATATAGTTTGATTTTGAGGTGTTAAGCGTAAGCAAATGTGTATTAAGCCAACTAGCAACGATAGCCAGTCCCTTTTCAGTGTTGAGTCGCACATCCTCCCAGCTGTTACCAGTAAATACTATTGCAGTATCATACATATTAAAAATTAACTATCACTTGCTTTAACGGTGAAGGAAAACATCGTGAGAAAACCTGCATGCCTAAGAGATTCTCGAATGTGTGTGAAGTTCGCCAACCCGCACTGGGCCAGCGTGGTGGACTATGGCCTAAACCCTCTCAGTCTGAGAGGAGGCCCGTGCCCAACAGTGGGACAGTTTTTTAACAGGGCTATTATTATGTAAGTTCGGTGACAATACAATGATATGGTACCATGGAGCTGATGATGGAGTCGGAAGGTGGCCATAGCAACATGTTAATTATTCAACGTATCCCCTCGTGTTTACGCTTGTTAGATTGGTACTGACAAGTACTATACAACCAGATAGTGTTCAGGGTCTGATGATGAAGCCGAACGGTGGCCAATGGAACTACCCAACTACTCAATATAAACCGCCGTGTTTGGGATCGTTGGATTTGCCTTGACGAGTACTTTAGACCCGGATGGTGTCTAAGGTCTAATGATAGAGGTGGAAGGAAGTCATAGGAACTCTTTAATTAAGCAAGATATCTTCGTTGTGTTTTTGCTATAAAAGCTTGTTTTTAAGAAGGTATTTTTAATTTCAATTATTTATTATGAAATTTATAAACTAATGTAATGAGTTGATATAATGCAATAGTGTTAATTTTATGACAGTTATCTCAGGGAGAAATTATATGACCATTATTATAAACTTTCTTTGTCATTACTTCATTTATATTACTACTTTCACATCACTAAAGTGAAGTATCGATAAAATGTTATAGTAGCTTAATTATTATACATATCTTAGATATAACACGAGGATTTTTTTTGTTTTTCAAAAACAAATATTGTCACGCTTATAATTACCTAAACGGGGAGGCAGACATATAGTCTGTATACGCACAGATTGTTTGTGATGTTAGATCACGAACGTATAAAAAGCCTTTCTTTTATACGTTCATGAGTTAGATCCTAATGTAATGGGGCGACCCTATTACCGTTATTCCTGGCTTAATTCCAAACTCCGGACTGCTAGTACTTTTGTTTGATATAAATAATCCAATAGCAGGGCCTCAAGTCTACTATTTTTACGTGATTTATAATCATGACATGCTACAACAATTATGCCAAAAGTCTCTAATCTACTAAAATCTTTATGGTCTTATTAACAAATACCGTCAATTGTTTCAATTGGTACTTGTATGGAAAAGTATAATGATACCATTGAATTAGAATATCTAAAAATTGTTAATACTAACAATTATGATGTCAATGATCGAGAATTTCACTAAAATTGCAATAGCAGACTTGGGGCCCAGGTTGTCCTACTTATGTTTGGAAGCAGAACATAACTTACGCCGATAGAACAGCGGGGCAGTTTCTCTCATCATTATCTTAAAATTTCTCAGCTTAGGCGCAGAATAAAGTGTTGGTTAACAACTTTCTTAGCGCTAACATATTTCAAGTCACTACGTTATACAAAACTTATCTATGTTAAACACGATATTTATTACCCTAACGTTTCCAGTGAAAATGAGTTTCTTCGTACAAAAAAATGACCTAATACTACCAATTACAAAAACTGTAACTGGTCCAGAATAAATAATGAAAAATCGTAAGTAATGTGTTGTGAGTTGTCGACGCGACCGCTGCAATTAGCCGCGTCATCCATCACGCCGTCGCGATTAGTTCCCGGCCAGAGCCGTATTGTGCCCGTAACGGGTTGCAGGTAATCTAGCCAACCCATTATGTGTCTGTGTGCCTGAAATCGACTGTAATTAAGTATTATGTTGAGGTTCTAAGCTTCAAATTTGAATATTTTGGTGTCAAGCGCTAGCTAATTAAGCGGCTGTCGGATCCTCTCCTGTACCGAACTTTCTATATGCTTTCTAAACTTCTTTACCCAAACACACAAAGCTGGATATTAGCGTGACACTAGTAAGTAAGAGTGCTGTCATAAGTTGTGCAGCGTGAGAAGGATGGCAAATCAACTCGCTAGCGTCATGGTTACGTAATTTTTTCGTGCTAAGCCCTCAAAAGACGGAAAAATTTGGAAATGACAATTGACGATGAAACCTCATGTGGTCGGGCTTGGTGTTATCCAGTGCGGAGAAAGAATAGAGTCTAGGACCTCAGCTTATGTTGTGGGTGAACCGCTTACATCCCATTAAATCTTTATCCGTGTGGTCTAAGACTCGTTAGGATGTCGAGAAGTAGAATAACGTCTTTCCTTTTATGCATATGGTACTCGTAACGTGGTTGAAAGTGGAATAGATGTATGAGGCTGATTCTTGGGCTCCCCTGTTGAGATGCTACTGGTGATACTAATTGGCTTTACGACCAGCATAGCTGGCGTCTGAAATACATACATATGTATGTACGTGCGTGTTACGGATTTATCACGCTGTAACGACTTAAGTAAAAAACAATTCCTGTGCTTCGGGAGGCACGTAAAGTCGTTGATACCGGCAGCTACTTAATGTGGTAGTCGTTAGGCCGAGATGGATGTTTCGGTCGGCTTGATAAGTCCCGACAGCAAGCCAGAACCTGTATCCATTAAGCCACAATGAGTTTCCCAGGTGGAGTGTGACCTAATCTCTCTTATCACGATTGGTGACAGAAGACCTCTGCCTAGCAGCGGGATAGTATCTACCGATTTTTTATACGTATAAAACCGGAATCTAATTGGGTGTGTCCACCTTAAAACATATAATCTACTCACTTTCATTTTATTTTTCCGGTGTGTGCATTGTACACTCATAGAAGTAGGCAACTTTTGGTCAAAGTAGGTGTAAGTTTTAGTCAAATATATTTACAGAAAATCTCTAACGGCGTAGTATATAAAAATATTGACATTTTTAATTTACTTCGATATACTTCTGTATTTTACAGTAGGTATATAATCAGCGAATAGCAGTGAAGTTAGTTTTGAGATATTCAATTGAATAAGCTTGCATCCAATAAACCGAAAATATGCTTGAAGAGTTGAACTTAATAATTTTGTTTGGATGGGATCATGTCACTTAGTTTTCGCGGTATTCTCTCGTTATTAAAAGTGTAGTTAGTTATTATAAAAATAGACCGAGTCTTATTTGAAGGACAAGTCAAGAGTCTCCGTAACCGGCGAGCGTGTATAAGACGAACTATGAGAGTGGAGGAAGCCAGAGAGGTATTTAAGGAAGAACCTGTTGGAACTCAGTACTCTCTGCCTACCCTGCAAGGGATCTGGCGTGTTGATATGGATAGATTAAAGGTGTATTAACTTAGGAGTATAAATAAAACCGTTACTTAATTCGTAAAACAAGGCACCGTTTTTTTACACTTGCACAGACACAGTAAATTGAAATTTACACAAAAGGAAGATAAAGAATATTGAATTGCTTAATAATTACAGAAATAAACTATCTATTGGGAGATACCAAATCAGTTAATGTATTGAAACAATTGCAATCAAACAACAATCACCTAGAACTTGTAGCTTAAGGCTTTTTGGCAGGAAATCGAAGAGTAATGTCGTCAATTTGTTTTTATTTCCAAAACTTGTGTTATTTCGAATTATAATGTGTAATGTTGGTGGAATATTAAACATTATGTATTCGTATATGTGCATGAGTGAAGGTAATTGTAACAAAGTGATAAAACGTACCTTTTCGATTTCCCTCAAAACGTCGCAATTGGTATGTAAAGTATCCATCGCTTTAATATCATCGTTATCATCAAGTTCATCGGGGAGTTGAATTAATTTAGAAATGAATAGTTATATTCGTAATACTTGACGCTGGCAATATACGCGTCGTCGTGATGCCATAAACAAAAAAAAAACTTAACTTAAAAAGTTTGACGTTAGTGTGATACTAGCGACTTGGTATGCCATCCTTGTCACACTACAAATTTACTACATAAACATGAACGTGACAGCACGCTTACTCTCTTCTCATACGTTTCCAGAACTACAGTCTGCGGGGAGATGTCTGGCGCAGTAAAACTGAGTTGAAGGGCACAGGGTTAATTATCTCAGTTTCTTACAAAACCCAGGCACGACGCGTTTCTGGAAGCTCGTAGACACTTTGGTGTAAGACAGTGTTAGACTTCGGAGGGCAAAATAAACATATTGCTCCCAGACAAATCTCGTCGTAAGATTGAGTTCTTGGCAGAGCTACGGCCACTTCTTACACAGTTCCCGTTGGTAAAACTATCTATCTATCTATCTATAACCTCACGCCAGATCCCTTGCGGGGTAGGCAGAGAGTACAGAGTTCCAACAGGTTCTTTCCTTACATACCTCTCTGGCTTCCTCGACTCTCATAGTTCGTCTCATACACGCTCGCCGGTTACGGAGACTCTTGACTTTTCCATCTGACAAGACTCGGTTTATTTGGTCGTGGTAAGATAGTCTAGGTCTTCCCCGGTACCTGCATCCTTCCACTTTCACATTGTATATCTGTTTTGTCATTCTTTCCTCTGGCATTCTTTCTATATGCCCGAACCAACGGAGCATGCCCTTTCTCATCTTTACACCGATACTATCTTTCATACCTACTCGCTGTCTTACTATGCTGTTGCTAATGCGGTCGGTCAGCTTCACTCCGCACATCTTCCGCAGAGCTCGCATTTCTACCGCATTTATCCTACTTTCATTCTCCTTCTTACATACCCAGCTCTCGCTACCATATAACAGCGTTGGGACAAGAACTCCGTTATGTATGGCCAGCTGCGCCTTATGGTTTAAGTGCCGGCTCCCGAGTAGCTTTCCCATCGCACCATTCACTCTGTTCCCTGCACTCACTCTTCTCTCTATGTCAGCGGTGTATTTCCCATCCTTACTGAAGGCGCATCCAAGATATACAAACTCATTCACTTGCTCCAGCACATCGTTACCAACCACAATCCTTACATTCGTTCTGGTTTCTTCCCTTTCAAAAACCATAATCTTGGTTTTTTTCACATTCAAGTGTAAGCCATTGATCATGCAGTCGTCTTTCATAACTGTGACTAGTGTTTGCAGATCAGTGGCTGTTGGCGCTATTAAAACCGCGTCATCTGCATAAAGTAGATGGTTTACCACTAAGTCACCCATTTGTACACCTTCATTCATCGCTTTCAGTCTTTGAAGACTTTTGTCCAGATATATTATAAACAGTCTAGCGGACAACACGCAACCCTGCTTGACGCCGATTTTAACGTCAAACCAGGGTGACCTGTTACCACCCACCCGTACGCATGCCTTGCAGTCCACATAAGTGGACTGGACGGCTCGCAACAGAGTGCCATCTATACCATACTCTGGCAAAATGTCCCAAAGTCTCTTTCGCACAACTCTGTCAAATGCCTTCTCCAGATCTACAAAACCGCAGAAAACCTTCCGGCCCACTGCCAGATGCTTCTCTACGATGTTGCGGAGTGAGAAGACTTGATCCGAACATCCTCTTCCAGACCTGAAAAAAACCGTGGTATATCTGCGTGGAGATATCGTCTACAAGGTTATTGATCAGTCTCCGAGTGATTATTCAAAATCAGCAGAGCACTTATTTATAGAAGTTGATTTCACTCACAGCAAACTCCTTTTAGGTGTTTATTACAGTCCTTCTTGCCACATTGATTATTTTTCTTCTTTCGAGTCTAAACTAGAATATTTCTCTTCTCTTTATGATAATACTATTATTCTCGGAGACTTCAACACTTGCCTGCTTAAGGACGATATACGCAGCCATAAACTACATTTTCTTGTCTCTTCTGTCAATATGCATATCCTTCAGCGTAATGCTACACATCATGCTCCCTATAGCACCCCTTCTCTCCTAGATTTGATTCTAGTTTCTGATCCTGATGATCCTAGCCATGGTCAACTACCCGCTTGTTTTTCTTACCACGACCTTCTTTTTCTGTCTTATAAAATTCGCACTCCTAAATGCAAACCCAAATTTATTTTCCTTCACAGTTTCAAGAACATTAATATGGATCGTTTGAACGCAGATGCGGGTGATATTGACTGGTCTTCTGTCTACAGCTGCAATGAATTAGACACGAAAGTGGCTGCACGAAAATAGCTTACTTTCAGTTCTTTACAATAGGCACGCTCCCGTAAAAAGAGTGAGGGTAAAGCATTTTCCCGCGCCAAAGTCTCTTGGTATCGGTAAAACCCGCAGTGACGATATAGCTGATATTGATCCTAATGCAATAAACTAGCATTTCTCCAAATCGCCAATTACCCTTGACGTCAATACAAAATCTTCTACATTGAATAGTCTGTCTAATATTTCTTTGCCAAATTGTACTTTGTTTACTTTTTATCAAGTTACAGAAGGGGATACAAAGAAAATTATCCTATCCATATCCACTAAAGCGGTGGATGATGATGGCCTACATATTCAGATGCTTCTCCCCATTTGAAATATACTTGTTCCTGTCTTAACCCACATTATAAACCATTCCCTGGCAACAAGCTCATTTCCTTCAGCTTGGAAGAAGGCTCATGTCCTACCATTGCCCAAAATTGCTAATCCCACCGCTGTACCCCAATTTCGTCCAATTTCCATCTTACCTCTCCTGTCCAAGGTACTTGAGAGTGTTGTTCATGATCAACTGTCTTGTTATCTCTCCTCTAACTGCTTGCTAAGTCCTCATACCAGTCCGGGTTCCGTCCTGGCCATAGTACTATAACGGCGCTTTTAAAAATCACAGATGACATTCGTTTGGCTATGGAAAATAAACTCCTTACCATTTTGGTATTATTGGACTTTAGCAGTGCTTTGAACTCAGTTGATGTTGACATCCTTCTAGGTACCTTATCATCCTTAAATGTAACGTCTTCTGTAACTGAATGGTTTAACTCTTATCTTCGGGGTCGTTCACAGTCGGTCCGCTACAGAGAGGCTTCCTCAGAGTGGTGTAATCTGATTGTTGGAGTTCCCCAAGGTGGTGTTCTTTCTCCTCTTCTCTTCTCGGTTTTCATTAACGCCATCACAAAAAAATATCTTCACATTATCATCTCTATGCAGACGATTTGCAACACTATCGTCATTTTAAAATCAAAGAGCTCCCTGAGGCCATTGAAGCCATCAATAATGATCTAAAAAATATCAACGAGTAGGCTAAAACTTATGGCCTGTTAGTCAATCCCACAAAATCTCAAGCGCTCATTATTGGTGGCAGATACTACTATAACTTTTTGAATCAAGATTTTCTTCCACCAGTATTGTACGATTCCGTTCCTATAGCTTATTCCAAAAGTGTGTTATATTGATTGCCATCTTTCGTGGAATATTCATATTGCGGAAGTAAGCAGAAGAATATATTGCTCCTTCCAGTCTCTCAAACGGCTTTGAAATTTCTTGCCCTTTCAAAATAGAATAACTCTTGCTCAATCTCTTCTTCTTCCCCATCTGGACTATGCTGATGTGTGTTTTCTAGACGCGACGGAGGAGCTCCTCAATAAACTCGAACGACTTCAAAATTTGTGCATCCGTTTTATTTTTGGACTCCGAAAATACGACCACGTGTCGGAATTTCGAGCGCAATTGAGGTGGTTGCCTATTCGGCGTCGTCGAGATACTCACGTACTTTCACTTCTATTTTCTGTTCTCCACAATCCCAATTCACCAGCATATCTCAAGGAACGATTGAATTTCTAGTTCCTAGGGGAAAACCCTGTCGCACATCTACTTCCCTTCTTCTCCGTACTCCTAATCACACTTCTAGCCGCTATAATGGTTCTTTTACCGTCTACGCGGTGCACTTGTGGAACTCACTCCCGCATTCCATCCGCAATAGCATCTCACTGGACGCCTTCAAGAAGAGAACTAAGGAACATTTCCTGTCGTCATGGATTATATTTATCCGTATATAGTATTATCATTTATGTATTTGAATATATTTATTTATATACGCATACAAATGCAAATTATTTATTTTGGAACCATAAAAATGTACAAAATTAAATTGCGTACGATAATAGCTACATTAGTTAAAACTGTGTCGCAGCCATTAACGCCCACCTCCAGAAAAAGGCGCAGCCTTCCAACAGAAGATAAGTTGAGTATAAAATAGACATTGTTTACTTACATCTAACAACAATTAAAAAGGAGAAAAAAAAGGTAAGTGTGTGTGTGTGTGTGTGTGTGTGTGTGTGTGGGTGTGTGTTTGTGTACGTGTATGTATGCTTGAGTGCGAGTGTACGCTTATTTGGAAGAGTTAAACAGAGTTCATAAATATTAATTATGAACTCTGTTTAACTCTCTGATCTATCTGATTATAGGTAAGGGTATGTAACCAATTATCAGTGCGAATCTTACAGTCTCGTACCGCAAGGGGATAAATTTTGATTTCTTTATTTACTTTATTGTAAAGAACTGGGCTGAAAAAGTGATATAATCTCTTCACTACTTTTAATTTTACTAAATCAGTCTTACATACTATATCGAATCTCCTCTTACATACTCGATAATTTGGATTAAATACTAAGTCCCGGTGTTTACCTATGATGGTGTTCAAGACAAATGAGTGTCTAACGGTAGGTATTTTACATGTTTCATAGATTTCTTTTGTGGGAAATTGGACTGGTTTGTTTAACATGACCTTCAATACAGCCCTCTGAGCTCTTTCTAGGCGTAAAAACAAGCTCTTCCCTGCACCTCCCCACACAGAAATACAGTAAGTAAGAATTGAGTGGGTGAGAGCAAAGTATACAATTTTAAGAGTAGGGAGGTCAGCGGATGATCTTAAATTTTTAAATACAAAAATGAATCTTCTAACCCTCGATACAAGTGACTCAATATGCTCACGCCAAGACAAGGTGCTGTCAATCAATACGCCTAAATATTTTGTTGAATTAACACGCAAAATGCTGGTTTGACCACTAAGAGGGCAGGAACAGTTGGTACCTTCGCAACAATCATTGTGCACATAAAAAGTATAGGTCGCCGGCGGTTGCGATGATAGTCGTGGTGCAAAAGTCACAAAACTAGACTTATGTAAGTTAAGGGTGAGTAAATTATTTTTCAACCAGTTCACGATAATTTTTACAGCCAGTTCAGCATTCAGACGAGTTTCATTCCAGTTTGGTCCATAAACAAGTAGGGTCGTATCATCGGCATAGGTTACAATTTTTGAAAAGGCCAGAGGTAACTTACAGACATCGTTAATGTACAATAGAAACAGGGTAGGTCCTAGAACACTTCCCTGTGGAACACCGTAGTCCAGAATCTCTTCTCGACTAGTATAAATTCCAATTTTAACAATCTGGGAGCGACCGGTCAAGTAACTTTCAAAGATATTTAGAGGCAATCCTCTGACCCCAATGCTCTCTAATTTTCTTAGCAGAAGAGGGATAGAGACAGTGTCAAAAGCTTTCGAGAGATCCAGAAAAATTGCCAGAGTTTTTTGTTTGTCATTAAGATTCTTTGCTACAGCTTCAGTTAAACCCAGAACAGCATCTTCTGAACCCTTACTAGATCTAAAACCATATTGATTGTCGGCAATAATATTATGCGAGTTAACGTAATTGACAAGTCTATTGTTAAGAATCTTTTCTAATATCTTGGACAAAGTAGTCAGTACAGAAATGGGTCTGTAATTGTTGACACCGCCTCTGTCTCCACTCTTGTAAATCGGAAAAATTAATGCCCTTTTGAAAACTGTAGGGAAAATGCCAGAGCCGAGACAAATATTAAAAACATGACAAATGTATATATTTAGTTATATTTTATTATATTTATGTATGTATATTTAGTACTATTTAGTTAGATTTCTGTGTTAATGTGATATTTTGTATAATATAAATGGTTAGTTTAGGATATTCTATTTAATTCTACTGTAGGTACACTTGTTGCTATCCTCTACTCTATTTTCATCTCTCTATCGCTCTAAGATTTGCTGGAAGAAAACTCAATATTGAGTTAAGCTCGCCTTTGTACATTAACTTTCAATAAAATTGTTATTTGTTGTGTACAATAAAGAATTAAAATAATGTATGTATGTGTACTCGGTGCCTTGGATTCACCATGGCCGAAAGCTGTGAAAAGAAACCGAGGACATCTGCATTTACTGTGGAGAGCCGCACCTACGGGCAGACTGCCCGAAGTGTATAGACGGCGACCCACCAGTAATCCATAACTGCAAACAGGTCAAATAACACCGGATACAACGCATTCAGCTGGGAATGCCCCATAAAACAAAAATGGGATGGCATAGCACGATCTAGTGTCACGTATTGTTAACGATGTAGCCAACAAAAAAATAATAGACAGAGTCTTTAGAAACTTGGGCAGTAATAAAAACCAAAAATCGTAACCAACAAAATTAATTAACAAAAATATAAACCAAATGACAAACATTCGGACTAAATTAATAAGCAGCTCGAAAAACAACAAAACAAAAACGCTAAAATCATATATGAGGAAAATTGGAACCTATTCTGGGGGTAGGAAACCAATTAAAACCTAAATAAATAAATTGAAATCGATTCGACAAAAACAAATTAGGAAAACAACAATAAACAGTGAGACAGATACAAACACAGAGAACACCAGGAAAGAACGGACAGATATAAACTGAGAAATGTAACTGAATCAACTTTAAAAGAAATTCGGGAAAGACGTAACTATACGAACGATGCAAACATGGAGGTCTGCATCGACTGTTCACTAAAATACGCAAAAGAATGGAAAGCTGAAAACAGTTACAACATCAGATAACTATATCACACACAACACAGAAACAGAAGAACACGAAGAAAGAAATACGGAGAAAGGAAAGAAGAATCAGACAACATCTAGTCCACGAACCCACGCATTTAAACAATACAAAACATCATCCATGCAATATTAAAATAGGAACAAGATAAAAATTTTGTATAAATTATTAGAACTCGGCAACCATATCTTCCGCAAGACAATATATACATAGATAATAATATCTATGTACCTATTAGAAGACACTGGAGAGATCGATAGCAGGCTGCCGAACAACTAAAATACACCGAAAACAAAACAAATTTAACCCAAGTAAACATAATAAAATACCGAAATGCGGCAATAGAAAATAACAAAGTTAAACATATTTATTAAACGCAGAATGCGCGTGAAGTCCGATGGAATGTTGTGCGAGGCACAAGGGGGTTTCAGGTCTGGAAGAGGATGTTCGGATCAAGTCTTCTCACTCCGCAACGTAGAGAAGCATCTGGCAGTGGGGCGGAAGGTTTTCTGCGGTTTTGTAGATCTGGAGAAGGCATTTGACAGAGTTGTGCGAAAGAGACTTTGGGACATTTTGCCAGAGTATGGTATTGATGGCACTCTGTTGCGAGCCGTCCAGTCCACTTATGTGGACTGCAAGGCATGCGTACGGGTGGGTGGTAACAGGTCACCCTGGTTTGACGTTAAAATCGGCGTCAAGCAGGGTTGCGTGTTGTCCGCTAGACTGTTTATAATATATCTGGACAAAAGTCTTCAAAGACTGAAAGCGATGAATGAAGGTGTACAAATGGGTGACTTAGTGGTAAACCATCTACTTAAAAAGGTATCCAGGGCGGAATCATCAGCATTGCATGCTCAAGTGAGGAAGCGATCACCTGGCTGAGACATTACGATGGTCAAACCCTCGGAAATGTCAAGGTAAAGGTGATCAAGGACAGGGACTTACCCAGGCCTGTTAAAATGGCCTGGAAAAGAACAAAAATTAATGAGGAAGTCCCTCTGTCTGATGAACTTCAGATGCTCCAGCGGCTCCACAAAACCATCAACACGGACCGCTGGAGAGTCGTGAATACGACGACGGAGGGACTACTAGCTAGGAGTATTATACTCATGGACCAAGTCTCTGCTGACTTTATTAAGGAAGCGAGATATATGCTGCATGCGGGTCTTGAACGCAGCTATTTTAAGGTTCTCGAGACTCCCGGGGACAAAGAGGGAGCTGCGGAGAAACCCGCTGAACCGACGGTGAAACCTCCTACCGCTCCGGTTGAACCACAACCGGATCACCAGCGAAATGAAGGGACCGCGGAGGAACTGATGGAGGAAACGCTGCTTGCGGACCGTCCGGCCCCGTCGCCAGCTATGTCGACAAGATCGGACGGGCTTGCGGGCTTTGAAAACCTGGGCATTGCCTCGTCCCCTGCTGGGACGGATGAAATTGCCCTAGAGTGCAGCGATCTGGAGAGCTGCAAGTAGGGGAGTCCCTTGTCTGGACTTCCTGATCCGTACACAAACTCGACGGCAACGGAGCTTGGTCTAAGGTGTGTGCAAATAAATCTACATCATTCTAAGGCGGCTACGGCGATACTAGATCGCCAGCTGCGCAGGGTTACCTTTGATGTAGCACTAATACAGGAACCCTACATATATAGGGGACAGATACGGGGCTTAGATGGAGCGGGGGGTAACCTGTTCCATAACTGCTTAACCAAGGACATGAGGACTTGCATTTTTGTCAGAAATGGCATAAGTGCAATGCCTCTGTCCACTTTCTGTTACAGGGATCTCACCACGGTGAAATTAAAATTGGAAGGTAAAAGGGGCAGTCGGGATGTTATCTTCTCGGCTGCCTATCTACCCTACGAATATGCAGACCCAGTTACAACACAACTACGTGACTTGGTCGACTATTCCAGCACAAACAACTTTGAGCTCATCATTGGTTTTGATGCCAACGCGCATTACATCGTCTGGGGCAGCTCGGACACTAATCAGAGAGGGGAAAAACTTCTGGAATTTCTGGTAAATTCTCCTCTACAAATTTTTAACAAAGGCAATGAGCCCACGTTTGTGAATAAACGAAGGGCGGAAGTTATCGACATCACAGTTACCAGCAACAAAGCGAGTAAGAACATTGGCAACTGGCATGTCTCCAATGAGATCTCATCCTCAGATCACAATTACATATGTTTCCGGTACGAAGCTGAAACGAATTACATAAATGTAAAAAGGCGCAACCCCAGGAACACTGATTGGGCCGCGTACAAAAGAGACCTAAAGATAGAGCTTGGAAAGGTCAGAGGTAGGCTCAACTCCATATTAGATATAGAGTTTGAAGCAGATAACGTAGTTAGGGCGGTAAATAGCGCCTGGACTAACAACTGTCCGGAGAGTACAGTCCTAGCGAAGCGTGTACCGTGGTGGACGCCAGAACTAGCAAAGCTGAGAGTAGAGACCCGCCGGACTTTTAATCTAGCAAAAGCAACTAAGAGCTTCGGTGCTTACTCTATGATACTCACGAGGTTTAACACAGAAGTGCGGAAAGCAAAGAGAAGGGCCTGGAAAAGACACTGCCAAAGCATATGCAGCCTCCCAGAGGGTATGAGGCTAGCCAAGGCAATATCTACGGCCAAAATAAATCCACTTACTACAGTAAGGAATGAGAAAGGAGAACTCACAAACAATGGGAAAGAAACATTGAGAACGATGTTCAACGTGCATTTCCCGGGTTCAGTAGAAATACAGGAAGAAGACACCATTTATGATGTCAATATGGATGAGCTTAGCTTAAAAACAACCAGAGCTGACTGGGAAACGGCAGGGAAAGTCGTGGAACAGAATAAACTCAAATGGGCCTTGAAGAGCTTTCAACCGTTTAAGGCCCCTGGACCGGATGGTGTTTATCCCATTCTTTTACAAGAGGGAGAACGACTATTCAACCAACACCTGTGTAGATTGTTCAGGGCGTGTGTGGCCTTTGGGCATACCCCTAGGATCTGGCGGCAGGTAACAGTGACGTTCATCCCCAAACCGGGAAAACCGAATTATGAGGATACCAAATCCTATAGACCAATCAGCCTATCATCGTTCTTTTTAAAATGTCTTGAGAAAATGATGGATAGGCACATAAAGGATAGTCCATTAAAGGATCATCCTCTACATAAGATGCAATGCGCTTACCTACCCGGTAGGTCTACGGAGACTGGATTACACTATGTGGTGACTCGCGCAGAGATGAGCTTGCAGCAAAAGGAAATCTGTGCTGCAGCTTTTCTGGATATTGAAGGTGCTTTCGATCGCACAACATTTTCATCCATTGAAACAGCTGCTACAGGGCATGGGATAGAACCAACTCTAATCAGATGGATCAAAAACATGCTAAAGAACAGGATAATCCAATCTACAATATTAGGAGAAAGTCTCTTCGTCAAAACGACTAAAGGATGCCCGTGAATTCTCTTTTGAGAATAATCAACAAAGGTCCGTTCTACGGAGTTGGATATGCGGACGATATAGTGATAGCAGTCAATGGAAAGTTTCCAAATACAGTATCGACACTGATGCAGGAAGCTCTAGACAAAGTCACAAACTGGTGCACGACAAATAGTCTCTCGGTTAACCCAAAGAAAACCAACGTGATCCTATTCACACGGAAAAAGTTACTAACAGGTCTACAAGATCTACATATGTACGGTAATAAAATTAAATGGGCCACTGAAGTTAAATATCTAGGGGTTATACTGGATAAGCAACTGCGGTGGCATGCACATGTTGACCATACCATTGCTAAAGCATTGAGAGTACTGAAAATGTGTAGGTCAGCATATGGAAAGACATGGGGCCTACAGCCCAAAATAATGTACTGGGTATACAAAATTATGGCAAAACCGATATTAATGTATGGATGCATCGTGTGGTGGCCCAGAACTAAAATACAAACCTGCAGGGACGATCTAATGAAACTACAAAGGACAGCCTGCCAGGCCATCACAGGTGCATTCAAAACAACACCGACGGCAGCTATGGAGCGGTTACTTAAGCTCACTCCATTACACATCGTCATTGAGACTGAGGCGAGGAAGGCGCTCTATAGACTGGAGAAAACTGGACTATGGAGCATAACAGCGCCAAGCCTTGAACACACCAAGCTAGCCCACACAAGGAACTAGATGACATTAGGAACATGAGATGTGACAAGATCTTGACCACGTACATGTTCAACAAAAGATTTAGCACCTACATCCCTACCAGGGAACAATGGAAAAGTGGTCTAAACAAGCAAGGTAAAGAACAAATGATATGGTACACGGATGGATCCAAAACCAAGTCTGGAACAGGAGCCGGTGTATATACAGAAGGATACAATCTAAGCCAAAGCATGGGTAGATTTGCATCAATATTCCAAGCAGAGGCCTATGCGATAAATGTTTGTGCAAAAGAGATATTGGACAGACGAATTACAGGCAAGAGAATCTACATTTGTAGTGACAGTCAGGCTGCCCTCAAAGCCATCAGCTCCTATGAGCTAAACTCGGCACTGGCCGCGGAGTGCGCATACCTTCTTGAGAGATGTGGAGCGCGCAACACGATTAGATTAGTCTGGGTCCCTGGGCACACGGGGGTTGATGGCAATGAGTGTACGGATGACTTAGCCAAAAAGGGAGCAATGGAGAAATTTGTTGGTCCAGAACCGTTCATAAGCATACCAGATGGTGCCTACAGAGGAGCGCTGTTCAAATATGCCCAAGAACAACACGGGAGAGAATGGGAAACTAAAACAGGGCTGAGACACTCGAAGGATTTCCTTTCCACATGGTGTGACAGCGACAGCGAGAGACTGCTAAAACATAGCAGACTACAATTAAGGCAACTAATCGGAGCTTATACTGGCCACTATGGCACAAAAGAACATCTACATAAGATGAACCTCTACAGCGACGTGGCATGCAGGAACTGTGGGACAGAAGCTGAAACCATGAAGCACGTTTTATGCCACTGCGACGCTCTGGCGGCGCGGCGAATGAAGCTACTGGGAGTGGCCTATCCAAACCCAGAGGAATTTCGGCTCTTCCCCCCTGCTGGAATCTGCAGCCTGGTACAGGGAGTATTCGATTCTACAGGTATGTAAGAGCGCTAGGGCAAGGACAGCACAAAAGATCCCAACGGGTCGAAGTGCGCCTGAGGTCTCCTCGGTCCGATAAGCCGATGACAAGATAAATAAGATAAACCATCTACTTTATGCAGATGACGCGGTTTTAATAGCGCCAACAGCCACTGATCTGCAAACACTAGGCACAGTTATGAAAGACGACTGCATGATCAATGGCTTACACTTGAATGTGAAGAAAACGAAGATTATGGTTTTTGAAAGGGAAGAAACCAGAACGAATGTAAGGATTGTGGTTGGTAACGATGTGCTGGAGCAAGTGAATGAGTTTGTATATATTGGATGCGCCTTCAGTAAGGATGGGAAATACACCGCTGACATAGAGAGAAGAGTGAGTGCAGGGAACAGAGTGAATGGTGCGATGGGAAAGCTACTCGGGAGCCGGCACTTAAGCCATAAGGCGCAGCTGGCCATACATAACGGAGTTCTTGTCCCAACGCTGTTATATGGTAGCGCGAGCTGGGTTTGTAAGAAGGAGAATGAAAGTAGGATAAATGCGGTAGAAATGCGAGCTCTGCAGAAGATGTGCGGAGTGAAGCTGACCGACCGCATTAGCAACAGCATAGTAAGACAGCGAGTAGGTATGAAAGATAGTATCGGTGTAAAGATGAGAAAGGGCATGCTCCGTTGGTTCGGGCATATAGAAAGAATGCCAGAGGAAAGAATGACAAAACAGATATACAATGTGAAAGTGGAAGGATGCAGGTACCGGGGAAGACCTAGACTATCTTACCACGACCAAATAAACCGAGTCTTATCTGATAGAAAAGTCAAGAGTCTCCGTAACCGGCGAGCGTGTATGAGACGAACTATGAGAGTCGAGGAAGCCAGAGAGGTATGTAAGGAAAGAACCTGTTGGAACTCTGTACTCTCTGCCTACCCCGCAAGGGATCTGGCGTGAGGTTATAGATAGATAGATAGATAGATATTTATGAAACAAAAATTAACTCCAAACAAGCAAAACATGTAACCCCAAAACATACACATTAGAAGTAACCTCAAAAATTAAAACCAAACGACCAACTAATTACAACCAAACGAAAGGCTCCGAAGAATATCGGGGTTACTTGATATACAACCATTAAAAAAAAACTTATGTTAGTATTCCGTCTTACAAAATATGCGATTCAATACTGCGCCATCCCGTGCGAGATAGCGTAGCAAGCAGCTAAGCCCTCAGGTTTGATTCTTTTACTAGGTTTAAGGAAGTGACTAGAGTTATAGAGATTAGCTTTGTTCTAATTTATTGTTGAGTTAACGACGGACGATTTAGCGCAGTGGTTAAGAGCTTAAGCCGCTCCGCCCACTGTGTCTAATAGTCGCGGGTTCGATTCCCGCACGGGACAAATCGTTGTGTGACCCACAATTATTTGTTTTGGTCTGGGTATTTGTGTATGTGAATTTCCATGTTTGTAAACGCACCCATGAAACAGGAATCAATTCTAGGGTCGGGCAAAGTTTTTTAAAACAAAAAAAAAACTCGATAACCATAATTTAAAGGTTATATGGAAAAGTTGTACTAAATTATAAAATCTGTAATAAAAAAAGTACATCCTTGAAACGCCTGTTATTTACAGAAAGCATTACGTTATTTAAGTACTTGTAAATTTAATCAAGTACCGCTAAGAAGTAAAAATATGTATGTGTAAGAATATTGCACTAATCACGACGCCAATCAGTTATTACGTTGTAATACATTCAGTTTGTTTCTAACCTTTGTTTTATATATCTACAAGCGACTTACCGTTTACAAAAAAAATATCTATTAACCAGTAGGTTATTTCGTGCCGTATTTTCGTAGCATTTTTGGTGCTTCGACTTAAACCGTTTTTTCTTAACTCTGACACTGTAAAATGGTACAGTTTATTTAAAACTTAGTCTATTTACGCTCCAAATCCAACGGTATCTATTTGAAAGATTAATCGTTGTTAAATTATCGCTTTTCATGGGTGACTTTCGTGAAATTTTCTAATTGTCATCGGATTTTTTTTCTGTGTCCATCGATCTTTATAATTAAAAAAGGTAAATAAAAAAAAGCTTTAAAAAGTTCCGTAGTAAACAACGTTGTGCGGGCGCCGCTAAGGCCGCGTCCGATGACGCAACGCGAAAAAAGTATTAACAGATAATTAAATGTACCCACGCGGCGTGGCGCAACCGACGCGCAACTGACACGCCTTCGACCCGGAGCGCAGATTATATTAATTAGAGAAAGGATTTGATTATCTGAGATAAATTATTATCTTTGCTGTACGGTGATATGGATCATTAAAAATGCTTATAGATGTTGTAAGAGGCAAAGTTAAACTTTCAACTATGCCTGAAGTTCAGAAACCTTGTGCATCAAGACTAGCAGGAGCGGAAAGAGATTTTCGCGCAAAACAAAATTTTATCGGCCCGTAATTCGAGCCTTGTACGCAAGTCAAAATAGGCATATAATATCAATAAAATACAATTCTTAAAACTAATTTTATCAAGCCAAAATTTTGTCAGAGCACGCCATTCTAGCACGTAAGACAAAACGATTATCTCATACCCGTGGTGACAAAGACTGTGACATATGTCTTACCTGCGCAAGCCCTGTTCGACCTTAATTTTATGCACCAAACTCCGTGTTAGTTTATATATTATCGTATACTACTAGTATACGTAGATATTTCTCAGCAGCTAAGATTCTTGTCAGTATAATTGGGACCTAACGGCCTTTTTAAGGCCCATATAACTTTGGATGGATGATGATACGTACGTACGATGATACCTTACCGCTTTGCCTTACACTTGATTGGGTGTTGAAGCAGCCGCTGGAATTGACGTCGATAGTTAGTAATATTTCACCTGTGGTAACAAACATCTGGTGACACGTGTATTCGGTATTGACACGTGTCAATACAATACGACTGTATTCATGATCTCATTTCTGAACTCTAATTCCCTATAATCAAATGCGGTTCGTTATGATATCTTTCCTAAAATGATAACTGGTGGCGTGGTGTCTAATGATCCCTGGGTGATTAGCGTCAACCCAAATATAAACTTGTTCCGAAGCTCGCTGAATAGAGGGACAGCCTGTTTGCTGTTTTTTCGACGTTAATTTTATTTACGTCTTTACTCGTTTGTTACGATGACATTCAATAACTACATGAAAAGTCAACCTACGACTGTCTAGACGGAGCATTGCTAATAAAAATGGAGCCTTAAAGTGGCCTCAGTTACGTGATGCCTGTGTTCTATTTTTTGAAAATTTATTCAAACGCACCAACGCACTAGGCTATCACACTAAAGCAGTGATAGCCTAGTGGTTAGACAGTTGGACTGCAAAGTCAGAGGTCTCGGGTTCAAACCCAAGCACGCACATCTGTCTTTTCGAAACATGTGCGTATTAAAATATTAACTATCACTTGCTTTAACTGTGAAGGAAAACATCGTGAGAGCTTCTCGAAGGTGTGTGGAGTTCGCCAACCCGCTCTGGGCTAGCGTGATGGACTATGGCCTCAACCCTCTCAGTTTGAGAGGAGGCCCGTGCCCAACAGTGGGACAGTTTCTTAACAGATCTCATATTATTATTATTAATGTTCAAACGCTGTCAGTGTGTGCGTGCGCGTGCGTGTGTGTGTTACAATGTATCCATCCTATGGGTTGATAAATTTTATGCCGTTTCCGCGCGGTCGGTGCTCCATCAAGACAAGTAATTCATCTAAGCCTTAAACTTAGATTTGGTACGTTTTCCTGAGAGGGAATTCCATAAGTGAAATGACCACAAATGTGACCCACATTATATCATAATATTAATCCAGATACAGTAAACTACCTGTATCCGTATATTTGGTTTTTCAGTCAAAATCCCATTTTGTATGTTTTTAAGCACACGTGTATCAGTCGATTAGAATTGCTTTGTTATGTATTTATATTGATTTTGAGCAAATATGTATCATATAAGTGCAGTAAAAAATATAATTATGTTAATTATAAGATAAGTGTGTGTTTTTTTTTGTATAATAACAATGTACACGAGAGAAACACACACGTAATATTATGTATATTAAATTAAAATTATTAGAACACCTTTTCCTAAATAGAAAAAAAAACATTATATTTTTTTTCATTTTTGTTTACGGCCAGTGGCAGAGACGTTCTTCAAATTTTAAAATGACATTAATAGCTAATCTGTAGATTAGTCAAATACTATGAAATTTCACTAAATGTTTACCCTAATTACACATAATATATGATTATAAGGATAGACGACGAGCGACTAATGTTATCTTAATATTTAAAAAAACGCCTCTAATCGGGCGTTAGAGACATAAAAATTATAAAAGACCTTATTCTTTTTTAAACATTCATAATAAGAACGACGCACAGATTCACATCATCGCCAGTCATGACTAGCACAGATAACCATTCTCTCTGAGAATTCAGCTAGCAGAATGACTAGCTCAGGACTTCCTCCATCAATAAACCGTAGAACATTAAGAAATTGCAATTTTCTCATAGGTAGTGATTTGGTGTGGCTGCGTGCGCGTAACGAGCGCCCGTCGACACCTACCGATAGCATCGATATGACTGGCTGGAAATTATTCTGAATCGTAATTACGACGATTATTCACGGCGGGCCGGGGGCGGCCGCCATTTTTCAACAGTCACCGTTCTTAATTATGAGCGGCGCTGGACGCCTGTCGAAGCTTTGAGCCGCGCCGTCACCTCGGGCCGACTTCGCGCCGTACTGCCGAACGTTCGATATTTGGACCCTATTCTGCTGTCCCGTCGAGTCGATAGACATTACTTTTTGTTTTTTATCTGGTACGTTAGTACTGTTCTGAGGGCTGAGTACGGAAAGATTGACGTTAGTGACGCTAGCGAGTCATCGTGCTGTCATATTCATAATTGTTCAGTAAATTTGTAGTGTGACAAGAATGGCATATTAATTCGCTAGCGTCACGCTAACGTCAGTTATTAAGAGCTAAGCCGTCTAGCTAAGTCTCGTTGAGTCGATAGATATTACCTTTCGTTCTGTTTCTAGTGATAGATGTGTCGTTTTATTTGATTATATATCTCACCAAGTCAGATTTCTTGCGATGTAGGAGAGGGATTGGTTAAGAGGCTAGGTAAGATTTATTCGACAAGCTCGATTTATTGTTTCCTAGATACGTATATTCAATATTTGCTGTAAATATTTGCAATTTCAATTCCGGGACCATTCCTGGAATGGGATGATGAACATAAGATTATTCCTGCTTCATCCCCATATGATAGAGACAGAATTATTTAAATTATGATTCGTTTTTGTGTAAAAAAATGTAATATTATATTTAAGTGTAAATAACTACTATCTAAATAAAGGAATATACAATGAAAAGGTTACTAAATGAAAAATAACGAACGATTTAACAACAAAGCGAATGATTCAATAATAGCGCACCTCAAACGTTACTCCACGCAAGAGCTCGACTAGTGTTTATTTATCGTTTTGGAAGGCTTAGAGAAGACAGATGGAATGTTGTGTTTTTTACTCCAAGATGAGGTGTAAAGTAATAATCTTTTTTATTTCTAATACTGTGTGTAAACAAAGTTCCACCGATGATCACTTCGTGACGTATGCTCGCAGCTTGTAATTTTCGAATACTCAGGCTTTTTGTGTCCCGCCATCTTGTTAACGACTGCCATAACTTGAGGGTACTAAATAGCAATTGTTTGTAATGGAACTCTGTATCTTTGTAATTTTATAACTTATTAAGTACATTGATGTCGAGCCGGGGTCGCACTGCGGGGCTCGGAAAATAAGCTGTTATATTTATACCACGAAAAACGGTATTCTTATTAAAAGTAGGATAAGAGAATGATTAAAAGTGCTCCAGTGCGAGCTCGTGAAACGACTTCTAGATAATAATTGAAATCGCCGTCTGGTCACGACCATAGCGCGTACTCTCGACGAGAAAACGCTTTAAAGTTTCATGATAATTGACAATAATAAAACTTGGTAGATTTGCTCTTATGTATTGTTATTACTTAACATAGCTTTAATAAGATTTGTGTACGATTAAAAATAATGTTATTTCTTTTAACGTTTTAACAATTAATTACAAACACTGACCGAAACATGACCGAAACATGTTTGTGGGTCGAAATTTGTCTCGTACGACGATCGAACCAATTACCACTTGATCCATTGAATAAACCATCCTACGTTCTGCTACTACTGGCGGCTAAATAGAGAGTATAAAGTTAACAAGTTATTTTCCTGAGACTTGCACCTCCACTCTTGTAAGTCGTCTCATACACAGATTACAGAGTTTCTTTAATTGTTCATTATATACATAATGCAGTAATCATATAAACGGTGTTATTAATAAACGCCGGTCTTCTCTCCAGAACAGGTGAACTGTCGGATCTAGAATTTGTCAGCGAGTTTGTATACCTTGAATCGCTGATTACGAATTAGGGAGGAAGTGAACGGGAGATCAAAAGAAGAACTCAAATGCCAAATCCGCGATGAGCAAACTGACACGCATCTGGCAAGACAGAAAGGTCTCCAATATCACGAAGATGAGACTAGTCTGAACTTTGGTTTTCCCAATCGTCCTATATGGAGTAGAAGCGTGGAAATTTCGAGCGATGGAACGGAAAAAGATAGACTCCTTTGAGATGTGGTGTTGGCGAAGGATGCTCCGAATACCATGGACGGCCATGAGGACAAATAAGTCTATTCTAGAACATTTTTACATTAGAACCAGACTCTCAGCGATCTGCTACCAGCGTATTCTAGAATACTTTTGTCGTATTGCAAGACTGCAGCCAGACAATTTTGATAAATTGGTGGTGATGGGCAGGGTAGATGGAAAAAGACCGCACGGCCGATCACCTAGCCGCTGGCGTGATCAAATGACTGCTCCCACTGGCCTCTCTACAACAAATGCACTTAGAGAAGCCGATGATCGAATCAAGTAGGAGGAAGTCGTACACAGGGCCATGAGGGCCTTTCAAGGACATGACCTTCAGTAATGAAGAGTACGACTGAAGAGAGATACCAATAAGCGCATATTTTAACGACACTCTTATAGTGTAATCGAGTATCATACGCATATTTTAACGACACTCTTATAGCATCATCGAGTATCATACTCGGATTATTCAAACATTTTATATGACAAATCTTAATAGCATATACTGCGCAACTAATACTCGTTTATTAACCTGTAGGTAGTGGAAGAAAGCAAAATCGCATCAAAACAAAGCAGGAACAGCCATTGGAAGACAAAGCGGCCGAGAGGTTGATAAAACTGTTACAGCTAAAATAGTTCCAATACTTGTGAACTCGGTTGTACGCGGCTGGGCCGGGCGTGCTGACGCCAGCGCGTCTAATCGCCGTTTATTGGAGAAAACCGATTACGGGCAGCGCCACGGCCGAAACCGTTTCGACATGTCACCGCTACGAGCCGGCGCTGATACTACACTTGATGACAATAGATAGATGAGGGATAGTCAAGTTCATCGAGTCATAGTAGGACAAATTTCGAGTCAATACATTGCGAAAGTAGAAAGATGTAGGTACGAACACCTCGAGTATCTTACCAATGTCCGAAGTTTACAAAATTTCAAAAACGATGGATGTGGGAAGCGGAATAGACATAGACTATCTTAGTATGTAAAAATAAGCCGTATTTTAACTGATGGGTCAGGTGAAAGTCTTTGGAATATGCGAGCGTTTATGACATGAACTATGTGTATAAGGAATAAGGAAGGTATGGATTTATGTGAATAAGGAAGGAACCTACTATAATGTGATGTGTGTTATGTATGATTTTTAGTTAGAGTAGGATTTAGTTAAAGTCAGGCAATTCTAACTGTATACTTGATAACGATGGATGGATAAGTGATCGTTATGTTTTGTCATCGAGATAATGCGATCGAATTACTAAATATGTGATGTTGTGAATACACTGTGTAATTTTAGTTGTGCTGGAGCGAAAGTCTAGTTGATGTATCCAATGCCTACTGTTTACTGGTAATTAAAAAAATGAATAAAAATTAACTAAAACACTTTTATGAGTAATCTACCTACTCACCTATTCTAATATCCTAGCTAGGGTAAAATTTGGAACACTGAAGGTATCTACCGGACTGCAGACGAGCCGCACGGCCCCTCAATATCATTTCTCGCTTGATATAGATGTTTTTTAATGCACTAAATTAGCATTGTTATGAAGATGTTACTTATTGAAAGGTTCTTCTTTGTTTTTTTTATTACCAGTACACAGTAGGAATTGGATCCATCACCTGGGCTTTCGTTCAAGGACGACTAAAATTACACCGTGTATAACTAACAGTTGAACTGGGACTACGGTGGAAACGGTTTTGTCCAAACATCCAGACCAAAATGAATGTTCGTGTATCAAAACCTCGGGAGCCGGGAACTGTGATACTACATTCGATGACAATGGGTGATCGTCATGTTATGTCGAGTTGGAATGGATGTTTAGGACAACTTTTGATCTCGAACTTTGTTAAACCAGGTAAAATCATTTCGCCTAAATGTACTTATTAAACATATTTTTCATTTCGCTTTATTTTTAGCTCAAATATTGTCACTAAATTTATAGAGAAATGTGGTTTAAGAAAACCCTTTATTCTACCAACACGACGAAATATTCCGATTACTGGTTCAGAGAAAAAATGTTTCGCTGCATTAGTTTCGGTAATAGGACATAGTTAAGAGGTCGTGCCAGGCAGAACGTATTTTACAATAGAGCCAACAAGATTCAGTTTCAAATCAATTACGACGAGAGAATGAAGATAGCTTATTTTGATATTCATTTTGAGATAGATACTTTTTTCATAGAGGCTGAGTTGAGTTGCACCAGTTAATTTGAACTACAAAGAATCCGTTATATAATTTGTACATTAGTTCTAGTAATTTATGTTTACTTACACTTACTACAGATTGTGATCACATCTAGCATTTTTATTCCTGCAGAATAATGCAGAGTTAATCTCAGATTATAGAAGACTCCTGCACCTCTGATTTAGTGGTTGACAGAGGGGACCAAAATCTGTTATCGGGGATATTCTCGTTGGGAAAGGTCATTAGAGTATGCAAAAAGCATAGACGTTAGAACGCTACCTATAACAACAATGGTTACTTTTACTATAGCATTTTTCACTTAGGATGGGTAGTGACAGTTCTAATTGCCAAGCGAAATTATACTTTATTCAATGGCAATAAGAGGAATATGCATAACATGCCATTCTATGTGAAAAAAACTTTAGGTATCATCTCAGGGTATTATAGTGTAGCAAGGTAAGGATGCCATATTGTTTTCCGTTACTATGACAACATAATCGGCGACTACGTAACATCGGTTAAGCGGTGACAGCGTAATTATTACTTTATCTTCTGCAATTTATTATCGCACTTTCAAGGTGATTTGTATTGTCGCCAATTTTGTTTCGTTGTTAAAAAACTAAAAATTATATTGAGTTTTCCGTTTTATCAAACAAAACAGAATTAAGTAAGTAAGTAGAATACAACCTGTATGATATAGGTAGCTACGTAATAAATCATCGTATTCTACCTATATTAAAGGAAGGAATAAGGTATTAGCGTTATTCAAATATCAATTCCTCAAGTAAACGTAATTTTCGGAAGGTTGATTTTATTTCATGATTTCCATCAACAATTTCCAAAGCGAAATTTTCTGAAATGTAAAAGGATTACATCGACAGGGTGATTAGAAGTTTTTCCTTTCAATTTCAAATTGAAATCAATTATAGAAATGGATTTTAGGTATTACTTAGCCCACGTGGGGTTCTAAGTTATTATTAGAAGTGTTTGGGCGCAGTTGGTACCTGGCGGAGCCGGTAACTTGCGAGTCACGGAGGGAGCTTTTGGGTAAAAACTACAAAAAGTAAATTATATTGATGGAATCGAGCCCGTTTGATTGATGATGAGTGAGCATTTTTTAATTTATTTCGAGGATTCGACCGGCGCGTCTGCTGAGGTCACATCCAAACGATACTTATAAAGACCCGTGAACGGTCTACGCGTTCGAAGGTTCCTTATGAAATATGTGAAACCAATTAATTTTCTATTCAATTTATTTGATGTTTCTTTGCAACTGGCGTGCATATAGGCGAAGATTTCAAGGTTTCTTCACTTATTGAGACGCAGTGGAATTTAATTAAATTAATTTGAACTATAATGTTAAGGGATTTAAAAATGCGAAGGTCATCGTGCTACCTTTACGGTTATACGGAACCTTGTTTAAAAATAATAAAAACAAATGTCGGTGCCGTAGTTTTTTCTTGCCGGAATTTCGGCTAAGGTGTCTATTAATATTAATTGACGTTCGTGAAATTTGTTGCGAACGTACACAGAACAATGACTGTGCAATGTTGCTGATGAATTTTATAATGTTTCGTTTTCTCTCACAAATCGTTATTCAACTGGCTGGCATAATTTTTATTCTGCCTCTTTCGAATGAATGTATTCTTAATTTGAATGTGAAATATCGTTCTTCAATTATAAAATTAGGAGAAATTTAAGAACAAAAAAAATTACAATGAAATTTATTGTTACTCACGACTAATATACATTTGCACACAAAACGTACATAAAAGTAAGAATAAAAAAAAACGCAGGTATAATGGCAATTGGCTCGTCCCTATTACTTGTAACCTAAACATTGTATCCACATACATGATTGAAAAAAAAGGAAAAAAGAGAAACAGAATCAAATAAAAAAAGACAAGCCCACTGAGTTTATTCGCCGTATCTTTTCAGTGAAGGCCGCGTTACGATCCGGTGGTAGATTAGTAGTTAAATTAGATTTAAAAAAATGTTAATTGACTATTTGTAAGCGCCCCCGCAGGGCTTATACAAAATTAATTATTCTAAGAGAGTTTGAGCTTTTCCTACGACCTAACAGTGTCGGCGATAGGTGGGTGTACATAGTACGCCTCTCCTACCTCTGGTTGGCAAATATGTTTAATACGGTGTTTATGAAAGATTCTTTTTAAATGCTATATCAAACGAGGCACCGTGTCCGAACATAAAAATCAGTTCAACAGAATACAACAACAATGTTTAACATAGAGTAGCGATTGTCGGGCGCACCTGTCGGCATACTCCAACATGCCGTCATGTCGGACAAACACATATCTAGTCCACAGCTGAACAAACCGGCGTCATTTGGAGGACGGCACAGGCCTGCTGTAGAGAATTTTAATTACTATTCGCGTGGATTGGATATCAGTACTAGGCGTAGATTTGAAAAAATATTATTATAAAATATTAGACCTGTGTCGATCTTTGCTGACACGATTCAATGATATCCATTAATACAATAAATGTGAAAGTTTGTATGTCTGTTACTTTATCACGCAAAAACGGATTTTGATGAAATTTGGCTCACAGATAATTTATCACCTGGATTAAAATATTATACTTTTTATTTAGGATAAATTTAAGGTTCCTTTCTAAAGTCAACGCGAACGAAGTCGCGGGCACGGTTAACTAGTGTAACATAAACGTGAACTAAAAGATACAAAACATTTGTACTCAAAATGCCTCTGGATTTTACATTTACCAGTCCTAAACGTAAGTATTGAATCTTCATTTCAATGTGAATCTCGATCTTACATTCTTTAAATTTCACACTCACAGAACGAACGGATACGCGATGTGATTTCGGTCGGCGGACCGAATGTGCCCAAAATCAAGCTGATTTCGAACTTGAATCTTCGCACTGTTTCGGATAAAACTGATCAAAATTGAACAATGACTCACTTTTGTCACATCTATAAAATGTAAGCAAGAATAGATAATACTAACATAAGTCTTAGGTCTACTAACCCATGTTTGAGTCTTAGTTACTTGAATAAATGTATTTCTTTCAGGTACTTTTGATCCGAATTTTAAAGGGGGCATCTCAGCTGCTATTCTTTGGGCGCATTATTTAGAAAAACCGTTGAAAGAAAAGAAACACCGTCATGCTTATTTTTACTAAAGGTTTGGTCAAAGATCCGACGTAGCCCGACGGGAGCGCGACGCAAGCGCTCGGCTGCGTTCGGTGGTGACGTTTGCCTTCACGCCGAGCGGGGCTGCGCTGTGTGACGTCTTCCGTACATTTCAGTACATTACAACTCTCCAAGCCGCGCCACCGTCGCTCTCCCGTCGCGCTGCGTCAGCTATATGGCGAAACCTTAAACGTGGGTAACAGAGGTATACTGTGTATATCTAGATTTTGCTGACGATATTAGGTCTCTATAAAATAGGGGGGCGAGTCTATTGCCATTATATCGGGACGATTTCGAACTCCGAATGGCTACTGAGATTTTTTTAGTGGCACTATCTCAATACCGCTTAGTCTGACCTATGATTAGAACCCAGGACTTAGTGATGGTCAGTCACACCATGTGCTACTGGACTAACAAAGCTGTCTATTTTTCATGATGTTTTCAGTTTTTCTTAGGCATGAAATTGTCCTGAACCGTTAGCGCAAAAATGGATAACATTTTTATGATTGATTTATCCAATAACTATAACCGATTGACTTGGTAATTACCAGACATCAATAAATAATCATATGATAGCAGTATGACGGTGGTCATTCGTCATAAACCCCGTTCTTTATACCTTAAATAACAATAATTTTTGGATGACCTTCCCACATAAACCCTTTATCTATAAAAAATGTCACTTAGCAATTAATAGTGTCCAGTCATTAAATAGAGCCGTCTTCTTGACCCCCAAAGAAATTCGCTTGTGAAATTCGTCAATCTAATGTTCTGTGAATCCTTTCAATTCGATATTTGAAGTATACAAGACGTTATGTAGTGCAACAAAGGATATTAACAAGCCGTTTGTCATTTGGGTAGTGTCACAAAGTAGTTTTGACTTCAATAGTACAATTTATTTTCGTCTCTAGGGTACTAAACCGGTCTGATGTTGTTGAATCGGTTAATAAACGCTTGTGAGAATTATAAATATGCAATACCATATCAAGAACGTTAATGATTATATTTCAACTCGAACTTTAAGATTGAGGTGTTTGAGTACATTTTCTGGTGAAATATTCTTAGTAGCTGATAGATTACTGCGTATTATCTAGAATTTTAGATTAATGTGACGCTGCAGAAGTAATTCTACAAGGCTTTAGGTGGTTAAAGGATACTAATATCAGGCAAAACTTTAAGTCAGTGGGTCTCTATGAATGGTTATATCAATTTAAATAATTTATTTTGCATATACCTTGCTAAGTCACTTATATAACCAATTTAACCTTTTATTTAATCTACTCTACCTACTATTTTAACACCGAGCGTGTATTCCAGTTAAAAAAAACGGCGAGAAACGCAACGGGTTTGCCTTTATTTGTAAATTTCTCTTACAAGTTGATCATGTTGTTCAAATAGTAAGCTTATCCAGGTCCAATATATATAACATCGGTTATTAATCTTGCACGAACCAGCGTTAGCGTTACCTGATGACTAACTCGAGGTTATATCGTTAAGTTGAAAGCAATTTGACGTTAGAATTCGAGTTACCCAATAACTCTGCGTTAGTAATGCTAACGCAGAGTTATTGAGATTGGGTTAAAGTATTAAAAAGTTCTCTGTAATAGTATTGTTGAATTACTCATTAATACGCATTTAAATTATCTTTATATTTAAATACGTCATATTATTATACCTTTTAAAGATATACTAGTTACACACTTCGTTAATTTTTGAAAAAAATATTGATATCCATTATTTATTAAGAAAATCCTTGTGTGTCTTATTAAATACTTCAACAAGGCAGTTATAAAAAGCACCTTGTTTTGGCATTTAGGTGAATAATGTTACGTTAACGATAATATACGGTGAGTCAGCAAATTGTGGTATCGGCATAATAATGAAACTCTTCAAGTCGTTGATATTTCTACGCAGATATCATAATATTTAACTCAGACTAAAAGAATGTGGTAGACATAGAGCGCGCGTATCATCACCACGCGAAAGAGTTTACTGCAGAACAAAGGCAAAAGATCGCCACGACTGATGACAGCATTTGTGCTGTACGAATTCAGCTTACAAAATGCGTATCATAATTATCATTATAAGTCCAAATCGGTTCACTGCTGGACTTATGTGTGTGTGTGAATGATCTACGCTGTTGGTCGCGGGACCTTTACAGAGTCACCGGTAAGAGGGCGAGAGTGCAACCTCTACGCTCGAGCCAGAAGGGCAAGGGGGCAACTAGCTCAAGGGCGCCTCAAGGAGGATCGGCCTCGGCTTGGGCAGTTGTTATAGGGGAGGGCGTATACTAGGTATATCTCGCCGTAGTGCTCTGCGCAGGCCGGCGGGCAAGGGATTCTTCGACCTCGCCGGCGAGGTCGGTGTCTGATCCTGTGTGCGGTATTTGTATCCGAAAGAAGGTATGTAAGGGCATCGGGAGGGTCGGTGAGAAAACGCCGCGGACGGCGGTAGCGGCTGATAGGAGGGGAGTTAGGTTCGTAGTCGGCGGCGGCTACGATTAGCGGATTTCTATGATTGGACGCGTACGCGAAATATCGGGTCGTCGCCTTTTTCATAAAAGCGCGAACACTGCTGGACATAAATCTCTTTCAATGCGCGCCACAGACAACAAGGTTCTGGATATTAGTTTTTGGGAGAAGAAAATGTTTTTTTTTATCGAAAAACTCTCAGTCGCCATCCGAAGTTTCGAATAATATAAGGTACGATGCCAACAGTTTCGCCCCGCATTAAATTAGGACCTAAAATCATGGCAATATATGGGTTTACATAGCCCATCATCGCTCTTACTCCTGTTTGACGTAACGATGTATATCTAGGTTGCGTTAGGCTTAGTCCATCTACATACACATCTATAATAGATGTCATTCTCTGTCTTAATATTACTGTTATCTAAGATTCGATTACATCCGTCAAGATATAATATTATGTAGATACTACTGCAGTTTTTATGTACTAATAAAAACTTGTTTTATTGCATAATATTAATTTAATTATTATAATAATGATAGTGTTGAAATATTGACTGGCTCTACACCTAACATTCTTCCTATTTAAAGAGATTTTTGATACTTATATTTTATTCTTCACGTGACCACGAATTTACTATAACTAAACGTGGCGCGTAATGGTAACTTCGTGAAATAATCGTGTCATAGTGCTTTGAATGCTATTGTAGTACCATTTAACGATCATTTTAAGAAGTTATCGTAACGCGCCGCGTTTAGGTTTAATTGGACATAGCGAATAAGACCCCTGCTAAATCTTATCAAGTAAATAATGTTTAAACTACACTATACCTTCGATCTCTCGAAGAAGGTATACATTTTGAAGAAGGAGAACTAAGTATAGTGTAGATTGCCGTGTGTAGAGAAAATGTAGGTAGCTTTAGATGGTAGAGCACTAAGGACCTAACGTAGAAATCAGAAACAAGTTTTCTACAAATCTCTCATGCTCTTAATATTATAAATGCGAAATTTTTAGAGGATGTATGGATGTTTGTTACTCTTACATGCAAAACTTAACTTTACAGTTATGTAGCTTGAATAATATATAGGCTATAATTTACAAAGCTATTACAAAAAACACAAGATTGACTAACCTCCGGTTTGCTGATGACGTTGTACTATTTGCATCCACACCATCATAACTGCATCAATAGCTCCAAGACCTGAGTACAGCAACCCTTGGGGCTGGATTATCGATCAATAGATCAAAAACTCAGCTCATGACCAACAGCACGCAATGTAGGGTAGAGGTAGATGGGCAGATCATGAGATGGGCAATATGTTGACGAGTATACTTATTTGGGCCAGATTGTCTCGTTTAAAAACCGGCAAGACAAAAGACAGGACGGACCCCGTCAGGAACACCACGCTGCGTTCCATGACGCAAGTTACGGATGTAGGTTTTAAGTCCGCAAAACTGAAGTGGGATTGGGCAGGACATGTCGTGCGTATGGACCCGCAAAGGTGGGCAAACTTCGTCACGGTATGGACCCCTGAGGACGGTCACAGACGCCGTGGTCGGCCGAGACGAAGATGGCGTGACGACTTGGACACTTATGCGGGAAAGACATGGATATTACAGGCCCAGGATCGATTTGTATGGGAACGTAAAGGGGAGGCCTTTGCGCAGCAGTGGGTTACAGACTAGGCTATTAAAAAAAATACAAAAACACCGCTTGCTCATCCGCGGGTAACAGCGAGTCAATAATACGTTTAGATAGTCATTTTGTAGGACATATAAGAACCACATAAATTCCCGTTACTACTTACAAAAGGCACATTAAATTTCATTTTCATTCGAAGTCAAATACCACTCTTACTCTCAACATTCGACTTAGAACATATTTTTATAGCGCGGACAATATCAAAAACGCGAATGCTATCCCTAAAAAAATTGTATAGTACGAGAGCGAAAGTCGTAATTTGCATATAACAATGCAACACCTGTTCGCCGGCGGTGGCGTGTGGGCGCTGTGTCCTCACAATGGATCCCATTCAGAACAGTTGCAGCACCAGTGTAAATGAACCTTTTTATCATTATGAATCGTCAAGGTCACCTCTTTATGCGCCATCATATGGTCGCTATTGTTGTTGCTGGTTCGCGGCTTAAATACCGCGTAGTGGAGCGATATCCTCGCGGTGCTTAAGAAAGCAATGAAAGTTTAACGGAATGTAAGTGGTTCTGATTTTGAACAACAGAAAACTACATATTTTGTTAATACGATTGGAGTCGCAAATTGTTTTTTTTTTAATCGAACCCCTGACTACTCGATTTAGTGGGCGGAGTGGCTTCAGCTCTTAATCACTGGACCAACATAGCCATGTTTAAGATGTTTTTTGCCACATGCCCACGCATACCTACGGAGATGGACCCCGTGTGAAAATTCAATAGGGAGTATTATGTGTGGACTTGTAAGTTCTGTGACTTGTAAAGCTATCTATAATATCTGCAATTTTGTAAAGGCTGTATTTTATGGTAGACAGGACTTGTTAATAATAAATTAAAAAACTTCTCGAGTAAGGTAATCTGTCCAATATTGTTGAATAAGTTAGTAAAGGTCAACCGTTACGTATACATAACCGTAACAGGAAAACCGGAGAGTGGTATTTTTATTTAATTCCTAGTGAAGCATTTGAGAACGTCACACAACAACAATTAAATTTGAATGAGAGAGTCTCCGTAACCGGCGAGTGTGTATGAGACGAACTATGAGAGTGGAGGAAGCCAGAGAGGTATGTAAGGAAAGAACCTGTTGGAACTCTGTACTCTCTGCCAACCCCGCAAGGGATCTGGCGTGAGGTTATAGATAGATAGATAGATATTTATGAAACAAAAATTAATTCCAAACAAGCAAAACATGTAACCCAAAACATACAGATTAGAAGTAGAAGGGAGCTGGCGTGATGATATAGATAGTTAGATAGATCTTTATTTACTGAAACATATAAAATATATATTGTATGTTTACGTGTCGGCTAGTACGAAGATCTTAAAATTGTACGTATGTTACTTATACTAGGCACAAGAATCTTCGCACTCAATACACGCCTCCACCAATTACGAACAAGCTCAACTTCTCGACTCCTCCAAGCAAACTAGACAAGCTACAACTCGGGGTGAGAATTATCTTCTCATCTACAACCTGAACAACGATTAGCAAGTTAAACACGCCGGTACAACCCATTACACGCGCGTTATCTTTACATCAACCTCGAATAAATTATACCACGTGTTCTGAGGGTTTAACACGAAAAGATTGACGGTAGCATGATGCTTGCGAGTAAGTGTTCGGTCACATTCATGTTCATTTAGCAAATTTATTGTGTGACAAGGATCGCATATCAACCCGTTAACATCACGGTATCGTCAATCTGTTCGTGTTAAACCCTCTGATACCGATCTAAGCAAGCTATAGTGCTCCACAATTTACGATCCAAAATATTATAAAGACTTCGCAGTATGACAAGTGATCAATTGTGTTTCTTTCGCGATTCAATAGGCTTTAATGGCGCAGGGGTCCGTAGTACCCCGTCTGGGTTATTAAATTACAATAATTCGTTGAGGAAGCGGTTTTGCGAGTCCGTGGACAGGTCAGGGAGGGACCAACGGTCGGTGGAGAAGTTTCGCTAATGTCTTGTATATGGTAAATGGGGCCTAACGGTGCGCAGGTCTGCGTATTGTAGCGACGACAATGATTCAGTGCCGGATTAGCTTTTATGCGTGTCGTAACCTTTTTGAATGATCTGGTTTAAAATGTTCCATACATTTTAAACCGGATCATTCATCATGTAGAAATGTACGCGTAAAACATACTAGTTGCGTATTTAAATAAAATGGATTTATTGTGTGCTAAAGTATGTAATGTGGTAATTTTTAAATTCTTCAAAAAATCAACACTATTTCTCCTTTATTATTCAAGCGGGTATTATTCAGTACACTCATATTTGGCGATGATATTAGGTTCCAACGCAATAAGGGGAATGTGCATTATTCCGGGCATAAATTTAATCTCCGCGTTGCTACTGCGCATTTTTAAATAGACAGACAACACTTTGGCCCACATTCGATTCGAGCCAAAGATCGAGACATTACTAGCCCCATCATACATCACTGGGTCACTTTACCAAAAATATACATAGATAACTAAATATTACTATATTAACAGGCGTTGATCGATATTAATGGTTAGAACAGAATAAAATATGGTTACTGTCAAAAAAGAGGCTCTATTATATTTAACCAACTGATATACAAATGCCATCGTCCACTTTTTATGTTAATAAGCCTTAAAAATAATTTATAGGTAAGATTTTACAACTGTGTGACGTATCTACAACATAACTTTCAACTGTATGTGCTTTGAATAATATTGTACAGAAAAACGCTGTGTAGAAGAAAATTGAACAATATTTTCCAGATTTCTTTTTTTATATTGACACCAATGTTAACCAGAAAATGATTGCATTAAATACTTCTTTGTGCGCAAAAGCTCTCTGCATCTACTTATAAAAACTAAAATAATTAGTAGATAGCCTCGATTCTCGATAGTCCCTGCAGGCAAAATTCATTGAAATCGGTCCAGCCGTTGGACCGTGAAAGAAGGACAAACGAACAGACAAAGTTACAGTTTCACTTCTATATAGTTTCAATATTGTAGTTAGGATAATATTGACATTTTAAAGACTTTTTTTTAATTTAAGAATTTCGAAATTAGGGTCGCGTCTAATCGAATTCACATTTACATTGAATTCGGTATCATCATCGGCATATTGTTTAAATTTATAATTACATAAATATATTTATGCCTTTCTCCACAAGGGTAGGCAGGGCCTGTATTACCCACATACTATATTCTGGTACACCACTTTCGCTTTATGTACATCCATATATCTCCTCATTGCACGCAGCGAACCGCTGCTGGAACGATCCGCTGACCATACTGCGTGCCCTGGAAATAGTTGCAAACAAATATAACCTCTGTGTGCATTAAAAGGATAAAAGGTTTGTTTGGTTTGTTGTCATTGCCTGGTATTTACCTACCTTGGGTTTGCACAACACCACTTAAACCAGCGTTGTGGTTCCAGAGACGGTATTGCGCGTTGTATTGTTTAAAATTATGCATGTTGCTACAACATAAAGTAACTTTTTTTGTATACGCCACGTACTCAGAGATTGAGGTTAGGAAAATTGAATGACGTGAATGCCACTGTCACTATGCTGTCACTTGTTTGTCTTTTATTTATTATTTTTTTCTCTTTTTATGGCAAGGGGTCTGTACCTATTATGTGTTACTCTGTAAGATTTTGTTTTATGATTTTTCATGAACCCTATTTAATTGCAGTCACTTATTTTATTTTATTTTCTTTTCCCTTTTTGTTAATGTCCATGACGTCACCAAACGGCTCAACGGAAGATCAGCGCTGGTCGTATAAGCAGCCAGCTTTATGCTGAGTTGGGTACGTTTTTGTAGCGAGGTGTTTGTACCTTCTCGTTGCAAAATAAGTTTTATTTTGTTTGTTTCTTCCATTGCCAAAAAAAAATTATAAATACTTTAGTTCAAAACCTGTAGTAAACTAAGCTTAAGCGTAAAGATTTTTATAATATTTTTTATAATCTGCCGATGGTGTCCCTCAGATGAGCAAAGGCCTCTCTCTTACGTTTCTATTCTACTCTATTTTGGAAATTTTATGGGCCTCGTCACTTACACACACTTACACAATAGCCTTACACATTAAAATGCGCTTTATATATTCTACTAGAAGTACTAAATCTAATTATACTTCGAGCTAAGTCATAATATGTTTACTTAGTTTCTTCGTGTTTTCCAGTTCATTACATCCGGCTTGCAATTCACAATGCTCAAGTTTCTTACGACACCCGTAGCCATTGGATTATATCCGTTTAATCATAATACGAATAAAAATAACCAGCTCAAAATACATATTACACAGCGACCTACTAAAATAAGAGCGTAAGAAATACAAGTAAAAGAAAAGAGTATTCTTACAACCGCGATTTACGTAATTTCACATCTACGTCTTCCTCAATCGGAAGTTTGTTTTTTGCGGAGTCGTTACGATACCGGTCGTTCGCCGTTATTACGTTACGACATTCTGTAACGTTCGTAAATCGTTATAACGAAAGTTACGCAACCTAATTTCGTTAGATTTATTTCACACTTGATTGGCTGTATTATTTGAAACTACACTGCTCAAATCGAAAACGTAATAAAATGTGCCGTTTACAAATCAGTGTTTGATTAAAATTACTAGGTATTATGTTTGTAGGCTCATTTTTCTACAAATGTTTATTGTGATTGACATACTGATGTATTTGTAAAATAATCCATTGTATTTGGGATTTAATTTTCATGCAAATTATCATGCCATTCCTCGGCAATTATCATGCCCTTTGCATAATGCGCTCATGAATTATAATGACCCCAATTTTAAATATTTTAATTGTAATGGCAGGTATTTGTGTATTTCGGTTTGCTATTTAACCAATGATTCATTAGATTGTAAAACTGGGCACTTTACAAAATATTTCTAGGATTTTGCCTGCCCGGTGGCATAAAGAGTTATTAGAACGGTTGTCGTAACGTAAAATACCTAAGATTACTTACTTTAAACAACCATAGAATTAATTAAATTATTTGACCTTCCAAGTTTTTTGGGACATAGGTAATTTGGATGACCTGGTTAGCTGACCTGCCTACCATCAAAAAATTTTAAATATCCACTATGTAACCTAATTTTATGAGTCCGCTAGGAGGTGGAAAATGTACTTTACTACTAAACAAGATAATTTAAGTGCAGGAAGCCAGAGAAGTCTCTGGAAAGAATTTTGTATCATTACGCCTATCTTAATTTATATCGATGTAATATTGTTCGTATACAATAGGTAATCTTGATTCAGTTGACCTATATAGATCCACCAATGGCCGGTTTCAATATTCAACTAAGGATAGATTTGCTTACTGTTGTAGAACTTTAACATATTCTTCATACAAAATATGTCAAAATGCTATCCGTAGTTAGCAATCCGGCCGTAAGTAATATCGGTTATAAACGCAGTTTGCAATCATCTTTGATTATTCGATATTTAAATTCTCGCAACAAAGAAGGTTCATAGGATTAAAAATTGATATTTCAACATCAAAATCTAATCCAAATGAAATTTAATTTAACATACACCGCAAATACTAACACATCGTACCTCATTTAAAAGGTAGCACAATTAGGGTGCGGGGTGCAACTCGAGGGGCACCCTGTTCCCACGGTACGGCAGGAAGACTCCACCTAGGCACTGGGGTTCGGTTAGATCTAGACGCGGCCTTAGAAAGAAAAGCTTTTAAAGTATGTTTATTAATAAAATTAAACGTCATTATGATTAATTATCTTAGCAGCAGAAGTAGAATTTAGTTGTGCACATTTGTATGTTTTTTGGCGTTTTAAATGTGTAGTATCGTTGATTTAAATCTTTGTGTTTTGTGAGCTTGTTCTCATGTATTTTTTTTCAGTAATATTGTTCAATAATGTGAATTCCACGGACTGTAAGAAAGAATCAATATTTAAATGAAACTTAACTTTGACCGTCACGCCTATATTCCCTAAGCGGGGGTGGCAGACGTGTACTGAGTACAACCACGTTTCGCCGACGATATTAGGTCCCATGTAATAGGGGGCGAGCGAGCCTATTGCCATATACCGGACACAATTCCAGACTCCGGACTCGTACTGGGAAGTTTTTGTTAGAAAAACTACACTTGTCCGACCTAGGATTTGAACCTAGAACCTGGAGATTACAAAGCGATGCGCTTTGCCACTAGACCAACGAGTCAGTCTAAATTTAACTTTCATTTTCATAAACTTATGAAACAAAAATGTAATATACTAGCACCGATACAAATCTATTTGCTGATTAATTTTATTCCTATGCAGAGTTAATTTATTTTAATTACCCAGTATAAAAGAATAGTTGCGAATTTTACAAATTCAAGGCAAAAAGGGTGGCAGCTACTTTTCTAAAACCCTGTTTCAAATCTTTTACAAACGATTAACTTCGAAATGAATGATACAACCTCATCATCGGTGTAGAATAATTAAATTACACTACACATATTGACACAATATTAACGGTTGGAAGCAATAAAATCATGTTTAGGTGCACTTAACACAACGTATTCAAACGGTTCCGGTTCGGTATTATAATAATAATTGGTGCAAAACAGACAGGACGTCCTGTGTCGAATCATAGTTCACAAACACAACTATATATTTACCGTTATACCACACACAAATAACAAAAATCACCCTTATTAGATTATAATACAGTTGGTTACAAAATATCAATTGATAATAAGGTTTTCTGCACACCAATCTACCGAGCATCCCTTATCCTAGTGACGGGTCAAAATCGCGATTTTATTTATAACATGTCGTATTATAGCAGCTGGGGTTTGTCAAGACGAAAAAAATGTAAGAAAATGAATCCGCGGGACCCTCGGTTGAGCCCTTCGGGGCCTCAAAGGGCGGACCACCCTTCGAACGGGTTTCGCCATCGTAAATCCCACGTTCGTTTTCAAAAGACATTTTAAAATGCGTATAAAATAATTCAGGGCAGATATGATTCGGTGTGCTACGGTATTTATTATTTATGAATATGTATTGCGATATTTGTGCACGTGTTTTAACATGAGTCTGTTATTTACGTGAAGACATGTTGACATTGATCAGTATGTTCGAACATACTGTAGGTACTATTAAGAAAATATGTACATATGTATTATGTGAAAAACCGTGACCTTGGTTATTTTTTTCGAGCTGATAATATTTTTATCGCAGATAGCTATAAAAGTACTTTACAGTACTAGTTAATTGCATTTCACTATAGGTATCTATGTGAGTGCGCACTAAAACTATATACCCCGGAATATCCTGAAGGTCATAACGAGGGTGTCACTACCTTAAAGATACTTTAAAAAGATACTTCGGCACTGGCTGAAGGATTAAGACTAGAAACACTGGTGTGAAAGTGAAAGAATTATCACTCTAGCTCAGTGAGCTGAATTCACCATCATGGCTTTACCACGCCATTATCATCATTTTATTTTCCTGGAAGAAATATTGGTGATTTGACATAGTTTTCATCACCAGCCGTCTTTTACACGTCAACCATTCTTTCAATATAACAGTAACACAAGTAAATAGTCTGTCTTGAATGCTAAACAGTGATATCCAGTTATCGACAGGTCAGCTCAAAAGTATAATATATAAAACATTTTGGTATCACCCGTCTTTCAAAACATAGCAGGAAAATACCCAAACGATTGCAGCCAGACCCTAATTTAACGGCCCGAGTACATCATAACACCAAATTACGAAAACAGTAAACCTTGAAACAAAGAATCGTTAAATCATACAACTGGAAATTCTGCAGCAAATCAAAACAACGAGGGGACACCCAAACTGACACGCCTACTCGCCCAGCCACCAAGAACCAATAAAACACTCATTGCGACATCTTAATTAACCAACAATGACTTATAAAAACCTTTCAGTATTACCGTCTTATGGTAATCACGGAGTAATCATAATAGAGAGACACAATACCACGCGGTATGGCCAAACATTGTGTCTGCGGGCTTATGTTAGGGTTGTCGCATTTGTTTGTTGTTACGAGACGTATTTGATTAAATTACACTGTTGATTAATTAATTTTAGTTTTTTAAGTTACGTAATTTGTGTATAAATTGAAATCTAATAGCAGGAAAGTTTTAGCGAAAGTTACGTCTGAATAAGGTGGTGGTTTTGTTTCATTCTTACTAGTTGTTTTATTTTTTGTTGTACCATAATATTACCTGTTGGAACTCTACCTAGCAAGGGATCTGGCGAGATTATATAGATATATAGACAATAATACCCTCTGCCTACTCTTCACGAGATCTGGTGTGATGATAATAGATAACGGCAATATGAAAGTATAGGTGAATAGTCTTTGAAGAACGCCAAGAATTTTTCGGGAAATAGGTACCCAATTCAAACTATATTATAGCAACTGCATAACTGAAATCCGATTTTAAAACTGTATAGTTGATGACCCTAATAGCAATAAACACAATACTATGGCTTTTTACAATACACTGTTTGAAAAGAACACTGTTGTGTGTACAATCGCGCGCGTAAGTGTTCCGCTAATAAGGTCGCCGACCTCATGGAAACGGTAATGTTTATATTGATTGCGATCGTTGCGTTTTAATTAACCGTTGAGTTTGTATAGTTGCGTTTTGTTGATTATTATCTGTTGAAAGCTGGCTGTATATGAAAGTGTCTCGTAAATAAAAAATCGTATCTATTAACTGTGCACGTTTATTTAAATACGATATATTTTGATGTAATACATTCGTTTGTGATTAGTTCAATGTATTGCTTAAATTAAGTATCTAACTTGTGTAAATTGCGTATGGGTGAAACATTAATATTAGATAGAAAACCGCTTTGTAACGCTCGAACGCCTTACCTAGTTGAATAATAAAAGAAAATATTAAAGTTCCCTTTCAACACTATTGTCGGCGACCATACAAAAATACAAAAGTTCATCGACCGCTGTTATACAGTGATGATACAGATGAATATAATCAGGTGAAATAAAATTTTGCATATCTATCGAGCTACCTACATTTATATGGTAAATTTTTACTTTCAATCTTCGTCGCGTGCCCATATTGATAAATGTTCTAAGAATGTGTGCTTTGATAAAATTATCATAAAATCGTGTTTAGCACGCTTTTCAGCTCAATAACGCATTGAACTATTGACACCAAGTAATGTATTCACCGTTTTTGTGATCTTTATTGGTTACTCTGTCATTTTAATACAACACGTGTTATTATGAGATTTTGAATGATTTACATTTTGCTTTTAATAGCTATGTCATTTTTGTTATGTGTATAATATGTTATTAATCTCCAAAGTGCGTTTTTGTGCAGTACGCTTACAATAGACATCAACGAGATACATACGTTGCTTTTAGACGTGGAAGGGCAGTGCAAGGCTAAGAATAACTTAATAAATATTGTAGTATTAGCAGTTTGTATTTATATTTATACAGATATAAATACAGATCAGGCCTGATGATATAGATATATCAACAAGCCAGATCCCTAGCGGGGTAGGCAGGCTGCGGGGTACACAGTTCCAACAAGTTTTTCCTCGCAGACTTCTCTGGCTTCCTCCATTCTCATAGTTCATTAGTTCTTGTTTATGTCATATTTATGCGAATAGCTTTATTGTCCCTATATCTATATATCTATAGCTATTGGCATAAATATGACATAATCAAGAACTAATGAACTATGAGAATAGAGGAAGCCAGAAAAGTCTGCGAGAAAAAAAAATTGTTGGAACTGTGTACCCCACTGCCTGCCTACCTATCTATATCATCACGCCAGAACACTTGCGGGGTGGGCAGAGAGTACAGAGTTTCAACAGGTTCTTTCCTTACAGACCTCACTGGCTAGCTCTATTTTAATTTGTATAAATAGGTACCAGATAATTGGCGAGTGTTTTCAAAATATTGTTCAAATAAAATTGTCCTAAAAACCGCATTAACATGAGTGTTGTAATGTGGAAATAATAAATTAATAGATGCGAGCGAGATTGTGCAGTAGGTGCGCGATGTCCGGCCGGTAGCCGTAATGTTATACTGATGTGCACAGGCTAGGGGAATACCGCCTATTTTGGAACACTATTGTTTGATTTATAAACATAAAAACTGAAAACTGACACCTTCTTGGTCTAGTGGCGAATAATGCACTTTGGGATTACGAGGTCTTGGGTTCAAATCCTAGGTCGGACAATTGTAGTTTTTCGATAATAAAAAACATTCCAGTGTCTGAAATTGTGTCCGGTATGTAGCAATAGGTTCGCCTCCTCTATTACATGGGACCTAGGATCGTCGGTGAAAAATGAGAGTCCACAGTACACACATATATATATATATATATATATATATATATATATATATATATATATATATATATATATATATATATATATTTATATATATATATATATATATATATGTGTGTATGTATGTAGAGAGAGAGCCTAAATCAGCCTTTCTTGTGAATAAGACATAGCTACAATTTATTAAAAAATTTCAATAATATTAATATTATAGATATTTCAAGTTTTCAGACATAAAATCAAACTTAAAATTATCTATCTAAATTAAAGCCCTTATTACGGTAAATAGCAAACTAAAAAATCAATGTAAAAAATAATTAAAAAATATGGTTATTTTATCAATGTCCATACACCCCGCGTGTCCCCGGTCGCGCTCAACAGCGCGTGCAACCGCGCGGGCGCAGGAAGGCGCGTCTCATCTCGCGCAGGATGCGGCGGCGCGAGCGCACCTCTGTGACCTACCGATATCATTGCAGGATCTATGTGACCGCGGGCAGATCTTCTTACGATGTTAGATGACCAGTGGTTAGAAAAGACTGCATTTTTATTTGTGGTGATTAGTTTTTGCTTCTATAAGGAGGATATTATTCAATGAGGGATCTGACATGATAAAGATAGAATCTTTGATGATTTGATCAATCGGTCGTGCCTTGCCTGCAGCCTGATCTGAAGCAGGGAAATATTGTATTCTATCTCACTTCAATTTGTGACAGCAGGCCTTTGTATAATAGTCGGAAAATAAACTGACCTATTTGACTGCAAATCACTGATCATCAGGCGGCAGAAAAGGTCTGTCTTTTTAAACCATTTTTGTTTGTACTCTCTGCCTGTTTTCCGAAGGATTAAGCATAACAATATTTATGACTGGACTATTGGCGGTTGTTATTTTATTTGATGTTTGATGATATCAATATTTTGTAATTTTAAACACAAATTAATAATAATACATTTTTTAAATGTGGGTATGTTAACAAAAATGTTATTCACGTATATAATCATCGATTGAAATAAACTTTTGTGGATCCCACGAAGATTTTTTTCGTTTAGGGTTCAAACCGGCGACTACTCGAACCAGTGCTCTAAGCATTAGACCAAGCCGTTGACAAATTAATATTTCTGAGTAGGCGCAGTCTAAAATTCACGTGTTTTGTTTTTATTTATTTACTTAAGGCAATAACTTAGCACGAACAGATTGGCGTTAGCGTAAGGACCCCGAGTTGATATACCATCCTTTTCACATTACAAATTTACTCAATAAATATGTACGTGACAGCCCACAGTAATTACCGAATTTTGACTATGCCTATAAAGGATTCCACGTTTTAATTTAATTAATATGATATAAAAATAATAATAGCCCTTGAGAAACTATCCCACTGTTGGGCACGGGCCTCCTCTCAAACTGAGATGCGCGGGTTGGCGAACTTCACACACCTTCAAAAAATCTTTGGCTTGCAGGTTTCCTTACGATGTTTTCCTTCACATGCTTTCGAAAAGACAGAGGTGCGTGCCTGAGTTTGAACCCTAAACATCTGACTTTGCAGTCCAACGGTCTAACCACTAGGCTATCACTGCTTTAATCAATCAATTTATATAAATAGAAAATAAATTATTGCTATCCTTTGAGTAAATAAATTGTTTTCCTTACTTACATGTTTTTCTTTTATATTAATTAAACCAGCTGAAATCACAATAATAAGTACAGGCGTAGAAAATTG